>ONZH01006665.1:0-252588 GCA_900303285.1 Rhinella marina
TACCCACCGTCTGTTCAGTTACTACACGGCTGTGTACTTTGAAATATACAATATCTAGGCCTTTTAATAGGCCACTGTACTGTGCGTTCTCTTGCTAAATTATCTCACATACCTGGTGTAAATACCCACCGTCTGTTCAGTTACTACACGGCTGTGTACTTTGAAATATACAATATCTAGGCCATTTTAATAGGCCACTGTACTGTGCGTTCTCTTGCTTAAATTATCTTCACATACCTGGTGTAAATACCCACCGTCTGTTCAGTTACTACACGGCTGTGTACCTTGAAATATACAATATCTAGGCATTTTTAATAGGCCACTGTACTGTGCGTTCTCTTGCTAAATTATCTTCACATACCTGGTGTAAATACCCACCGTCTGTTCAGTTAGTACACGGCTGTGTACTTTGAAATATACAATATCTAGGCCTTTTAATAGGCCACTGTACTGTGCGTTCTCTTGCTAAATTATCTCACATACCTGGTGTAAATACCCACCGTCTGTTCAGTTACTACACGGCTGTGTACTTTGAAATATACAATATCTAGGCCTTTTAATAGGCCACTGTACTGTGCGTTCTCTTGCTAAATTATCTCACATACCTGGTGTAAATACCCACCGTCTGTTCAGTTACTACACGGCTGTGTACTTTGAAATATACAATATCTAGGCCATTTTAATAGGCCACTGTACTGTGCGTTCTCTTGCTAAATTATCTTCACATACCTGGTGTAAATACCCACCGTCTGTTCAGTTACTACACGGCTGTGTACTTTGAAATATACAATATATCTAGGCCATTTTAATAGGCCACTGTACTGTGCGTTCTCTTGCTAAATTATCTCACATACCTGGTGTAAATACCCACCGTCTGTTCAGTTACTACACGGCTGTGTACTTTGAAATATACAATATCTAGGCCTTTTAATTGGCCACTGTACTGTGCGTTCTCTTGCTAAATTATTTCACATACCTGGTGTAAATACCCACCGTCTGTTCAGTTAGTACACGGCTGTGTACCTTGAAATATACAATATCTAGGCCTTTTAATTGGCCACTGTACTGTGCGTTCTCTTGCTAAATTATTTCACATACCTGGTGTAAATACCCACCGTCTGTTCAGTTAGTACACGGCTGTGTACCTTGAAATATACAATATCTAGGCCTTTTAATTGGCACTGTACTGTGCGTTCTCTTGCTAAAAATTATTTCACATACCTAATTATATACCCAAATATTGTATTTGCAACAAAAAAAAAATAAAATGCGGAGGGGGGCTAGCGGAATCGGACGTGGACGAGGACGGGGGGCGCGGAAATGCTGTTGGGGCCTTGTTGAAGCCAGTGGGGATACAATGCGTGCTGGTGAGGGTCAGCCAGGATCCCGCTCATCCAGAATCCCTGCCTTTATGGGACAGTTAAGCAGGGGGCGGGTTACACCGCTGTTGAGGCCTGAGCAGGTTGAACAGGTGGTGCAATGGATAGCCGATAGCGCTTCCACACAGTTGTCCACCAGCCAGTCATCCACACAGTCTCACTCTGACCCTCCTTCCTCCACACCTGGCCAACAGAGTCATCCCACCCTTGACCCCTCCCAGGAGCTCTTTTCGGGTCCTTTTTCAGATGTGCCGGAAGAATCCCAGGAGCTAGCAGAGGAATTTGTTTGTAGTGATGCCCAAACACTTGAGTTTTCGCCATCTCCTGCTGATGTGGACCCTGAACCAGCATCTGTTATCATGAGCGATGATGATGATGAGACGCAGTTGCCATCAAGGGAGGCTGTTGGAATGTCCAGTGGGCAGGAGGAGGAGCAGAGTGAGGAAGTGGAAGAGGAGGTGGTGGATGACGAAATGACCGACCCCACTTGGCCAGGGGTGATGTCCAGCGGGGAAAGCAGTGGAGAGGTGGTGGTCTGCGCAGCACCGAAAAAGGCAGCAAGAGGCAGAGGGATGTCCACAGGCAGAGGGATGTCCAGAGGCAGAGGGATGTCCAGAGCAGAGGATGTCCACAGGCAGAGGGATGTCCACAGGCAGAGGGATGTCCAGAGGCAGAGGACAGTCCAGACAGAGAAGTGAGGCCACAGCCAGCAGGGCCGAAGCTGTTCCCGGCAGCGGGCAGTCGCGCGAAGCTCCCCCATCGAGGCCTCGTACTTCTGTGGTGTGGAGATTTTTTAATGTTTGTGCGGATGACAAACTGAGCGCGGTTTGCACACTCTGCCACTCAAAACTGAGTAGGGGCTCTGAGAAGAGCAATCTGACCACCTCAGGCATGCGGCGTCACTTGGAAGTCAAGCACTGGGCTGAGTGGGAGAGAGCAAACGCAATACAACCTGCGCCCGGTCTTGCTGCCACTGCCTCTTCCCCTTTGTTGTGTGCTGCCACTGCGGTCCAGACCTCCAGCCAGGACACCTCCACATCTGCCTCTGCCTCGGCTACTTTGGGGCCTTCTCCTTCAGCCTCCCCTTCCCCCGCCTCTTCGCCTGCACCTTCACACTCCTCGTCCCAACAACTGTCCATCTCGCAGGCGTTCGACCGCAGGCGGAAGTACGCCTCGAGTCACCCCCAAGCCCAAGCCTTAAACTGCCACATCTCCAAACTGCTGGCCCTGGAGATGTTGCCGTTTAGGCTTGTGGAGACGCAGGCCTTCCGCGACCTGATGGCGGCTGCCGCACCTCGCTATTCCGTCCCCAGCCGCCACTACTTTTCCCGGAGTGCCGTCCCCGCCCTGCACCAGCACGTGTCGCGTAACATCAGGCGGGCCCTGAGGTACGCAGTCAGCGCAAAGGTCCACTTGACCACCGACTCGTGGACAAGCGCTTGCGGCCAGGGACGATACATCTCTTTGACGGCACACTGGGTGAATGTAGTGGAAGCGGGGACGGGGTCGCAAACAGAGACGGCCTACCTACCACCCCCGCCCAAGATTGCCAGCATGGGTTCTGATAAACCCCCCTCCTCCTCCTCCTCCTCCTCCTCCTGTGCCTTAACATCGCCCTCAGCCGCTAGCTGGAAGCGTTGCAGCACTGGCGCGGGGAGACGTCAGCAGGCGGTGCTAAAGCTCATCAGCTTGGGCGACAGGAAGCACAGCGCCCCAGAGGTGAGGGACGCCATATTGCAGCAGACGGAGATGTGGCTGTCGCCGCTGCAGCTAGGACCAGGCATGGTCGTGTGCGATAACGGCCGTAACCTGGTGGCGGCTCTGGAGCTTGCCGAACTCAATCACGTACCATGCCTGGCCCACGTTTTTAATCTGGTAGTCCAAAAATTTCTAAAGACTTACCCCAACCTGGCAGAGCTACTGGTGAAAGTGCGGCGCTTGTGCGCTCACTTTCGGAAGTCAACTGTAGCTGCTGCTAGCTTAAAAAAACTCCAGCAACGCCTCCATTTGCCTGAACATCGGCTGTTGTGCGACCTGCCGACTCGCTGGAATTCCACCTATTCCATGTTGGCCAGGGTGTGTGAGCAGCAGAGAGCATTGATGGAGTACCAGATAATGAATCCACGCGTGCCTCCAACTCAGCTCCCTCAGTTTGCCCAACCATGAGTGGCCATGGATGGCAGACATATGCGATGTACTGCGTATCTTTGAGGAGTCCACCAAGAAGGTCAGCAGCGAGGACGCTATAGTGAGCGTAACCATCCCGCTCCTAGGCGTCCTTAAAGAATCGCTCATCGCAATAAGGGAGAACGCATTGCACGCAGAGGAGACGGGGGTAGGAGGAGACGCAACGGAGCTACACAGTCAGACCACACTTTTGTCTGCTTCACGGTGGGCAGTTGCAGGAGGAGGAGGATGAGGAGGAGACGACGTGGAGGTGGCTGTGGAAGAGGAGGAGGATGCTGGCGGCGAGGGGTAGCAGTCAGGCTGTGTGCGTCCCATTGGTTCAGCGCGGATGGGGCGGAGAGGAGGCGGAAGAGGAAGAGGAGGAAATGGCAAGTGATCCTTCTGGTGGGGGCAGTGAGGTCATGCCTATTCAGAGTCTGGCACACATGGCTGACTTCATGCTGGGCTGCTTTTCCCGGGACACACGTGTTGTCCGGATAGTGGAGAACAAACTGTACTGGGTCTTCGCACTCCTGGACCCCCGGTATAAAGATAACGTCTCCTCTTTTATTCCGGTAGAGGAGAGGACGAATCGATTGCTGGAATACCAGAGGGAACTCGTGCAGAACATGATGGAGATTTTCCCACCCACCATCGCTGGCGGCAGAGAGGAGAGGGTCTCCCAGAGTCCCACAACATCAATCAGGCCCACAGCCACCAGGGGAACACTCTCCAAGGTGTGGGACACGTTCATGGCACCCCCTCGTGCAACTTCCATCACTGCGGGGCCCGCTATCAGCAGGAGGGACAAGTATCGGCGGATGTTGAGGGAGTACCTGGCAGACCGTAACCCTGTCCTCCCCGATCCCTCGGCGTCCTACACTTACTGGGTCTCCAAGTTGGACACGTGGCTGGAACTGTCCCTGTACGCCTTGGAGGTGCTTGCCTGCCCTGCCGCCAGCGTGCTATCAGAAAGGGTGTTCAGCGCAGCCGGGGGCATTATAACCGATAAGCGCAGCCGCCTGTCAACCGACAGTGCGGACAGGCTGACGCTAATCAAAATGAACAGCAAGTGGATTGACCCGGACTTTGCTTCTCCAACCGTGGAAAGCAGCCAAAAGTGAAGTGCCATCTGTATGAAGTGCCATTTCCTCCTCCACCTCCTCCTCCTCCTCCTTAACCGCCGTAGAATTGCTCCGTAAATAAGAAAATGTATATGTTTATGGCTCACATCTTGGGCCTCCACAAAAATGTTTAAGAGGTCTCACCTCTTGGGCCTCCACATAATTTTTAAGAGGTCTCACCTCTTGGGCCTCCACATAATTTTTAAGAGGTCTCACCTCTTGGGCCTGCACAAAATGTTTAAGAGGTCTCACCTCTTGGGCCTCCACATAATTTTTAAGAGGTCTCACCTCTTGGGCCTGCACAAAATGTTTAAGAGGTCTCACCTCTTGGGCCTCCACATAATTTTTAAGAGGTCTCACCTCTTGGGCCTGCCACAAAATGTTTAAGAGGTCTCACCTCTTGGGCCTCCACATAATTTTTAAGAGGTCTCACCTCTTGGGCCTCCACATAATTTTAAGAGGTCTCACCTCTTGGGCCTCCACAAAATGTTTAAGAGGTCTCACCTCTTGGGCCTCCACATAATTTTTAAGAGGTCTCACCTCTTGGGCCTCCACATAATTTTTAAGAGGTCTCACCTATTGGGCCTCCACATAATTTTTAAGAGGTCTCACCTCTTGGGCCTCCACAAAATGTTTAAGAGGTCTCACCTCTTGGGCCTCCCACATAATTTTTAAGAGGTCTCACCTCTTGGGCCTCCACATAATTTTTAAGAGGTCTCACCTCTTGGGGCCTGCCACAAAATGTTTAAAGGTCTCACCTCTTGGGCCTCCACATAATTTTTAAGAGGTCTCACCTCTTGGGCCTGCACAAAATGTTTAAGAGGTCTCACCTCTTGGGCCTCCACATAATTTTTAAGAAGGTCTCACCTCTTGGGCCCTCCACAAAATGTTTAAGAGGTCTCACCTCTTGGGCCTCCACATAATTTTTAAGAGGTCTCACCTCTTGGGCCTCCACATAATTTTAAGAGGTCTCACCTCTTGGGCCTCCACAAAATGTTTAAGAGGTCTCACCTCTTGGGCCTCCACATAATTTTTAAGAGGTCTCACCTCTTGGGCCTCCACATAATTTTTAAGAGGTCTCACCTATTGGGCCTCCACATAATTTTTAAGAGGTCTCACCTCTTGGGCCTCCACAAAATGTTTAAGAGGTCTCACCTCTTGGGCCTCCACAAAATCCTTTAAGAGGTCTCACCTCTTGGGCCTCCACAAAATCTTTAAGAGGTCTCACCTCTTGGGCCTCCACAAAATCTTTAGGTCTCACTTCTTGGGCCTCCACATAATTTAAAGAGGTCTCACCTCTTGGCCTCCAAATCTTAAGAGGTCCCTCTTGGGCCTCCACAAAATCTTTAAGAGGTCTCACCTTCTTGGGCCCTCCACAAAATCTTTAAGAGGTCTCACCTCTTGGGCCTCCACAAAATCTTTAAGAGGTCTCACCTCTTGGGCCTCCACAAAATCTTTAAGAGGTCTCACCTCTTGGGCCTCCACATAATTTTAAAGAGGTCTCACCTCTTGGGCCTCCACAAAATCTTTAAGAGGTCTCACCTCTTGGGCCTCCACAAAATCTTTAAGAGGTCTCACCTCTTGGGCCTCCACAAAATCTTTTAGGTCTCACTTCTTGGGCCTCCACATAATTTTAAAGAGGTCTCACCTCTTGGGCCTCCACAAAATCTTTAAGAGGTCTCACCTCTTGGGCCTCCACAAATCTTTAAGAGGTCTCACCTCTTGGGCCTCCACAAAATCTTTGAGGTCTCACCTCTTGGGCCTCCACATAATTTTAAAGAGGTCTCACCTCTTGGCCTCCACAAAATCTTTAAGAGGTCTCACCTCTTGGGCCTCCACAAAATCTTTAAGAGGTCTCACCTCTTGGGCCTCCACAAAATCTTTAACAGGTCTCACCTCTTGGGCCTCCACAAAATTTTCCATGAGCCTCTGGCCAGCCCACGGCCTCTTCCTGCCTTTTGCGGTCCTACGCATCCCTCCACATCCCCACTGCTTTACCTGCCTAGACATGACACTGGGCCAGGTCGGGTCACTGATATCTCTAGCGCCAACAATTTGGGCATTTTAAGGCTTCTGCATGTGTTTGAGTTGTTTTTACATTTTAAAGAAGACATGTCTGACCACATTTCACACACACACACAATGACAATTAGGGGTGGGGTCTATTTGCTTTCCCCCTTGCCTATGCCATCTGTGGTTGTCATAGGCAACGTGATTTTAAGGGGTGCAGAATTTCATCTTCTTTTTTGTCTAGTTTGGCTTGGGGTCCATGGCAATGTAGAGGAAAGAAGGTTTCCTTGTATGGTCTCACTTTACAGAGAGATTAGATTGTCTTTGGAGTGTATTGTTGAGAGGCTGTGATAGTGGCGTAATAGTGCGACTTGGGCGCGTTATATGCACCCAGACATGCTTCCCCTGCTGTCCCAGTTGCATTCCAGCAGTGTTGGCATCCTTTTCTGAGGTTCCAGGGTGGACTTGGTGACCTCCAAGTGGTCGAATTGAGATTTCCAAGTGGCGAGCATTTTTTTCCCATAGACTTTAATGGGATTCGATATTCGGTCGAATAGTCGAATTTCGCGGTCTATTCGAATCGAATTTCGAACTTTCGAATATTTCACTACTCGCTCATCTCTAATTAGGATGCTTTTAAAAATATCCCATTTTGTGGCTGTATTTTTATTTTTGAGGACTTTGTCCCAGTTAGTTAGGCCTATGGCTTCTTTTAGTTGGCTAAATTTTTGCTTTTTTGAAGTTTGGTATTTTTGTTCCTCCCCTAAAGAAATGCTCTTTTGTGATGTTTAGGGTAGCTGTGATCCAATTCTTAACCTTGGCTTGTCTTTGACTCTTGTTCTGTATGTTTCCTTGGATGTACACCTGGTACTTTACCTGTTCTGGTAGTCGACCTTACCTTTGCATCTGACTTTGACCTGTTTTGCTGTTATAATCAGGGACTACTCCTGGGACCACTACCTGGGATACCGTGCAGCAAAGTCCAGATCCATATGTAGGAGATGAAGAACAAATACCAGTAAATGCCTTAGACTCCGCACCTTGGTTTAGCAAGCACCAAGAGGCCTGCACCTTGGACGGTTCACTTCCAGCATTAACAGTATCTTCAAGCTACTGTATGTGTCTTTGTCTAGCCTCCTGGCAGCGGCACATAATTTACCTCCCCTCCCTCCTTCGGTACATTTTTACAGGGACCTTGAGGCATGTTGGTGGTTCATTAATGAGTTCCCTGTGCATTTTTAATGATGTGCTCATCAGCTTCGTCCTGAAAGGGCAGGAGTGGCCCTTCTAACTGCCAATGCCTGTAGCTGCAGTCCTCCCCACCCTACATAAGGCCCGCCTGGCCTCTCACTTCCTGCCAGCAGTCCTCTCTACCCATAGGATGCGTGCCCTCTCAGGTTCTCATTAGTCCCCAGACAATGGCTGCCTGTCCTTGGTTATTTAAAGAAAAGAAGAGGTTCCCTAACTTACTAGTCCCTTTGAAGATGTTTGTTAATATCTGATCTTCTCTGTCTGACCTTTGCCCTTTACCATATTGGACCAGTTCCTCCAGCTGTGAGCTTGGCCTGTTTATTGAACTGACCCTGTGCTGTCTACCCAGCTCTTGGCCTGTTAACTGGATTGAATGTACTCTGCTTGCCCTGACCTCGACTTGCCCACTGACTGTGATTTTGTTTGACCCCCTTAGTACCACGCACTAGTGCCTCTGGACCCTTCTTGGTCAGCTGTTACTGAACGGTGACTACAACAAGAGGTAGAAGTCTGATGGTGAATGGGTGAGGACCAGGAAGACTACTTAGCCACGCTCTTAGGAGTAATCCTAAATCAAATCCGTTCAGTGATACACTGGATTCACATCTGCTGTATTACAATTCCTTATCTTGAGCCATTACTCTGGCTGTGTAGGAGCTATTATGTGGCAATGACCTAGGTTGTATATTGCAAAAAAAGCAGAGCGATGGAGTGTCGGATGTCCTACCTTCTACAGTTACTTGACCTAAACCCAATAGAGCTAGATACTGGAGAGTCAAGGAAAAGCAGCCAAAGCACATAGTTCTCCTTCAGCTCTATTGGAAAAGCATCACTGGTGGCTGCCTCATGAAGTTGAAATAGAAATTGCCAATAGTGTACCAAGCTGTTATCAATACATAGGGTGACAATTTTAAAGAATATAAAATATAGTTTTAGATTTTATTTCCTTTATTGGTGACTATATTGTTCCTTTTGTATTACTTCTTAGTCCCCAGGTTGACAGAGCACTTGCCTCAAATGCTTGATTTTAAGTCATCCTAATAAAATTGCTCTACCACCTTACCACTGTTCTTACTCATATTTGCCCTGGATAGCAATAGTAGTCAGATTCTAAAAATACAGATTACACAAAACACATATTAAACCAATTCACCTTTAGATATGTGGTCCCTGTAAATATACACTCTATGACTCTGTGTTATGGAGCCTAAGACACTCCATGTGCTTTTGTATGGTGACTTTCTTATATACTCTAGAATAAATCCTTCTAGAAGAGAACAGCTCTGTTATATGGCATGCGTTGGAGCAAGTCACAGCCACCTTTTGCTTTGATTACTGCTTTGCACACTCTTGGCATTCTCTTGATGAGCTTCAAGAGGTAGTCACCTGAAATGGCATTCCAACAGTCTTGAAGGAGTTCCCAGAGATGCTAAGCACTTGTTGGCCCTTTTGCCTTCACTCTGCGGTCCCGCTCACCCCAAACCATCTCGATTGGGTTCAGGTCTGGTGACTGTGGAGGCCAGGTCATCTGGCGTAGCACCCCATCACTCTCCTTCTTGGTCAAATAGCCCTTACACAGCATGGAGGTGTGTTTGAGGTCATTGTCCTGTTGATAAATAAATGATGGTCCAACTAAACGCAAACCGGATCGAATAGCATGCCGCTGCAAGATGCTGTGGTAGCCATGCTGGTTCAGTATGCCTTCAATTTTGAATAAATCCCCAACAGTGTCACCAGCAAAGCAACCCCACACCATTACACCTCCTCCTCCATGCTTTACGGTGGGAACCAGGCATGGAAGGGAAAGGATTAAGAAAAGACTCCTCTTTTTTTAATCTGCTCCTAGATCCAGCATCAAAACGGCATCAAACGACATGACAAAAAGTGCCTTAGGAGAGCAGCCTGAATCCAAGCTGAAGCTGCATGTGTGAAAGCACCTATAGGGCCTGCTGCACACAGTCTCCTCTTAACAGTTGTTGTAGAGATGTGTCTGCTGCTAGAACTCTGTGTAGCATTGACCTGGTCTCTAATCTGAGCTGCTGTTAACCCGCGATTTCTGAGGCTGGTGACTCGGATGAACTTATCCTCCGCAGCAGAGGTGACTCTTGGTCTTCCTTTCCTGGGGCGGTCCTCATGTGAGCCAGTTTCTTTGTAGCGCTTGATGGTTTTTGCGACTTCACTTGGAGACACTTTCAAAGTTTTCCCAATTTTTCGGACTAACTGACCTTAGGGCCCTTCCCCTCACAGTCAGACCTCCACTGATCTAATGGTTATCCCCTATCCATAACTTGTTCTAACCACAATACACAATTACAATGCACCTTTTTGGAACCTGAGGAGTCTAGCCAAAATATCTGTAGATCTGTGCTAGTAAACCTAACATGGAGCTTTAGAGGCAGCCCTTAATTCAATGTCAGTCATTCAATATCTTGCTTCCTCCAATATGCAGTGGAAAAGTGGCTGCATATACGTAGTCTCTGTTCATGATAGTCTATAGGAAATACAAAAACTGCCAGTGAGTGCCAGTATTCTTCCATATCTTCTACTCACTGTAATGAGGGTGACAGTACAAGGCTGGCCAAAGAGGACATCTGTTCTTAGTATCAGTGAAAATCTGTCGCTAATACCTTTGTTATGCCATCAATGTGTATAGTTAGAACCTGAATTTAGTAGTGCAGATGATGTCCACATGAAGAAAAGGGCAGACAGGGGCATACACAGATCTTATAGGGCCCCGTAGCAAAGCTTAGTATTGGCCCTATGCTCCATTAATGTCCCAGTATGCGTTTGTCAAACACTCCCAGGCAGGTCTCACCCAATTTCATCCAACTTCTATGTCAGACCAAGTGGAACAGGTGCTTCAAAAATATGGAGCTCATCCTAAACACCATTGGGGTCATTTATCAAACTGGTGTAAAGTAGAAGTGGCTTAGTTGTCCATAGCAACCAATCAGATTCCAGCTTTCATTTTCCAAAGGAGCTTTCAAAAATGAAACGTGGAATCTGATTGGTTGCTATGGGCTGGTAGTAAGCCAGTTCTACTTTACAGCAGTTTGAGAAATTAACTCAGTGTTTTTATACAAGACAACTGGCATAAATACACCAATAAACGTCATGCTTAACTTCATATATTACAAAACTGTCTGCCTGCAGCTACCACTAGAGGGAGCTCAGTGTGTAGGAGTTTATGCAGTTACCATTGTCTGCAATGGAAGCTGTAATCCTCTCTATGCACTGAGTTTCCCCTAGTGATGGCTGTATGAAAATGCAGTGTTTTCACAAGGGGAACAGAAGAAGGAGTTCAGCCCAGGGCCCTTCCTTCCCTTGGTCTTGTAGCAGTTGCATGGTCTGCCTCCACTGAAGGTACGACACTGAGGTCAGAGCTTAATATTTTAGGGAAGTAGCCAAAACTGACCAAGTGGGTTATATGCATAGTTATTCAACTAGAAAAGCAAGCTGTATGAGCTCCGTGAGGTTGGCAGTTGATCTGATATTGATGACCCACCGTGAAGATAGGTCATTGGTCATGGGCATGTAATTACATGTACTGTGTCACAGCAACCACCATATAAAAAACCATATACAGCCCACAGTAAGTATTGGACAGAAGGCTTGCTACATATTTCCGCAGATTCTGAATGGCAAAGTCAAGGATTAGCCCTATTGAATAACAATAGAGCTAATCCTTGTGCAAAACTGAAGCAGTTAAAAACTGCAGATTCGTGACAGAAGTGCCAGCTTCAGATTTGTGCCAGAGGATCCTCTAGTAAATATGTGTCAGAATAAATCCAACACGCGTGAACATACCTCAACAGTTACAACATTATGGACAATTCCAGTTTCACACGACCATATGTATTCCGTGATCCATATTAAAACGGAACGGAAGACATACAGAAAGTCTTCCGCAGTGTTTCGCAATTTTGCGGACCCATTGACGTTAATGGGGCTACGGACGTGATTTTGCGGCCAAGTATAGGACATGTTTTATTTTTTTTGCTGGGGAACTTCCGTGAATGCACACGGTGTGCATTCCACATTTTTTTCTCCTATGGAAAAATGAATGGGTCCGTATAGTTCCGCATCTTATCCACAAAAATGCGGATAAGATGCGGAAATGTATATGTTATGTGAATGGGGCCTTAAGAACATATGAAACTAATTCAGCTGCTCCATTCTGTCTCACAGATGACAAAGGTGTCAGCCTTGTAATGTAGCCAGCTGTATATTTGTACAATAAAGGACAAAGAGCATACAAGTTCATCCCCATTGGCCATACTGAGCATACAAGTTCATACCCCATGACAGTCCAGTGACACTGTAAAAAAAAGTCTGCAAAAAGAAATTACTGGAGAACGAACCTGAACAGTGCTAATATCATAATGTTATATGTGCATCTTTAGAGAGGACCTCTCACCACTCCTGACATGCCTGTTTTAATAGCTTCATGCATTCCCCATGTAATAACAATGCTGGAGCATCTATTCTTATATTTCTATGTTGTGCCATTCCTTTATTATTCCTGCTACAAGTTGTATATGAATTACTAGCAGTCTGCAGTAAGGGTACAGAGGGGAGGTGACCAGTTGGGGGGGTGTACCTGCACAGTCTCACTGTATCCAATAAGTGCTGCCATTCTCAGACTGTGCAGGTACACACCCCCAACTGGTTACCTCCCCTCTGTATCCTTACTGCAGACTGCTAGCAATTCATTCAGAACGTCTAGTAGAAATAATAAAGGAATGGCACAACATAGAGACATAAGAATTGATGCTCCAGAATTGTTATTACATTGGGAATGCATGAAGATATTAAAACAAGCATGTCAGGAGTGGTGACAGGTCCTTTTTAAAGAAATACATTTTAAAAGCACCCAGGGGTGTAGCTATATGGGGTGCAGAGGTAGCAGTCACTACCGGGCCCAGGAGTCTGAGGGGGCACAAAGACCCTTGTACCAAGAAGACACTGGTATTATAGAAAGTGCATGCCGGTCAGGTTACACCTCTGGCTGGAAGGAAGGGGTTAGGTCAAGAATTTATCTTTTGCAATTTCAATTTTTGCCTCAGGCAGTGCGAAGGCTATGTTCTTCCCTGCCCCTGACCACAAAGAACTGAGGGAAGGGGGGCCCAAGCTGAATGCTTGCACCAGGGCCCATGAGCCTTTAGCTACACCCTGTCAGCACCCTTGAATGGGACCTATAACCTTTCCTGATGTGTCTGATTTAGCAAATATTTTTACTCCCCCTATACTGCATTGTGCCATTCCTGTTATTCATTTTAGAAACGTACAAATAAATTGACAACTGGGTGTTGTGGGTTTTCAGTTGTGGGGTGTCCCTACACAATTTGACATCATCCGGTCAGTGCTGCCAGTGTAAGACAGTATACAAACACAAACAGTGGCAAGGGTAAAAGAAACACCAATTTGTCAACTATTCAGAAGGCATAACAAGGGGAGTGTCTTTTCTGTGCAGCTCAGGAGGCGTGTCTCAGCTCTCCCTATCACAACTCAGGAGGCAGTTGAAGGATGAAACTGAGCATGTGCGGCCATCTCAATGAGCTGGACAAAGAAATAAGATAAAACAAACAGCAGGTGGCGCTATACAGATACATTTTATTGAATAACTCAGTGGTTGAGCTAAATGTTTTATTTAGATGCAGTTACAAAAGTATTCAGATCCAAGTGCTGGCTTGAAAACTGTAGAATATTTTCCACTGGACAACTTGTTTAATGTGTGCTTCATAATATTATCCTTGCAACATCTAGTTGTTATGTAATTCGGCCCTACTGTTTGGGGTATCTGAGTACCGGGAGACACTGTCAGTGGATACATTTTCTAAATAGCGTATTTGCCTGTTTTATCCATTTTCTACTGAAAGAGGTTTTTTTTGCTTGGCTGGTGCATTATTGGCATTGACCTGTTTTCAGGGGCAGCCGGTAAAGCCTGCTAGAGTTCATCGTACCTAGCTTAGCCAGATACAACCTTTCCTCACCAGAGCCTATTGACTAAAATGGGACCCTACGGGGATCCGGCATTAGTGCAGGGATTCGGCCAGATGAAAATCACTGCTTGCTAGTCTAAAGCTAGCCCAACAGTAAGCCCAATAATCAGGCCGAGGACCCCATTAAAATAGTTTGCTGACCCCCAACCCCATTGAATGTTTGGCATGAACTGATACTGTGATTGGTACCCAGCCTCAGTAATACTCTCCATGGATGGATCTAATTAAATGACTGTCTCACTTCATTATGTAGAGAAAATTAATACAAGACACCTCCTAATGTATTGTGATTGTACATATTGCTTCCTTTGCTGGCTGGATTCATTTTTACATTGCATTATACACTTCTTGTTTCCATGGTTACGACCACCCTGCAATCTCGCATCTGTGGCCATGGTTGCACACTATAGAAAAAAGCACCAGTCTCTCTGGTGGCTGGGACCGTAGGAGCTCACATAGGTTGGTGCTTTTTCCACAATATACGGGGAACGACCTTGTGAATCCCGTATCACGGATGCGGACCCGTTGACTTGAATGGGTCCACAATCTTTAAGATATAGTGCAGTGTTGAGCGGAGGCACGGATTGGAAGCCCATGGAAGCACTACAAAGCACTTCTGTGGGTTTTTGGTCCGTGTTTCAGCACTGCAAAAGATAGGGCATGGTCTATCTTTTGCCGTATATTGCGGATCGCGGACCATGTGAATGCAATTTGCAGTCTTCAGCATGGACATAGACGGCTTACATTGATGTGAACTCCAAATAAGAATATTCTAGACTGCACATTAGCTGAGCACTTCTTGCCCAGCATGCGGATCTGCCAGTTTGATTGCTGTGGAGCTAGCAATACTTCTGTGAATATTAGAAAAGAGGACTGTCTGCTCTCCTGACTTACATTTCCTGGAAAATAACAATTCTAATGCTTTTTTTGTGAAAAATTATAATGTTCTTTACTGTTCTTTCATTATTCAGGAAAGACTAGAAGATGAGCGCTTTTGGGGGGAAGTGATCTAAAATAGAACTGGCTTAGTTGTCCATAGCAACCAATTAGAGTTCAGCTTTCATTTTTCAGAACTCCTTTGGAAAATGAAAAGTGGAATCTGATTGGTTGCTATGGGCAAATAGACCAGTTTTCTTTGGGTTAGAAACTGAAAGTGGCAGTCCTGGGGTACAAATGGCCACGTTTAGAAACAAAATGCACATATTTTCTACACAGAGATTGGTACAGCAGCAAAGTCAAGGATTTGTTTTGTTACACTACACCCTTATTCCTAGGTCTTTAACCCCTTCAATCCCGGGCCTGTTTTCACCTTCCTGACTAGGCCATTTTTTGCAAATCTGACATGTGTCACTTTATGTGGTAATAACTTTGGAATGCTTTTACTTATCCAAGCCATTCTGAGATTGTTTTCTCGTCACATATTGTGCTTCACGACAGTAGTAATTTTGTGGCAAAATATTTCATTTTTTTTATTAAAAAAATACCAAATTTACCAAAAATTTGGAAAAATTTGCAAATTTGCAAATTTCAATTTCTGTACTTTCAAAATACATAGTAATACCTTCAAAAATAGTTATTATTTTACATTCAGCATATGTCTACTTTATGTTGGCATCATTTTATAAATGTCATTTTACTTTTTTCGGACGTTAGAAGGCATAGAAGTTTAGAAGCCATTTTTCAAATTTTCAACAAAATTTCCAAAACCATTTTTTTAAGCACCAATTCAGATATAAAGTGATTTTGAGTGGCTTACGTAATGGAAACCACCCATAAATACCCCATTTTAGAAACTACACCCCTCAAATTATAAAAAAACTGCTGTTACAAACTTTGTTAACCCTTGAGGTGTTCCACAAATTAATGAAAAATGGAGGTGAAATTAAAAAATTTCACTTTTTTGGTAGATTATTCATGTTAATATTTTTTTTCTTGCAACACAGCAAGGGTTAACAGCAAACTAAACCTTAATATACATTGCTCTGATTCTGCAGTTTACAGAAATACCCCATATGTGGTGGTAAACGTCTCTATGGGTTTGTGGCAGTGGTCAGAAGGAAAGGAGCGCCATACGGATTTTGGAGGCAGATTTTGCTAAAATAGTTTTTAGGCACCATTTTGTAATTGAGAGACCCTGACGTACCCCTACAGAGAAAACCCTCAAAAAGTGACCCCATTTTGTAAACTACACCCTTCAAAGAATATATTAAGGGGGGTACTGGCCACTTTGACCCCCTAAGCGTTTTACGGAATTTGGAAACGGACTTGGCTGTGAAAATGAAAAGTTTCATTTCTTCCAATAAAATGTTGCTTTAGCCCCAAATTTTTCATTTTCACAAGGGGTAACAGGAGAAAAGCACCCCATATTTTGTTCCCCATTTTCTCCAGAATACGGCAACACCCCATATGTGGTGGTAAACTGCTGTGGGGGTACATGGCAGGATATAGAACAGAAGGAGCGCCATATGGATTTTGCAGCACAGATTTTGATGGATTGGTTTGCGGGTGCCATTGATTTTTATTTTTTGAGTTATTGTCTTATGTGGGGGCTCATTTTTTGCGATATGAGGTGACGTTTTCATTGGTACCATTTTGGGGTACATAAGACTTTTTGATCGCTTGGTATCACACTTTTTGTGAGTCAAGGTGAAAAAATAGCTGTTTTGGCATAGTATTAGTATAGGAATTTATTTTACAGCATTCACCTGAGGGGGCAAATCATGTGATATTTTTATAGAGCAGGTTATTACGGACGCGGCGATACCCAATATGTCTACCATTTTTATTTTTGGAAAGTTTTACACTTTAGATGCATTTTTGAACAGAATAAAATCTTTTTTTGTGTTGCCATTTTCTGAGAGCCATATTTTTTTTATTTTTCTGGTGATTGTCTCAGGTAAGGTCTCATTTTTTGCGGGACGAGATGACGGTTTGATTGGTACCATTTTGGGTTAAATACGCCTTTTTGATCACCTGCTATTACATTTTTTGTGAGGCAAGAGGGAAAAAATGGCTGTTTTGGCATAGTTTTTTTTAAAAAAAAGTTTTACAGCATTTACCTGTGGGGTCATCTCATGTAATATTTTTATAGAGCAGGTTGTTACGGATGCGGCGATACCCAATATGTCTAACATTTTTATTTTTGGAAAGTTTTACACATTAGATGCATTTTTTAACAGAATAAAATCTTTTTTTGTGTTGCTATTTTCTGAGAGCCATTTTTTTATTTTCTTGGCGATTGTCTCAGGTAGGGTCTAAATTTCTGCGGGACGAGATGAAGGTTTGATTGGTACCATTTTGGGGTAAATACGCCTTTTTGATCGCCTGCTATTACACTTTTTGTGAGGAAAGAGAAAAAATGGCTGTTTTGGCATAGTTGTTTTTTTTTTTAATTTTTTTACAGTTTTCACCTGGGGGGCCATCTCATGTAATATTTTTATAGAGCAGGTTGTTACGGACGTGGCGATACCCAATATGTCTAACATTTTTATTTTTGGAAAGTTTTACACATTAGATGCATTTTTGCATTTTTTTTGTGTTGCTATTTTCTGAGAGCCATATTTTTTTTATTTTTTGGGCGATTGTCTCAGGTAGGGTCTAAATTACTGCGGAACGAGATGACGGTTTGATTGGTACCATTTTGGGTTAAATACGCCTTTTTGATTGCCTGCTATTACACTTTTTGTGAGGCAAGGTGAAAAAAAATGGCTGTTATGGCATAGTTTTTGAAAAAATTTTTTTTACAGAATTCACCTGGGGGGGCCATCTCATGTAAAATTTTTATAGAGCAGGTTGTTATGGACGCGGCGATACCCAATATGTCTAACATTTTTATTTTTGGAAACTTTTACACATTAGATGCATTTTTGAACAAAATAAAATATTTTTTTGTGTTGCCATTTTCTGAGAGCCATATTTTTTTTATTTTTCTGGCGATTGTCTTAGGTAGGGTCTCATTTTGTGCGGGACAAGATAACGGTTTGATTGGTACCATTTTGGGGTACATACGCTTTTTTGATCGCCTGCTATTACACTTTTTTTACACTTTTTTTTTTACTGCGTTCACCTGGCGGGGTGGATCATGTGATCGCCGGGCGATACGGACGCGGCGATACCTAATATGTCTATTTTTATTTTTTTCACAATTTTTTACAATTTTCTTTTATATTTTGTGAAAAGGACGCTTTTTTGGGGGGAGAACTTGAAACTTTTTTTGTAAAACTTTATTTTTTTCACTTTTTTTCACACTTTTTTAACTTTTGGGGGTCTGATCCTTCTTACAATGCATTACAATACTTCTGTATTGTAATGCATTGGCTGTAAGTGTATTACTCAATGTAATACACTTACAGCCTTCTGCCTGTCAGATACAGGGGGAAGGAAGGCATCCGGTTGCTATCTAAGCCATCGGGTCCCCGTCACAGCAGCGTGGGGACCCGATGGACACCCCTTCCCACCGCCCGCATCGCATGTGCCGCGGTCAGCGCTGACCGCGGCACATGAAGGGTTAATGCATTGGCATTGGAGTTTTCACTGCTGAAGACTGCTGCATCGCAGTGATCACCTCCACAGTATGAGGATGGGTGATCGCTATTACCATCGCTCCTCCTCATACAGCTGCATTGTTTCTGGGCAGCAGATCCCAGAACCAATAATTGAGGTGTTTCGCTTGTTCATTGGGTGATCAGCTGCACCTTTAGACGGGCAGATTGTCAGGAAAGAGCGTTCATAAACACATTCATTCCTGATAATATGCCCGACAATAGGGCCATGTAAACCCGACATTATTCTCCTTTGTACCCTGGAGCAGAGAAAGAAATCACCAGTATAAAGAATAATAGACGTGTTTCATTCATTATACACCATTTGAATTTTACTACTTTCTATAAGTAAATTTATATGTGCTTACATGCATCTGGAGATGTGGGTCTATCTCTGTCCAATGTGAGGATGGATAATCATATACCTGACTGTATGCATGGCTATCAGTGGGTGCATACCAGTCTAAGGCCTCGACCACATTTCCGGTTTTCACTGACGTGTGCATTTTCCATGGACAGCAAATGTACCCATTGATTAGAATGTGTCTGTTCACACTTCAGTATTTTTTTACTGACCGTGGGTCAGTAAAAAAAATCACAAAGACATGAACCGCTTTGATCTGTGATGCGGGCCAAGCATGCTCATAGAAGTCTATTAGTCCGTGAAAATCACAGACACACCATGGATGGCATCCTGATAGGAAATTCTTTGGAAATCCATTTTCAGCTGAGCAACGTCAGTTAATTACAGATGGCACATAGATGGTAAAAACCAACTCATGGACCAACCACGGATCCTTCACAGACATCTTCACGGATGCAAAACGTACGATTTTTTTCACGGATGTGTCACGGATGTGTCACAGAATAGGTCATCAGTATCTGACCGGCAGGGGTGGACTGGCCATAGACCCTACAGGGAACTTTCCCGGTCGGCCAATGCCTTAGAGGGGCCACCCAAGCTCTCCTCATGGCCACCAGCCGAATACATAATGATCTGATTCTTATGGGGCCACTTTTAGGTTTTTTTCCAGGGCCACCTTAAGTTCCCAGTCCGCCCCTGCTGATCAGTTGGGATCTACAGTATGGCTGCACTACTGCAGCCTTCTTTCAGCTTTTTCTAGGGCAGTGACAACATGTTCACAATCACATGGCTTAGTTCCAGCTCAGCCCCATAGAAGTGAATGGGGATAAGCGCGATACCAAGCAACGTCACAATGCATTGTACGGTGCTGTGCTTGGTGATCATGGAGAAGGCCATGGCACTCACAGGAGCGCCGGTGCCCTCCTAAACAGCTGATCGGCAGGGTCCCAAGTTTTGGACATCCACCGATCAGATACTGATGACCTATCTTCAGTATAAAAGTCTTAGAAAACCTTTTTAAGAAAGTGTCAAGAGCAGCATAAAAGCTGAAAAAGTCACAATTGTTTGTGCAAAATATACTGTGCAAAAATGTGCGACTTTTGTATGCCCGAAAACTGACATATATGTTTAATAAATGACCCCCAATGAGTTAAATCCACTATATTGCTAAAGAAAAGGAAGTTTTAATATATTATTAGGCCTAGTTGCCAGAGAAAAAACTGCATGATTTTTTTTAGCATTTTTTGCTACAGCGTTTTTGGCTGTGTTTCTTGGTGTAAAAGCGCCAGCCCCAGATGTTAGGTGAAAGTCTATAGTAATATGAATCGCAGGACACAAAGGGTTTGGCAATTTTTCGGCTACTGGCATTTTTGTTCATTTTTGCCTTCAAAATCTTTTGACCTTTTTTCCATGAAGAAAATTCTGTGAAGGGGCGGTGGGGGCGGGTATGGGGGATTTATCAATGCTTTAGCAACACTTTTGTGGAGTTATAAAGTTATAAATTATGGTTCACAACATATTGTACATAATGTGTGACTTTTTGAGCTTCTTGCTACTTTTCATGGAGCACAGCGGGAGATTGTGGGAGCCATGTTTTATAATTTGTGGGACGCACATACGGATGCAGACAACACATGTATGACATCTGTGTGCTGTTGGTTTTGTTTTTCAGACCCATAGAAATAAATGGGTTTGTGTACGATCTTCAAAAATTGTGGATCAGACACAGATGCACGATACAGTTATGTGCATATAAGGCCTTATCAGAAATAAAATCACAGTTTGTGTTTCATATTTTTCCTGCAAGTTACTGAGAATTATCTCAGACGTGTCTGTAGTTAAAACTGAGTAATCTTCTTACATGTGCCAATTTCACTGTTTGACAGAGTCAGGTCTTTTAAGGACACAGAAATAGGAAAGTACAGGGAAAGAACTGGGGACAAAGAGCAACATATTTAAATATTTGGCTGGATGCTACTAATTTGGCAGGCAGGATTCTGGAATCACTTCCGTGAAAATGTCTAGTACACGAAATATAAAACACAAGAGACTCGTTATCATAAACTGCTGCCAGGCCATTCACTAATCTTCCTCTAGAAATGTAGATCTACATGTACTACATGATTGCTCCAGATACTAAATGACTGGCTCTAGTGTACGTGGTTCCCATCCACCCGATTGGAGGAAACTGATTGTTATTGGTGGCACGATTGGTCGTAGTAAATGCCACTCATGGCCATACACATTAGAAATGCTTTTTGCCTGGCAGCTATCTCTCCTGAACCTTCTATACATATGCATGTCCAGTTCAGCTGAGCATGTGCAGTGGCTGGGTATGAGGTGGTCCCAGTGCTACGCTGGGTTCCCCAGACACCGTTGCGACATGTTGCTGCTCTCTGGAGGGGATTGTAAGGTATGGTGCACCTCAATGGCAAATAAGTCCAGAAAGTCAGCGTTTGCAGTAAACCAGTGCGCTTATTTAGTGGGGGAACTCAAGTTCAGACCAATGCAGGTAATGCATTGAGCTGGATTCTACAGACACCCCTTGGGTAGTAGAATATTCTTTGCTACAGAAAGGCCTAGGATAGCTGTCCCTCTTTCTCAGAAAGCTGGTATCCTGGCCAAAGGACTTGTGGCCCAGGATCTGTGGCTCAGTTGTCCTGCTGGCTCCCTTGTCAAAGGGTCTATGGCAGGGTATCTCTATCTCTGCATCTTCTGATCACACATGCAGTGTGGCAGAGTCTCTCCTATTAAGCGCTTGTCCATACCTGCAGATAACTAGGGGCTCTTACTGCTATATTTTTATACCATTTCTAACCCATCCAGATGCAGAAGCACAACCTAACAGAAAAAATGTTGCAGTTCACAGCTACCACTGACTTGTATTGGGCCAGTGTCACAATACAAGTCAATGGGAATGACTAAGCACTAGTGTCCACACATAAACAGCCGTCTGTCAGAGCTAAACCAGATGGTCAAAAGTTCATTATGTCTGTTTTTTTCCCCTCTAAACCTTAGCTCTTCAAAGTCCCTTATGACAGCAATGGAAAATGACTAGCATCTCAGTGCACAAGCTGGAAAGTCCCAAAGTCCTTGGTACTGTGCATTAAACCTTTCCACAGGCAGTGCAGATATATTGCAATAACTGTGCAAATTAACAGCATATATTACAATAAACACATAAAATGCAGTTTAACAACAGTATAAGTGTAAAAAAAACGCATAAATCATAGTTAACCCTTCATAGTGCAATAAAGTAGGCCAAAAACCTTTATACTCCAAATTACCTTTGCTTCAGGGTACTACACATGTATATTTAGTGAATGGGCAGATGGAAGGAAGCCTTTGTCAGACTCCTAGCAGTGGCTAATCTCTCTGCTAAGAAAAGGATCGGGCAGTTGAATCCAAAATGGAAGGCTACCATACACATTAGGTACTGGTTCGCCTCATCCCCATCTAATGTGTATGGCCAGCTTTACACTTACACAGGGCATTGCTACCTGGTACTTGGCTTCAAGAGAGAGCAGGCATTAGGCAACAGCGACATTCCTTGCTTGGAGGGGATTATTGTGATGAAACATGCATCACATTCTTGGCTACGATTTTTTTAAAACAATGGTTTATCTAAGAGCAATGCACAGAACATGCTGTCCATATTTACACAGAAAATAAATGATTGTAGTGTGGAAACTGATTAGACAAATCCCATCATGAGGAATGCCATGTACTGGTTCTACTACAATGGGGACATTTTTTCCCATAGTTCACTTTGTAAAATATCTTTATTTCGGTTCTGACATACACCTGGATACATGTCATAATCTCTTCTTTTGAAGAATGCAATTAACAGTATGAAGGTGGGTGTTAGAAGATACTGAATAATTGACTACCTGACGCAGCACGCCGTTCCACACAGCCTTTCAAGAGGTCTCAATGTTTGCATTATACTGTATTTTCATTAATTATGTAAAAGATCTACCTTTGTACATGACACAACCACAGAAATCTTAATTTTAACACAAAAAAATAATATTTTTAACAGACAGTCACAAATGAAAGGCATCTAATAAAAATATAGCCGAAGTTTATATATATGTGTTGTGGTAATGTGCACAGAAGACAGGTTGGTAGTGGGAGTCTTCCAGTCCACACACCCTTCCAGGACAAGTTTTCCTCTCGCTTGAGGAGATCGCAGGTGAGGCCATCTGGGTTTATCAGGCGGGGATAAACCAACTCAAAGTGTATAAGTCTGGGGGAGAGGAACTAACCTTAGGGAAGTGGGTTTAAGCCTGTGAGGTTTGTGTGGTCTCAGCCAGGAGCGCTGAGGGGCCATGAGGCTATGTGAAGCCAGATCTCTCCCCTGTGTGTGGACTCATACCTGGTGAGCAGACCAGAGTGTTGGAGAATTGCATTTTTCTAGGTGATCTAGAGGGCACAAATAAAGCACTATTGGACTTGAAAACCCCCGTTTTGTCTGAAGATTTGTGGTTGCTACCCCGAGAGAGCAAGCGATCCCTTACAATATATATATATAAAGTCATTTACTAGACTATTCTGCAGTCTACTTTTCCAGAAGGAGTGTTTAAGTGAATATGTACATTCAACTGAATGTGGCTGAACTGCAATACCAGACATGGCCTACTGAAAAGAGTAGCACTGTTTCTAGAAAATAGACCCCTTCTTCTAACTTGAAACATCCACTTTTAATTTCCATTGCATAAGTAAATGTATGCTGCCGATTAAAGGTGAACTGTCACCACTCCTGACAAGTTTTAATAGCTTTGTGCACTCCCCATGTAATAACAATTCTGGAGCCTCTATTCTTATGGCTCTATGTTGTGCCATTCCTTTATTATTTCTACTAGAAGTTACTAATGAATTGCTAGCAGTCTGCAGTAAGGGTACAGAGGGGTGTTAACCAGTTGGGGATGTGTACCTGCACTGTCTGAACATGGCAGCACTGATTGGATAGAGTGAGCCTGTGCAAGTACCCACCCCCAACTGCTTAACTCCCCTCTGTACCCTTACTGCAGACTGCTAGCAATTCATTCATAACTTCTAGTAGAAATAATTCAGGAATGGCACAACATACAGACATAAGAATAGATGCTCCAGAATTGTTATTACAGGGGGAATGCATGAAGATATTAAAACAGGCATGTCAGGAGTGGTGAGAGGTCCTCTTTAATATGGTAAATACTGATATAAGTAGAGCTTTGCTGTATTGCATTGACTGTGCACTTACAATAGCAGTGAATGTGAACTATTAAATGTTCTCTAGTTTTCCATCTTTGGGAAATACCTTTAGTTGAAAATATAAGTTTCAGAACAAAAAACCTATACGGGTTGTCCTGCGAGAAATATTCTACAGTTTTCAAACCACCTTTCTGAATACTTTAGTAATTTATTGAAATCTACCTGTATAGCGCCACCTTCTTTTTCTATTTCCTCTGTCCTGCTTACTGAGATGGAAGTACATGTTCTGCTCTATCCTTCAACTGCCACCAGCTGCAGAAGAAAGGACACGTCCCCTAAGGCTAGGTACAGGGCTGGTTATAGCTGTGTTAGAAAGAAGTTGTTACGAACTAGATTATGTGGGATTTGTATTTTTTACATTATTCTTGGGATCACCTCTTTAAAGGGGTTGTCCTATCTCCCCTTTTCCCCTTTGTTCCACCACTGCAGCTCACCACTTCATATCTCTTCTAAGGGTGGTACCATCCAGCTTTATTGACAGTATAGACAGGTGGCAGCAAGCCTGTATGAGCGTGCTCCCAATGCAGTAAATAGAAGTGTTCATTAGCTGCGCTGGCAGTGCAGGACCTTTATCTTATGCTTGAACTCAGCATTGCAGTATTGAACAGCTCTGAGGCTACTGAGCATTTTTGGGTAGCCCCATTCCCCATCAGACCAGTTGATAGAAGCATACTTGCTCCCACTGCTCAGTTACGATTCTCTTGTCCACTGTGCAAAGTTCCCTGCTTGTTAACTTCCACAATAGACAAGGGTTACGTGTGCCGCTCCCAACCGCAAAAAAATGTGCTGGCCGCAATAAGGGCAGAGGCCGTGTGCATGAACCCTAAGGGAAAGATCTGCACTTGTTCCGTGTTTAGAGCTGCTTTTGCTTTTGTCTCAAAATCACTGATGGAAATCACTGACTGAACACTGACGTGTAAATGAGGCATAATACCCATGAGCAAAGGACAGATACAATGTATCCTCTTTTTGAATTTTCACCTGATTTTGGCTTTACATACAGAACCTGACCGTGTGGCCTGAGACTCTCACTGTCCTGGATAGCTCTTTAACAATATTTCACATTGTGATAGTAAAATAACTGTGCTTTCCGATCCAGTGAGCTTCTGGCAACAAACAGCCTAGATTGTATTCATTGCGCCAAACTGGTGTGCTTTTTGTGAAGGAATCTGAGGTTTTGTGCCAAATGTCTAATGAGTTATATAGTTACAAACAGCTAACGAGATGTGAGAAGGTTTAACTAGCTGATATATCGAGAAAATAATACACATGATTCACACATATATTTCAATACAATGGTAGAGTGGCAAGAAAGGGAGTTGTATTTTATGGATTCCCATGCTGACCGCCAGGTTCCACATTGCTAAATGGGGAACAAGGCAGAGCACAACATTGGGAGATAAAATACAGTGAGTGTATAGCAATGAGGTGCTCACCTGGTGTTGTGTAAACCACAACTATAAAGACATGTAATCTGAGACATAAGGAAGTACTTGGATCAGTAGCAGAGTCCACATGATCCACATCAGTGGATGCAGCCAGCTAAGCTTCCAGATATGTAGGTGGATGAACAACAGAAATTACTTAAAAGATCACTGGGACCCGCACTTGATACAAAGTGGTCTTTATGGAATTGATAATTAAAAGTCTAAGCATGAGGCCCCTTTCACATGAGCGGGAGATTCGGACGTCTCCCGTATCGCGGGCTGTGTCCTGAACTCCTGGCACTGAACGGGGGTTACATAGCATTATACTGATTTATGATGCTATGTAACCCTTACAGTTCTGGAATGTGTTGGATAACATTGTCAGCACTATCCAACACATTCTAGAACTGTAAGGGTTACATAGCATCATAAATCAGTATAATGCTATGTAACCCCGTTCAGTGCCAGGAGGTCAGTACACGGCACACGATGTGGGAGACGTCCGAGTCTCCCGCTTGTGTGAAAGGGGCCTAAAACACATTCCTCAGTTTCCAAAGACAATTAGAGCAATCAGTACAATGCAGTCATTGTCCTTCATAACTGAAGAAGAGTCAAGAGCCCAAAAATCATTTTATGCATGGACTTCATGGTCTTCACTTCAATAAATACCACTTTGGATCAAGTGCAGGTTCCAGTGATCTTTTTAGTCTGTTCTACTGGTCATCTACTTTCTATTAAATCACTTTAAAGGGGATCTGTCATGGCATGTGCACTTGGCAGCTGAAGACATCTGTGTTGGTCCCATGTTCATATGTGCCTGCATTGCAGAGAACCGAAGTCGAGTTCGGTTTCAAGTTTTAAAGTGGAAAAAGCCCATACAAAGATAGTAAAAAAAAAAAAGTGCCAATAAAATTTTATCTGTCACTAGAAAGTATGGCATTAGAAAAACACAGATATCCATAGTTCATAATTTATGTCAGTAAAAGGGTTCATAGTTCAAATTCCTATAATCCTCATAGCAGAAATTCATACTGTTCACATATGGAATGGTCTTATAAAGAACAACCATAAAAATGTGAAATAGTAATAATAGTAATACTACTTAGCAGCTATCTAGTTACTTGCAAGGTTCATTAAAGTGGTTTTCCAGGATTTTACTACTGATGAACTATCCTCAGAATAGGTCATCAGTATCTGATCGGCAGGGGTCTGACACTCGGGATCCCCGCCGATCAGCTGTTTGAGAAGGTAACGGCGCTCCTGTGGCGCTCACGGGAGTGCCGGTGCCTTCTCAAACAGCTGATCTGTGGGGGTCCCGAGTGTCAGACCCCTGCCGATCAGATACTGATGACCTATTCTGAGGATAGTTCATCAGTAGTAAAATCCTGGAAAACCACTTTAAGTTATGTAACATAGTTTATAAGGCCGAAAAAAGACATCTGTCCATCCAGTTCGGCCTGTTTTCCTACAAGTTGATCCAGAGGGGAAAAATTCCTTCCCGACTCCAATCAGGCAATCAGAATAACTCCCTGGATCAACAACCCATCTCTAGTAACTACAACCTGTAATATTGTTACCCTCCAAAAATACATCCAGGCCTCTCTTGAACTCTTTTAGTGAACTTACCATCACCACCTCCTCAGGCAGAGAGTTCCATAGTCTCACTGCTCTTACTGTAAAGAATCCTCTTCTATGTTTGTGTACAAACCTTCTTTCCTCCAGACGCAGAGGATGTCCCCTCGTCACAGTCACAGTCCTGGAGATAAATAGATCATGGGAGAGATCTCTGTACTGACCCCTGATATATTTATACATAGTTATTAGATCTCCCCTCAGTCATCTTTTTTCTAAAGTGAATAACCCTAATTTTGATAATCTTTCTGGGTACTGTAGTTCACCCATTCCAGTTACTACTTTAGTTGCCCTCCTCTGAACCCTCTCCAGCTTTGCTATGTCTGCTTTGTTCACAGGAGCCCAGAACTGTGCACAGTACTCCATGTGTGGTCTGACTAGTGATTTGTAAAGTGGCAGGACTAGGTTCTCATCACGGGCATCTTGCCCCTTTTGATGCAACCCATTATCTTATTGGCCTTGGCAGCAGCTATCTGACACTGGTTTCTGCAGCTTAGTTTGCTGTTTACTAAAATTCCTAGGTCCTTTTCCATGTCAGAGTTACCCAATGTTTTACCATTTAGTATGTACTGGTGACTTGCATTATTCCTTCCCATATGCATAACCTTACATCTGTCAGTGTTAAACCTCATCTGCCCCTTCTCCGCCCAAGCCTCCAGTCTATCCAGATCCATCTGTAGCAGTGTACTGTCCTCTTCTGTGTTAATTACTTTACACAGTTTAGTGTCATCTGCAAAAATTGATATTTTACTGTGCAAGCCTTCTACCAGATCATTAATAAATATATTGAAGAGAATAGGACCCAATACAGACCCCTGTGGTACCCCACTAGTGACAGTGACCCAATCTGAGTATGTACTGTTGATAACCACCCTTTGTTTTCTATCACTGAGCCAGTTACTTACCCACATACAGACATTTTCTCCCAGGCCAAGCATTCTCATCTTATATACTAACCTTTTATGTGGTACTGTGTCAAATATTACCGGCACTGGTGCTAAATTACCGGCTTGGCAGTGAGATACCGGCCAGGTAGAAACTCTACCTCCTACTCATACTCAGCCCTCTATCTGTAAAAGTGGTGAAAGTGGAGAATGGCGACAAAATGTAAGACTTTTGTAGGCCACTAATGATGCATCCCCCCCCCCATGGATTCCACATGCTATGCATTGATCTTCATGCACAAGCTGCGCTGCTAACAGGTACATGAGGCACTAAGTATACAGTTTGATCAAAATACATAGGTCCATTCATCACGTCAGGGTGGCTTCATTTGAATGTGTCCCTACACTGCATGGTGACCATTGCCACAAAAGACCCAGCAGCCCAACAACAGCCCTGTTGTCTGGCTAATCCCCTGGGCAATGAACCACACCAAACCACAGGCACAGCATACAGCAATAACTGCCACTATGTGGACAGGTCTCAAAAACTCACCTTTCTATGTGGTCTCAGAAACCAGACTGAGATCAAGTCGGTATTAAACCTTATGCAGTCACCAAATGAAAACACCTGGCTCGAATGGGAGGAGTACTAATATCAGGAAGAAAAAAAAAGAAAGAAAAAGAGAGGGTACAGCATATATGAAAGACATGGATTGCACATCCTCATGCCACATGGTGGCTATTTGGATCAAATCGTATACAAAGTGTCTCCTCTTCATGTTTGTAAATCATGCCTCTCACCAATAAGCATGATGTGGATTTGTGATCTCTACAGTATTTTACTCATCTTACCAATCCCCTGCCTCAACTTTTTTGACACTTAATGGTCCACAACCAGTCTCTGCTTCCTCTCAACTTGCAAGAAATTACTTTAACAGGATAACGGGGAATCAGTAAGGTGAGTATAGCTTGTTTTATAATTTTATGCCATGCGGAACCTTTTTTTTCAAAAATGTTTAAATGGCCAGACAACCCCTTCAAGCAGCATCTGGTTGAGGTTCTGAAGACACACACTGGATTCAGACATAGATGAATAACACCATGGGGTTGAATGAAATGAATAATACCATGGGGTTATGTGCATGAACTGAATGTTGAACAGCTTGGACCGTGGTCTAATATGTGTATAATATCACTCTATATTGTGATCTCACGTATACCTTTTGAAGTTTGTGTTGTTTTTGAATTAGTAGATGTCTTCTGAATTGGTCATGAGACCGATATACTTATACTGTTGCATCAGAACAGCGGTGCAATAGTTTCCCATAAAGGAAAACTGTTTTCAGAACAAACCATTTGCCTGATCTGTATCTAATGTTTATTTGCACTATAGTCAGGTATATTCAGCTTGCAATGTCCCAAATCAGTTCACGGATCACATGCTTTCTTTGATGATCCTATCTAGTTCTAATGGGACAGAAGTGGACAATCTTACTTTTTGTTGTCATTTACTCTGTTCGTTCATAGTGCAATTATAGAGGACCTGTCACCTCTCCTGACTTGTCTGTTGTAGTAGCTACTTACATGTCCATGTAATATAAATTCTGGAGCACCTTTTCTTATGACTATGTTGTGCCATTCTTCTCCTATTCCTGTAGAAGGTTCTGGATAAAGGTACAGATGGGTGTTACCAGTTGGGGAGGAATTTGTCCCTGTACAGTTTTTCACAACAACACGGATTGGACAATGTCAGACTGTGCAGGAACACATCCCCATTGGTAATGTGGAATTATATACTTAACAAAAAAGTGTGAAACAACTGAAAATATGTCTTATATTCTAGGTTCTTCAAAGTAGCCACCTTTTGCTTTGATTACTGCTTTGCACACTCTTGGCATTCTCTTGATGAGCTTCAAGAGGTAGTCACCTGAAATGGTATTCCAACAGTCTTGAAGGAGTTCCCAGAGATACTTAGCACTTGTTGGTCCTTTTGCCTTCACTCTGCGGTCTAGCTCACCCCAAACCATCTCCATTGGGTTCAGGTCTGGTGACTGTGGAGGCCAGGTCATCTGGCGTAGCACCCCATCACTCTCCTTCTTGGTCAAATAGCCCTTACACAGCCTGGAGGTGTGTTTGGGGTCATTGTCCTGTTGATAAATAAATGATGGTCCAACTAAACGCAAAACGGATGGAATAGCATGCCGCTGCAAGATGCTGTGGTAGCCATGCTGGTTCAGTATGCCTTCAATTTTGAATAAATCCCCAACAGTGTCACCAGCAAAGCACCCCTACACCATCACACCTCCTCCTCCATGCTTTACGGTGGGAACCAGGCATGTAGAGTCCATCCGTTCACCTTTTCTGAGTCGCACAAAGACACGGTGGTTGGAACCAAAGATCTCAAATTTGGACTCATCAGACCAAAGCACAGATTTCCACTGGTCTAATGTCCATTCCTTGTGTTCTTTAGCCCAAACAAGTCTCTTCTGCTTGTTGCCTGTCCTTAGCAGTGGTTTCCTAGCAGCTATTTTACCATGAAGGCCTGCTGCACACAGTCTCCTCTTAACAGTTGTTGTAGAGATGTGTCTGCTGCTAGACCTCTATGTGTGGCATTGACCTGGTCTCTAATCTGAGCTGCTGTTAACCTGCGATTTCTGAGGCTGGTGACTCGGATGCAGGGGCGGATTGGCAGTGTACCCCACCGGGACACTTCCCGGTGGGCCGATTGCCTAAAGTATGCTGTGGGCCGGCATCAGCAGGGTAAGCGGCGGCGGCCGCCCCCACTACAATACACATTACAATACACATTGCGGCCACCAGCAGCCCTGCTGTTATCTCATTATCATACCAATGTCACGATAATCAGGGCCGGCCTTAGGGTAGATGGCGCCCTGTGCGAAACTTTCTGTCGGCGCCCCCCCCCCCCCCCCCCCCCCCCCCCCGAGTGACAGTACTAACGTCATACAGTATAGAGCTATAAATACAGTGCAGAGATATATAGAGTGATATAGGTAGGTAGAGTAAGACAGTGTATATATATATATATATGTCTACACTGTATTTATAGCTCTCTATACTGTCCTATATCACACTATATATCTCTGCACTGTATTTATAGCTTTCTATATTGAAATGTAACCTAATATAGCGCACATACCTCTTACATCCAGTGACGTCTCCTCTCATGTAGATCTTCTCTTTTCTCATCTTCTCCTTTCAGACCAGACGCCATTTTTCAGCCATTTCTCATCTCTGCAGTTTGACAAAAAAAAAATCTTAGTTTACACAGTGTCCTAAAATAACTGCGCCCAGCAAATAGTGTCCTGTAATAGTGTAAACATAACGCTCCCCAGAAATAACTGCGCTGATACTGTGCCAGGGTGCCCCCACAGTCCCAACTAATAATTCTCTGCCAGAGTGCACTTGTTAGTAATAGTGCCCCCAACAGTACTAATGTCCCCACTGTGCCCCAGAAGTAATAATGCTTCCAATGTGCCAGTAAGAAGTGCCCCCCATTGATTCCCCCCCAAAATCATGTGCCATTAAAAAGTGTCCCACCCCCATAGATGCCCCCCAAGTTATGTTCTTTACTTAGCTGTTTTTTTCTTGCCATAATACAAATTCTAACAGTCTATTCAGTAGGACTATCAGCTGTGTATCCACCTGACTTCTGACCAACACAACTCATGGTCCCAACCCCATTTATAAGGCAAGAAATCCCACTTATTAAACCTGACAGGGCACACCTGTGAAGTGAAAACCATTTCAGGTGACTACCTCTTGAAGCTCATCAAGAGAATGCCAAGAGTGTGCAAAGCAGTAATCAAAGCAAAAGGTGGCTACTTTGAAGAACCTAGAATATAAGACATATTTTCAATTGTTTCACACTTTTTTGTTAAGTATATAATTCCACATGTGTTAATTCATAGTTTTGATGCCTTCAGTGTGAATCTACAATTTTCATAGTCATGAAAATACAGAAAACTCTTTGAATGAGAAGGTGTGTCCAAACTTTTGGTCTGTACTGTATATCTCTGTTTCATTGTCGTTCTTCTGATTGGAGGGTTTTCCAAGATTTTTAATACTGTTGACCTATCCTCAGGTCATCAGTATCTGAACGGTGGGGGTCCAACACCTGGGACCCCACCAATCAGCTCTTTTGCCTTCTTGCAGCTTACCAATCGTATAGAGGCTGCGCTTGGTATTGCACTCACCCCCATTCACTTGAATAGGGCTGAGCTGCTCCTAGGCCACATGACAGATGAACATGTTGTCACTGCCCTAGGAAAAGCTGAGAGAAGGCCGCCGCCTTCTCGAACAACTGATTGGGTCCCAGGTGTCAGACCCACAAAGATCAGATACTGATGACCTATCAAGAGCATAGGTCATCAGTTTTAAAATCTTAGAAAACCCCTTTAAATAGCACAAATATCATTCAGGTTGTTTGGTGGAACCCTTGAAAGAAACAGTGACCTTCTACTGTTGCCAATCTGTCCAAAAAATATACACTTCTTTGCATAATCTGTTAGCATCTAAACTGCTTAAGGATTTGCCTCATGTTCTTAAAGGGTTTGTCTGATTTATTTGAAAATCTGCCCAGTGACCATAAATGTGATAAAATATTTAAAGATCAGACATATAATAATGTCTGATTTTATGTACATTAAAGGAGTTTTTCCCCGACGATCAGCTGTTTGAGAAGGCACTGGTGCTCGCAGTAGAGCCGCAGCCTTATTCGTGCTCACCAAGCACAGCACCCTACATTGTACAGAAACTGTGCTTGGTATTGCAGCGCTGGTGCCTTCTCAAACATCTAATCGGCAGGGGTCCCTCAAACAAGAATTGAAAGACTCTTGGCTGACTACAAAAAGCGTTTACAAGCTGTGATACCTGCCAAACGGGGTGCTACTAGGTACTAACCATGCAGGGTTCCCAAAGCTTTGCTTTGGGAACGTTTTTTGTAAATATAAAAGATGAAAATAAAAAAATGTTTTTGGTTAAACTATATAGGGAATGTGTAATCTTTAACTTTATGCCCTTTGGAGAGCATTTAACCCCTTGGCGACAATTGACGTACCGGTACGTCATGGGCGCGATGTACTTCGCGCAACAGGCCGTACCGGTACGTCATGCATGTTAACCCCCGCTGCTCAGTGCAGCGGGGTTAACATGCTTTGATGGCGGCTGTTAGACACAGCCAGCCATCCATAGTGAAGGCCTCGGGGGGTGCCGTGCACCCCCCATAATGGCGATCGCTGTGAATGGCTGGTCTATTCAGACCAGCCATTCACAGCAGGCTCCGTGTACTCGGCGGGGATAGCGCTATTCTAGCGAATCCCCGCCGAGTGTCAGGGGTTAGGGGGAGGTCAGGGTGTCTCCCCCGCCCCCCCCGATCGGCTGTGATTGGTCAGTGACTGGTCACTGACCAATCACTGAACAAAGAAAATCAAAATAATAAAGTTAAAAAAAGTTAAATAATGGCACCTGCTCAGCCTGCTTCCTGTTTGTCCGGATTGCGAGCTGAGCAGGTGCCTGGTTAGGTAAAGTGCCCCCCCCGGCCCCCCAGTCCTGTCCTACTTACCTGTCCTGCAGTCCTCCGTCCCTCTGGCTGCTGCTGCTGCCTCCGTCTGCGTCCTCGTGGTTCCGGAGCTCCAGCTTCTTGCAGAGCAGTGCCACCTAGTGGCCTGCCTGCATCTAGCAGCTAATTAGAGTTTTTTTTTTTTGGGGATCATCTGGCCAACATCTGTATGGCCATATTCTCCCGTGTCTGCGGCCGATAATCACTGATCAGACGTGTTTTTGCGGCTGATCAGCGGTTATCAGTTTTTTTTTTTTTTTTTTTTTTTTTTGCCATCTGGCTAACATCTGTGTGGCCAGGTTGTCCGTGGCTGATAACTGCTTATTGAGCCAGTTTTTTTGCGGCTGATAAGTAGTTATCAGTTTTTTTTCCTGGCGTGCATCCAGTGGATGCACACCGGTAAAAAGTGACACAAAAGTGGTTGAAAGTAAAATCACTACACTGCCCTACACTACGCTACACACATAATAAAGTAATTTCACCCCCCACACACACATCACATTCCCCCTAGAAAATAAAAATGTCCCGCAGATCCCACAGGGGGTATACGGTGTCAGAGGCATATGAAATTATTGCCAATAACTCCGACACCGATACCGCCAGTGAGGAAGAAGAAGAGGATCCTGCTTTCCTCCATTCTTCTTCCTCCTCGTCATCCAGTGATGACGAGCGTCCAATTAGGCGACGTCCCAGAACGGTCGCACCGGAGCCCCCCCATACAGGGGCTCCTGTGTGGACCCCAGCCACCCCAAATTACGCACCATGCATTCCTGCGTTTGTGGGACGCGCAGGAATCCAGATGTGCACAACAAATTTCACAGAAATTGATTTTTTTACGTTCTTTTTCTGTGATGAATTTGTTGAGCACATGGTGGTGCAAACAAATTTATATGCCAGTCAATTCCTGGCCCAAAATCCGACGTCTTGCTATCACAGACCCCCACAGGCGTGGACGTCTGTGAATGCAGCAGAGATTAAGACATTTTGGGGTCTCTTTCTGCATATGGGTCTAGTGAAGAAACCCAAAATTCGGCAATATTGGAGTGGTGACATTATATACAACACTCCAATATACCGCATGGCGATGGCACGGCAACGGTTCGAACTGATCCTAAAGTTCTTGCATTACAATGATAATGCAACGTGTCCACCCCGTGATCACCCCACATATGACCGGCTGTTCAAAATACGGCCGGTCATAGATCACTTCGCCAAGAAATTTGTTGAGGCCTATACCCCGGAGAAGTTTCTGTCCCTTGACGAATCCCTAGTAAGTTTCAAGGGCAGACTTCACTTCCGGCAGTACCTGCCGAGTAAGCGGGCACGGTACGGGATTAAACTCTATAAACTCTGTGAGAGTACCTCCGGGTACACTTACAGGTTTAGAGTTTACGAAGGGAGGGATACCCGCATAGAGCCCCCAGAATGCCCCCCCACCCTTGGAGTTAGCGGGAAAATAGTGTGGGACCTAATGTTCCCACTGCTGGACAAGGGTTATCAACTGTACGTTGATAACTTCTACACCAGCGTCCATCTCTTTCAGGCCCTTGCTGCCCGAGCTACCACAGCTTGCGGAACTGCAAGGAAAAACCTGAGAGGCCTCCCAACCTCCCTGTTAGCAACACCGATACCACGGGGTGATAGTAGGGCCTATTGTAGTGATAGAATGTTGCTGGTCAGATATAAGGACAAAAGGGATGTCCTTATGCTGACCACCATACATGACAGCGGCAGCACCCCTGTGACGCTGCGTGGTTCCACAACAGAGATCCTAAAGCCGAACTGTGTTGTGGATTACAACCATTATATGGGAGGAGTTGATCTGTCTGATCAAGTCCTCAAACCATATAACGCCATGAGGAAAACCAGAGTCTGGTACAAGAAGCTGGTTGTCCACATGGTTCAAACGGCAATGTACAACGCCTTTGTACTTTGCCGCTTGAACGGTTACACAAGGAGATTCCTTCAGTTCCAGGAGGTAGTAATAAAGGCCTTGATATTTGGTGACCAAGAACAGGCGAGCACCTCTGGAACTGAAGGCTCCCGTATTGTCCCAGGGCAACATTTCCCGGGTGAAGTCCCCCACTCCGGGAAAAAGGGACGATCACAGAAAAGATGCAGAGTGTGTTACAAAAGAGGTATACGAAGGGACACCAGATATCAATGTGACACCTGTCCCGATCACCCGGGCCTCTGCATAAATGAATGCTTCAAGGCGTACCACACGTCTATGAGGTATTAGATTTCTGTGATCTTTGTCCCCATTTTTTAAGGTCACCCCTGGGATTCTTCACTGTAAGAGCGTTGAGACACCATGGACCAGAGGAAACGGTCATGGTGAACTCAACCGAGAAGGTTGTTGATCCAGGGATTTATTCCGATTGCCAGATTGGAGTCAGGAAGGAATTTTTCCTTACAGTGAGGTAAATTGGCGTCTGCCTCCTGGGGTTTTTGCCTTCCTCTGGATCAACACTACAGGGCCTGTGAGCACTTGGCCTGTGACATCACTAGTACAGCGTGATGTCACAACCGGAGTGATGTCACAAGCCAGGTACTCCGGAATGCAGAGGAATTCCTGCCCTGGTAATAGAAATACATTGCAATTCCAGACTAATGCAAAGGGCGCTCCTTTCATTCTAAGCCCTACTGTGCGGGCACACACCACTTTACATCCACATATGGGGTATCTACGTTCTCAGGAGAAATTGCATTACAAATATTGGGGGTCTTTTTCTCCTAAGACCCCTTATAAAAATGAAAAAATTGTGCCCACCCAACAAATAAGTGTAAAAAATAGTTTTTTTTTTCCACTTATATATAGGGGTAGGCCCTAATTTTTCATTTTCTCAAGGGTCTTAGGAGAAAAAGCCCCCCACTATTTTTAATGCAATTTCTCCTGAGAACATAGATACCCCATATGTGGATGTAAAGTGTTGTGTGCCCGCACAGTAGGGCTTAGAAAGGAAGGAGTGACCTTTGGATTTTGGATTTAGCTGGAATTGTCACTGGAGGCTATGTCATGGTTACAAAGCCCCCCTAGTGTCTGGACAGTGGAAACCCCCACATGTGACCCCATTTTGGAAACGTAACCCCTCAAGGAACATTTCAATGGGTGCAATGAGTGGTTAGACCCCATAGGTAAGTTACTGTAGTTTGGGAAAATGGATAGTGGAGATAAAAAAAATGGGTTTTTCATTTCAACCATCCATTTTCCCAAACTACAGTAACTTACCTATGGGGTGTAACCACCTATTGCACCCATTGAAATGTTCCATGAGGGGTATCGTTTCCAAAATGGGGTCACATGTGGGGGGTTTCCACTGTTTAGACACATGGGGGCTTTGTAAATGTGACATAGCCCCCAGTGACAATTCCAGCCAAATCCACTGTTAAAAATCCAAAAGGGCGCTCTTTCCTTTCTAAGCTATGCTGTGGGCCCATAGACCACTTTATATACACATATGGGGTATCTATGTTCTCAGGAGAAATTGCATCACAAATATTGGGGGGCTTTTTCTCCTTATACCACTTGTGAAAATGAAAAATTTGGGCCTACCCAAACATATAAGCGTAAAAAAATTATTTTTGTTATACTTATATGTTGGTGTAGGCCTAAATTTTTTATTTTCACAAAGGGTGTAAGGAGAAAAAGCACCACAAAATTTATGATGCAATTTCTCCTGAGAATGTAGGTACCCCATATGTGGATATAAAGTGGTGTACGGGCACACAGCATGGCTTAGAAAGGAAAGAGCGTCCTTTGGATTTTGGAGAGTGGATTTGGCTGGAATTGTCACTGGGGGGCCATGTTGCTTTTACAAAGCCCCCCTGGTATCTGAACAGTGAACGCCCCCAAAAAGTGACCCCATTTTGGAAACGACACCCCTCAAGGAACATTTTAAGGGGTGCAGTGAACAGTTAGACCCTATAGGTAACTTACAGAAGTTTATTAAAGTGGACAATGGAAATGAAAAAAAATATTTTTTACACTTATATGTTGAGGTAGGCCCATATTTTTCATGATCAAAAGGGTTATTAGAAGAAAAAGCCCCCCAATATTTGTGATGCAATTTCTCCCGAGAATGTAGATACCCCATATGTGGATATAAAGTGGTGTACGGGCCCACAGCATAGCTTAGAAAGGAAAGAGCCCCCATTGGATTTTGGAGAGTGGATTTGGCTGGAATTGTCATTGGGGGCTATGTCACATTTACAAAGCCCCCCTGTGTCTAAACAGTGGAAACCCCCCCCATGTGACCCCATTTTGGAAACGACACCCCTCAAGGAACATTTCAATGGGTGCAGTGATCAGTTAGATCCAATAGGTAAATTGCAGAATTTTAGGAAAGTGGACAGTGAAAACAAAAAAATGGATTTTTCATTTTCACTGTCCACTTTCCTAAATTTCTGTAATTTACCAATTAGGTCTAACTGATCACTGCACCCCTTGAAATGTTCCTTGAGGGGTGTCGTTTCCAAAATGGGGTCACATGTGAGGGGTTTCCAGTGTTCAGACACAGGGGGGCTTTGTGAACGCAACATAGCCCCCAGTGACAATTCCAGCCAAATCCACTCTCCAAAATTCACACTGCGCTGCTTCCTTTCTAAGCCGTTCTGTGCACCCACACAATACTTTACATAGACATATGGGGTATTTCCGTTCTCGGGAGATATTGCACCACAAATTTTGTGGGGCTTTTTATCCTTCTACCCTTTGTTAAAATGAAAAATTTGGGGTTACACCAATGTGTAAGTCTAAAAAATCTGATTTTCCATTTTTACAGACTATCTTTGGGTTATTCCTGTGAGACACCTATAGGGTTAACAAACTTCAACAATCTAATTCTGAGTACTTTGAGGGGTGACGTTTTTAAAATGGGGTCATTTATGGGGGGTTTCCTTATGTAAGCCCCTCAAAATCACTTTATATCTGAATTGGTGCTAAAAAAAAATGGTTTTGGAAAATTTGGTGAAAATTTGAAAAATGGCTTCTAAACTTCTAAGCCTCCTAACGTCCTAAAAAAGTAAAATGACGTTTACAAAATGATGCCAACATAAAGTAGACATATGGGGAATGTAAAATAAAAAATATTTTTGGAGGTATTACGGTGTATTTTGAAAGTAGAGAAATTGAAATTTAGAAATTTGCAAATTTTTCCGAATTTTTGGTAAATTTGGGATTTTTTCATAAATAAGGGTGAAATATATTGACTCAAATTTATGACTGTCATGAAGTACAATGTGTCACAAGAAAACAATCTCAGAATGGCCTGGATAAGTAAAAGCGTTCCAAAGTTATAACCACATAAAGTGACACATGTCAGAATTCAAAAATTTGGCCCAGACATTAAGGCCAAAATGGGCTCTGTCCTCAAGGGGTTAAGGCTACTTTCACACTTGCGTTTGCAGGATCCATTTTGAGATCCGTTACAGGCTCTCATAAACGGTCCTGAACTGATCAGTTTTGTCCTAATGCATTCTGAATGGAAAATGATCCGTTCAGAATGCATCAGTTTTGCTTCAGTTCAGTCTCCATTCCGTTTTGCAGGCGGACACTAAAATGCTGCTTGCTGCGTTTTGGTGTCCGCATGAAGAAACTAATGCAAACGGATCCATCATGACTCACAATGTAAGTCAATGGGGACGGATCCATTTTGTCTGACACAATAGAAAACAGATCCGTCCCCCATTGACTTTCAATGGAGTTCAGAATGGATGCAGACGGTTGTATTATCATGACAGATCCGTTTGTGAGAGCCTGGATGGATCTCACAAACGGATCCTGCAAATGCAAGTGTGAAAGTAGCCTAATCTTCAAACTGCTTAACTGTTCATAGTAACAGTAATTTTGACCAGGGGTGCCCAAACTTGTGCGTGCCACTGTATGTATGTTCTGAACACAGAGGAGATTTACCAGGTGTGTTGTGAATTGGGCATGTGACTTCTGTAGGTGCGCTCAACAAGAAGTTCAATAAACTCCAGGCCACAGAAAACTAACACTGTCCACGATCTAAAACATGCAAAAATTGAGGTTGTTGGACTACACAGACAACCTATAGTAGTTAAATATTAACGGTGACTGATCAAAAGAAACATCTGTCATTTCCCAGTCCAAATTTTATCCAGATTGTAATACTGATGACCTATCCTCAGTATCTGAACAGTGGGGGTCCAACACCTGGAACCCCACCAATCAGCTGTTTTGCCTTCTCGCAGCTTACCAATCGCAGCGCCGTACATCGTATAGTGGCAGTGCTTGGTATTGCGCTCACCCCCATTCACTTGAGTAGGGCTGAGCTGCTCGTAGGCCACATGACCGATGAATGTGACATCACTGCCCTAAGAAAAGCTGAGATAAGGCCGCTGCCTTCTCGAACAGCTGATCGACGGAGGTCCCAGGTGTCGGACACCAACCGATCAATGGCATAGGTCATCAGATTTGAAATCTTGGAAAACCCCTTTAAATAGCACAAATACCCTTCAGGTTTTTTGGTGGAACCCTTGAAAGAAACAGTGACCTGGGGGCGTGGCTTCGACATGGCAGAGTGAGGACGCACGCAACTTGGGCTCCGGGTCCATCGGCAGCAATCAGAGGGAACTATCCACTCTCAAGGCCCGAAAAAGGGTCATGACAAAGGGGAAGCGCTCCAAAAGCCAGTCGGTGGCAGCTCCGGAACAATCTATAGGAAGATTCCTCCGCTCAGTCACATCCAGTGAGACGAGGACTGCGGCCTACAAGATGGCGGCGCAGACGGAACCCCTGCGGGTGTCGGCGGAGCCCTTCACACCGGCACTGAGGGATCAGAGACCAGCGGACATACACATTCAGGCATCAACTGCCACACACTCACCGAGCGGGAAGGTAGGGAGCGGCTCCACAGAAGACCGGGTGATGCTGGGAGAGCCACGGCCGCGAGTTATACAGGCCGCGATTACTGTTGGCGGGAAACAGCCGGGCGACGAGACAGCGGCGGCAGCGATGCCTCCACCTGCGACACAAGGGTCCCCTGGCCAGCATGCTCCCCGACAGGACAACAATAGAGAAAGTCGCCAGCGGGAGAGGGTCTCACAGACACCCTTGACCCTCAGTCAAGACATGCCACTCATCTTTGCTTCGGCTCCACAGGTGGTAGAGGACTCACAGAGGGGCTCACCCCCCATATCATTAGATCGCACGCTAGCAGAGTTATGGGAAATGGTGAGAGCGCTCCCGACCAGAGCGGACCTGGAATCACAGATAGCGCGAATCGAACAGAAACAGGCCCAAGCCATACAGGCCGTGAATGAAACGGTCCAAACGCTCTCAGAGAGGGTTAATGACTTAGAACATCAGATGTCAGTGTCCCAATCCAGGGAGGCAGCTACCTCAAAGATTCTAGATGCTCATATGGCACAACTAAAGGACTTTTCCCTTCACCTGGACGATGTGGAAAATAGAGGACGTCGTAACAACCTGAAAGTGCGCAACCTACCTGAGACAGTCACGGGAGAAATGTTATACGACACGGTGGTGGACATTTTCAATAAGATTTTGAATAGGCCAAGGGGCTCTACAATTGAGCTGGACAGAATACATCGTTTGGCGGGCCCAAGAAATAGAGATACAGACAAGCCACGTGATGTCATCTGCAGGGTCCACTTTTACAGGATAAAGGAGGAGATCCTGAGGGAGTCGTGGGAGAGAGGCGAAATTTATTTTGAAGGAGTGCCCTTGACCATCCTGCCGGACGTCTCACGCCTGACCCTTAATATGCGTCGCCTAGTGAGACCACTCTTAGAAGTCATCAAAGAGGCAGGAGCCTCCTACAGATGGGGTCACCCCTTTCATGTTATCATCCGCAAACCAGGGGGCCAATCCTTAGCGATACATTCGCCAGCAGATCTTCCTGACGCGTTTTCTTTCTTAAACTCATCACCAGTGGAAGTACCAGACTGGACTCTACCTCCGGTATTGGACGTCACCTCCACGGTTGGAGAAACATCTAGAAGGGGCCGCTGGATATCCCAAAGAGGAAGCAGCAGAATCTCACCTCCTCAACGTATGCAGATGGGAAGACCTGAGACGCCCTGGAATCGCAGGAGAGGCCCGGGTTCTCCTCTCAGGAGGGACAGATCGCACTGACTAAGTTATGGCAGGGGTTGTTCAGTTAATACAGAGTGATTTCCACTGAATAGGGAGCGAGTCGAGTCCTTTACCAGGATCACCCTAGGAAGATATATTCCAAGATGGCGGCCCCCTTTATTGGTAGTCTAGGGGTTCACTATAGTTACTCTTTGAGAAATGTTATACTTGATGTGTAGTTAAGTTAGCTACTTCCCTCCAGTGTAGGTTCTATAAGGATGCATCCGGATAGTCCCATTACATGATGCTACTTGTTTACTCTTAATCTGCCATTCGTTCTACTAACCTCAAATAGTATACTGCATAGATTAGACGGTTAGAGGAGTCAATTGTAGGGATTTTTGCAGTTTCATAGAGTTCATCTCAAGTGTTAGATTATATAGGGGAGATTTGGTTGCCGGTTAGGTTGGCGTGCTAATCACCTCTTCTTGTTACTTACCCCCCTTTTTTTTTTTTTTTTTTTTTTTTTTTTTTTCTCTCTTTCTCTCGCGCTCTCCTCTCTCTTCTGTTTACTGGGCTTTCTCCCCCCCTCGCCTGGGCTGGTGGTAAGATGGCTGAATTACTAATTACGTCTCTTAATGTACAGGGTCTGAATATCCCAGAAAAACGATCCTCTCTCCTTCGGCTTCTATGGAAAAAAAGAACGCAAATCGCTTTCATTCAGGAAACTCACTTCCGTTCGGATAGTGTGCAAGTTTTGACCAACGCGAGGTTCACACATGTCTATCACAGTACATCTCCAGACACCAAGACAAAAGGAGTATCCATCTTGATCTCTAACGCAGTTCCTTGGGAACTGGTGGAATGTCGGGCTGATGAGACAGGTAGATACGTGTTCGTCAAAGGTAAGCTAGCTGGCACCACGATTACGTTGGCTAACATCTACACACCGAACACACGGCAAGTCCAATTTCTAGACGCCACATTGGCAAGTCTGGATGAATTTATGGAAGGGATCCTGGTAGTCGGGGGAGACCTGAACCTCACGTTAGATCCCGCTAAGGATACATCCAGAGGACACACGAGCATCCCACATTCTACACAAAATAGGCTCAGGGACCTCCTACATTCACACCGCTTGGTAGATATATGGCGCCTGCTACATCCACAAGATAGGGATTATACGTATTTCTCTAGCCCCCATAACTCCTACTCTAGACTGGACTACTTTTTCACTTTACATACCAATCTGGAGCTGATAGGGGACTCAACGATAGATCCGATAACTTTTTCGGATCACGCTTTAATCACTTTAAAACTAACAATGCCAACCTTACATGCCAGGGAATGGCGCTGGAGGTTAAATGAGTCACTATTACATGACCTTCAAGTCACAACGGAGGTGAGGAAAGACTTAACTGAATATTTCTCTCTCAATGCTATACAGGATAGTGACCCCCTCATGGTCTGGGAGGCGCATAAATGTTACATTAGGGGCACGTTCATAAAAGTGGGTACACGTCTCAAACGGGAGAGAGCGGCTGAACTCTCTAGGCTTATAACCAAAGTGCATGACCTAGAATGCTCACACAAATCCACGCTCAACCCTCAGCAGGGTGTGGAATTAGCACAATTAAGAGAGAAGATAAAATCCATATGCTTATCAAGGGCAAAAGCCACACTTGCGAAGTGTCGTAGACACTACTATGAGTTTGGGAATAAACCTAGCAGAACCCTTGCCAGGGCACTAAGGAAGGTCAGGGCGGAGTCTTATGTCCCACACATTACCAACAATGTAGGCCAAAGAGCGACATTACCCAAACAAATTGCTGAGGCCTTTAGGGCTTATTATCATTCCCTATACAATCTACAAACTGGGCATCACCGCTCATCAGAGGATCATAAAAAGTCCATTAGGGAATACCTGGTAGCATCGGGAATGGGTAAATTAACTGTGGAAGCCTCAACCTTACTAGAGGCTCCTATATCTCATACTGAATTAGCAGCAGCTATCAAGGAAGCACAGACGGGGAAGGCCCAGGGCCAGATGGCATCTCACTGGCGTATTATAAATCCTTTCTAGATATCTTGTCACCACAATTTTTGCGGGCTTTTCAATCCCTGGAGGTCACCCGATCACTACCAGTGGATACACTTAGGGCACACATCACGGTGATCCCAAAAGAAGGGAAAGATCCTGCACAATGCCAAAGCTACAGACCGATCTCCCTGATAAATTGTGATTTAAAATTGTTCTCAAAAATCCTGGCGTCGCGTCTTTTGCCCCACCTTCAAAACCTGATCCATCTGGATCAAACAGGCTTCATGCCATTGAGGGAGGCCCGAGACAATACAACAAAAGCTATCAACATGATATATCGTGCAATCACATCTAAAATCCCCCATGTTTCTATTATCAACAGACGCGAACAAGGCCTTTGATAGGGTCGACTGGGCGTTTATGTTAGAGACCATGGGATACATTGGTTTGGGAGATAGGATGTTGGCTAGGGTCCGTAACTTATACTCCAATCCCTCAGCGTTGGTTAAGGTTAATGGACATTACTCAGCATCGTTCGCCATAGGCAACGGCACTAGACAGGGGTGCCCTCTCTCCCCTCTGATTTTCATTTTGTGCCTAGAACCCTTCCTATGCCTTGTAAGAGCAAACTCTGATATTGAAGGGGTGAAGATACGAGACACGACATATAAAATAGCAGCATATGCGGACGACCTTCTATTCTTTTTGACAAAACCACGCATCTCTCTTCCCGTGCTCTTGGCGGAGTTCAAAACTTATGCGGCCCTCTCCAATTTTAAGATTAACTGGCAGAAGTCGGAGGCCATGAATGTGTCTCTTCCGATGGCTTTGGTTCTAGAGCTTATAGGTAACTTTCCCTTTCGGTGGGCAAAAACATCACTGAAATATCTAGGAATACATTTGACTCCTTCCATAGCAGCATTATATGAAGCTAATTATCCACCGTTGTTGAGGGCAATTAGGCTAGATTTGGATAGATGGAGTAAGGGGACATTCACTTGGTTCGGTAGGATCGCCATTTTTAAGATGAATGTCCTTCCAAGAATTCTCTATCTTCTGCAGGCAATGCCGATATATATCCCCAGGTTATTCTTTCACTCCTTACTCTCCACCCTCACTCACTTCATTTGGGCGGGGAAGGTGTCACGGATAGCCCGATCGATCTTGTTTCGGCCTAAACTGAGAGGGGGGTTAGGACTCCCAGATTTTATCTCATATCATAGAGCCTCACATCTCTTGAGGATAGTAGACTGGTGCCGTCATCAACAGAATAAGCAATGGGTAGCTATTGAACAGGCAGAAATGAAGATACCGCTACAGTCTCTGCCATGGATGGAGTCACAAACACCACTGGCGGCTAGGGCGCATCCCACAATAGGCCCTACATTAAAAGCTTTGGGCAGTATAATTAAGTTACCCGACATCTCGCCAGCACCTTCGCCAATGTTCCCCATCTTAGGGAATCCCTCTTTCTCACCGGGTCTAGATCCAGGTCCATTCAGGAAATGGATACAAGCAAACAAGTTCAGGGCGCATCATCTATCAGCAGCCAATACCTGGCTGACGGTACAACAAATAAGAGACATCTCTGAACCACTCCCCCTACCGGAATGGCACATTCACCAACTTCAGCACTACCTTCTTGCATTACCAACAGCGAACACGTTTTCACGTAAACTCACTGACTTCGAACGCCTCTGTGATGGGAGGGGAGTCTTTAGACACGCCTTATCGCACCTTTACAATATACTGATCGCACCAACCAATCAAGCATCCCCAACATACCTCCAAAAGTGGGAAAGGGATTTGGGGCTCACATTTACAGACGAGCAGAAGGATCACATCTTCACTCTCACTCATAAGACCTCCATAGCAAGTAACATACAAGAATTAGGGTTCAAGGTCCTCTCAAGATGGTACATGGTGCCCTCGAAATTGCACCTTTTCTTTCCAACAGTGTCTCCGATATGTTGGCGCTGCGGAAAGGAAAGGGGCACAATACTTCATGTGTTCTGGGAGTGTTCGGTGCTGGCCAACTTTTGGCAGACGGTGTGGGAGACTGCTTCAAAGTTTACTACATACGCACTGCCCAAAACTCCAGCGTTTTTTCTCCTGCATCATAGCGACATTCCTATCCAAACATACAGGAAATCTGTGATTAGACATATGGTGAATTCTGCGAGAGCCTGTATCCCTTGTACGTGGAAACAATCTTCACCACCTACAATTGGTATGTGGATAAATAGACTCCAGGAGGTTATGAGGATGGAGGATCTTACCTCTGCACTAAAGAACACGTCTACGTCTTTTAAGAAAACGTGGCAACATTGGCTAATGTATCAGGATACAGAAGAGTTTAAAACATTGTTGGATTAAGTCGGTAGAGTGGGGTGGGGGGGGGAGTCTGGGGGGGAGAGAGAGAGGTGATTAGTTATCTAAATAACCACCCTTTTTTTTTTTTTTTTTTTTTTTTTTTTTTCTCTTCTTTAAATTTTTATTTTCTCCCAAGCACTTTTATTGCGCTTTTGCATATTGTTGATTAGAACAAGGCTGTCTTGTAAGAAGTAGATAAATCTTGCAAGTTATCGAATAATGTCATTGGTAGTGACTTTCGGTTTGAAATGCTATACATCCAACTTGCTGGGAGTCCCAGATGAACCAACTCTACCTTTTCAGACCAAAATCAGACAAATGATATCTGGTGTCTTTCATGTATGTTTATTCGACTTTGTGAATGTAAGATTGTTGGGGCTGCGACCCCATGACTATTATAACAATTTGAAAATGTTAAAATAAAGAATTCAAAAAAAAAAAGAAACAGTGACCTACTACTGTTGCCAACCAGTCCAAAAAATATACACTTCTTTGGATAATCTGTTAAAAAACTGCTTAAGGATTTGCCTCATGTTCTTAAAGGGTTTGTCTGATTTATTTGAACATCTGCCCAGTGGCCCTAAATGTGATAAAATATTTAAAGACCAGACACTTAACATTTAATTCCCCAGCTGTTTTCTGCTTCTCAACAGAGGGGCCTGTTTACATATAGCTCTATATGGTACATGACTGCTGCAGCCAATCACTGGTCTCAACAGTCTTGTGCCCTATACCACTGAGGCTAGTGATTGGCTGTAGTGGGCATGTGCTGTGTACAGCTAAGTCACCATCACAACCTTTAAACACAGACAGAAGGTAAGGATGGTGGGGGGTTAGATAGTGAGCAATATATCCAATCTTTTATTATTTTATCACATTTCGGGGCACAGGCCAGAAGTCAAACAACCCCTTTAATGATCCTAGTGAGTTTTGTAAGTTGACTATAAGGTTAGGTATGCACTTCTCATGTGGTACAGATTCAGTATATAATATTGCAATCCTTTAAAGCCCAGTGTAATTGTATTTCATCACCGTACCTTTCGGCACTGTGATAATTAGAGAGTTATACACTTGTCATACATGACATGTGGCATGCAGAAACATTAGTAGACAATATGCTATTGTGTCCACGTTCCATCTCTACATAACAACTAATGATCAAATATTAGGGAGTCTCCGACTACCAGCTGGAGAAACTAACCCGTTCACTGTCCTGTGTCAATGACTAGTTTAAAGGTTATCTTTAATAATTACCTTGATTTTTGGTGTCCCCACATTAAAACAGCACCTTCTCATTTTTTAATGGTGGCCACTATTATTGATTATTGGTGCCCTATATGCTAACTATGCAGTACATTGACCACTGGTCAGTGACAGCTAGACAACAGAGTCATCTCCATAGCCCTCTGATAATGTCCAATCACTGCTGGTTCTTCTTTGACATACAGGTAAGTCATGATATTCCTATGGTGCTCAGCAGGCCCTCCTTTGGATCTAAGTCCTCCCACAGTTGACTGGGACCGAAGTTCAGTTCCATCTTGATTTTGCTATGATCTCCCCAGAATCTGAGTTGACATTTAATATCAATAATCATTGACCAATTATGTGGAAATTGGGTTGTTTTTATTGTGCACTATGTACATTAAAGGAGTTTTTCCCCGCCAATCAGCAGTTTGAGAAGGTGCTCGTAGAGCCGCAGCCTTCTTCGTGCTCACCAAGCATTGCACCCTAAATTGTACGGCAGCTGTGTTTGGTATTGCAGCTCAGCCCCATTTACTTCCATGGTGATGAGCTGCGCCTAAGCCATATGACGGATGAACGTGATGTCACATGTCCTAGGCACAGTTGGAAAAGGCCATGGTTCTACTGCAAGCGCTGGTGCCTTCTCAAACATCTAATCGGCAGGAATCCCTCAAACAAAAATTGAAAGACCCTTGGCTGGCTACTAAAAGAGTTTACAAGCTTTGATAACTGCCAAAGGGGTTGCTACTAGGTACTAACCATGCAGGGTGCCCAAAGTTTTGCTTTGGTTCATTTTCCTTTTTTTATTTTTATTTTTTTGAAAATGTAAGATGAAAAAAATGTTTTTGGTTAAAATATAAAGGGAATGTGTCATCTTTAACTTTATGCCCTTTGGGGATCATTTAATCTTCAAACTGCTTAGGCTACTTTCACACTTGCGTTTGCAGGATCCGTTTGTGAGATCCGTCACAGGCTCTCACAAACGGTCCTGAACTGATCAGTTTTGTCCTAATGCATTCTGAATGGAAAAGGATCCGTTCAGAATGCATCAGTTTTGCTTCAGTTCAGTCTCCATTCCGTTTTGGAGGCGGACACTAAAACGCTGCTTGCTGCGTTTTGGTGTCCGCATGAAGAAACTGATGCAAACGGATCCGTCATGACTCACAATGTAAGTCAATGGGGATGGATCCGTTTTGTCTGACACAATAGAAAACTTTCAATGGAGTTCAAGACGGATCCGTCTTTGCTATGTAAAAGATAATACAAACGGATCCGTTCAGAACGGATGCAGACGGTTGTATTATCATGACGGATCCGTTTGTGAGAGCCTGGGCGGATCTCACAAACGAATCCTGCAAACGCAAGTGTGAAAGTAGCCTTAACTGTTCACAGTAACAGTAATTTTGACCAGGCGTGCCCAAACTTGTGCGTGCCACTGTATGTATGTTCTGAACACAGAGGAGATTTACCAGGTGTGTTGTGAATTGGGCATGTGACTTCTGTAGGTGCGCTCAACAAGAAGTTCAATAAACTCCAGTCCACTGAAAACTAACACTGTCCACGATCTATAACATGCAAAAATTGAGGTTGTTGGACTACACAGACAACCTATAGTAGTTAAATATTAACGGTGACGGATCAAAAGAAATATCTGTCATTTCCCAGTCCAAATTCCACAGGAAAAACCTGTTTCCCTGGAGAGAATACATTTAAATAATAAACAAAGCCTCTTTTGTTTCACCTTCACTTCCTATTGTACAATGCATTGTGCCTCTATGGTACATCTGCTTCTATGGTTCATCTGTACATTTCTGCAGCACATACACCTTCACATTGTTACAAAATACACATACAGTAGTACATTAGTAAATATCTGACATTCAGACAAAAATCCACATCTGCTGGTCTCCTTCGCACCTATTCTACAGTACTAAAGGAGCACAATAAATATTCTCCCAGCAATCCATTATCACAATTTAGGCCCCAAAAACATTCTCCCTCTGACAGCAGCACGTCTGTTCAATGTGACTGACAACACTGGATCTCCACAAGAGCATGGTGACCTGGCAGTGTCACTCTCTACCTGTTTCTTTAATCAGAATCAGAACTGGTAGTATCAGGGCCTGAAGAAATTTGGTAGAATACAATAAATATGGCATCTGGGAAGCATAGGCAGAAAGTATGAGATCACCTATACTTGGTGGTAGGAATCCCCCTTTTATATAACGTATAGGCTCCAGAGATAAGCAGTATATACACGTTGGGGGTTATTTATTAAGACCAGCGTTTAAGACGCCGGTCTTAATAACCCCTATATCTGGCAGTGGATCTGCCTGCTTCTTTGCTGGCTTACATTTAAGCCAGCAAAGAAGCTGGCATGAGCAGGGAAAAGTCGCACAATGCAGCGCAACGGTTAGTTAATCTGCGCCTGAAATACACATAATATAGGCATATTCTGGATAGTAAATGACCCCCTTTGTGTATAAATAATGATTACTATCTGTACGTGGCTGACCTGCGATCTAGTAGACATAGAATTTAGCTATAGCTTTCAAAGTCAATGCAGGAGCTTCCTTCTATCTACTGGACAATCACTTCTGTCTCCTGGTACCCTTGTGTTAAGAACCAAGCTTGGAAGAACTGAGGCTGGAAGAAAGGTCCCCAAGGTGGTAGATACAGTAAAAATCACTGCTTGTTGCAAAGGATCACCGCAATTTAAGGATGGAGTGAAGAATTTTTTATTTTAGATCAAGCATAGAAACAATGTGTTGTAACCTTATTCAGTTTTCAATGCATGTCACGAAGGAAGAGGGAATCCTTGGTGGAGGCTCTTTTGATATGTGTCTTGTGCCCTCCTTATAAACTAGCCCTGAATATGCCAAAAGAAAAGTGCAGCACAACTACTCGACAGGTGGTCAGACTCACTAAGGCTAGTTTCACACTAGTGCCAGAGATTTGACAGGCTGTTCCGGCAGGGAACAACCTATCGAATCTCTCTGCAGTCCAGCATTCTCTGTATAGTTTTTGGGTTGTGGCCAGATCTCTGCTGGTCCCTATTATAGTTAATGGGGCCAGACAGAGACTTTCAAGTTTCTGACAATGCTGGAATGCAAAGCAGTCCAGCAAGCCGTTCCCTGCCTTAACAGCCTGCCAGATCTCTAGGGCTAGGGTGAAACTATCCAAAACCAGCTGCAGATGTCCAACCTTTATTTTGGCAAGAATCAAATCAATGTATAAGTTTGTCATGAGAATGTTACTCCTATTATTGGTAGACTAAAAACATTATTCTATTCAGGTCCCTTCAAAGAAGAATTTGAGGTGTTATTCACCTAACCTGGTCCATTGTTGAGTAGTGTTGGAGGTATACATTTCTGTGACTCCCGTATTTCTCCCCTGATACACAAACAGATGTCCATACAGTCTCTATACCATGGCTACAGCCTGCTAATGAGTAATTGAAGGTCTTAGCAGTTGTGTGAAGCTAAACAGCCATTTTGAGATCTTAAAATAACACCAACTGATATTCCTAGATATGCGCGGCCTTGGACAAATGCTGAAACCCTGTCTAGGCCATATCTAGGAGGTTATTTTGTAATTTATCCTATCAAATCGGTTCCCGTATCTATGCTGCATGTGTAACTGCTCCTCACTAGAGCCGCAGAAGATTATAATTTATGCCGAATGGTTTCTCATTTTCTTGGCCTAAAAATAGATGCAGCCTTCGTCGCTCAGTGAGATCACTGCTCTTGTTTGATTCTCCTTAGGTTGCTTACAGAAAAATAACGTTTTCCTAGTAATCCCATTCTGAGCTATGTGAAGAGATCATTGGCCTGCACCTACAGAAGGTTACCGGTATTTGGGTCTAAGGTATAATATCAATTTCAGTTTTGTACTAAAATGGCCTCAAATCAAACAAAGCAAAATCATAAAGCAATGAATGACTGCTGGTGTGTGAGAAGGAAAATAAGTATATATAGCTTCACGGCAAGTAAAAAAAATGCAGAAAATAAAAAAATATAAAAGCAACTAATTAACCCTTTGGATGTGATGTTGAAAGAGAATGTTCCTTCTCCTGAAACAATCCAGTCACATTCTGTGCTCTGCTCCTGGGGTGAACGGCTAAATTTAGAATAGAGCTGGAGCTTTTACTGGGAAAGGGATTGCAAAATGACCACGTGGGCTTTAAAGCTCTTGGCTGTAAGCCTAGGAATATATGGCTGCTGTGAGGCAGAGAGAACAGGACGGTACACTGTAGGTTATGTATTAACCTCTCACAGTGTCACCTGCAAAATTATTAAAGGAACGATCCTCTGGACTAACAGATGTACAAATAACATGAGATTTTCCAGTGTTATGAGTGAGAAAATGACATTGTGCAACAAAAAAAAATATGAAGGATCACTAAATATAAAGTATATGTTACCTTTTCACGAATTATGATAAATTATGATAAAAAAAAAACTATAAAAAACTATTGGATGATATTGTTAGCTATTTTTTGAAGTGTATTCAGGGGGTCATCTCATCACAGATAATCCCCTTTAATAAGGATCAGCTGATCCAAGACTCTAGGTTTAACTGGTCTTTAAAGGGACACGACTGTTTTTCATTTTGACAGAAAATTAAATGCAAAATATTGTCCTTTTGTAGCATTTAACCCAAATAATAAGACCTGGCGTATAGATAGGTAATCCATTGTTAGTTTACTGTGTTGCTGTGTGGGGAAGATGTTACCTATAATTGTAATCCACATGATAATAGTAGGTAAACGTGCTAAAAGTCCAAATAAACGGGGAAGTCAAAGAGCCAGGACAGGAAGTAGAATACATGGAGTGACTTCAAAAATTATCTCCTGAAAACCATCCAGCATTTTTTTCTAAAAAATATAATAATAAGTAATTACATAGAATACCGTATATGCCGGCGTATAAGACGACTGGGCATATAAGACGACCCCCAACTTCTGCCCTAAAAATATAGAATTTGGTATATACTCACTGTATAAGACTACCCCTCTCCCAAATGAAAAAAAGTCTGCTTTGATTTCAACATGTTAATTTTAATTCAAATGCATATGACATGCAGGTACTGTATATAGCAGCAAAACTGTCACTTATAAACATAAGGTTGTTTCAAACATGTACGGTAAAGCTAAAACTTTGCAAAACAAACAAGAGAGCAAGTGCCTGGTGATCATAACTGTAAGCTGCGATATTGTAACAGGTCTTGCTGGCATGACAGTTTCCCTTTAAAAGCCTTCAAAATCCTCCTGAGAATATAGAGAATAGTATGCTACTTCAGTATGCTAAGAGCAGGGCTCTCTACGCGCTGACGGGGAAAAAAAAAACACCTCACACAGTGCGGCCCCCGTATATCCGGCGTATAAGACGACCCCCCACTGTAGCCATTATTTTAAGGGGTTAAAAAGTAGTCTTATACGCCAGTATATACTGTATTCACAATTAGGCCACAAAAAATACTGACAGCCTAAGGTGTGCTGTCCACACCCGTATGTCCGTTCCGTAGCCCGCAAAAAAGATGGAACTTGTCCTATTCTTGTCCGCAAAACAGACAAGGATAGGCATTCTTACAATGGATCCGCAAAAATAAAACGGATGCCATACGGATGGCATCCGTTTTTTTTGCGGATCCGCAATTTGCGGACCGCAAAACACAACATTCGTGTGAAACCGGCCTTAGGCTGTTAATATTTTTTAATGGAAGTGTCCATTTAAAGATTGGTTTTAAATAATATATTTCAGACCCAAATATCCTTTTCCTTATATTTTGCATGTGTTCATTAATGGTGATTAGTGACCATGTAAGTTACTTCCTCCCAAAGACCAGACAGAGATGTCATCTTTGGCTATCAGCGAAAGATAATGAGGGTTTCTGTAGAAGGAGGGAGAATTCTATGGGGTAAATTTAGAAACACTGTCTAAGATTGGATAACACCCTGGACTGCAAAATTCTGGCTTGAAAAAGTTATAAAATAGGGCTATGTGACTTTTTGGGCCTATTTGCTCAAACATTTTACCTTTTCACATAGCTTGCTATGGTTTTGGAAAGTGGATGTGGGTGGCTACTGTATGTTAATTAGATCACTATAGATTTATCACTGAAACTTAAAAAAGAAAAATTGCAAAAACATTGTAAACTTACTCCAGTAGGGGGTTGTGTAAAAAAAATCTGGATGGCATTTTTATACAAAAGTATTTTAAGATTTAAAGATGCATCAGATTTAACAAACAATGAGCAGTATTTGATAAATTTGGCCAACGTCATGTATGTCAACGCAGATTGAAGCAAAACTGACTTCAAACGTCACCCTCATGATAAATTCTTCTTTCATAAGTTTGCGCTCTCTAAATCGTAAACAGTATTAGTGTAAAAAAAATCTCAGTATGCTAAGAAAGTCAATATAGACTTCCGGCGCTGAGATGTAGAGACGCGTGAGGCGCCGCTCCCGCTCCCAGAGCTCATACCTGCACAGATATCTCGCCCATCCGTCTCCATCTGGGGTCAAAAACTGTCTGGCAAGTACCCTCCTGCCCCTTTCATGCCATATGGAGCGATATTTGCTGCGTAGCTCTCAAAAACAAGCGGCAATTGAACCTCTTACTGAGTCGGCCCCAGCATACAAGATGTTGCCGGATCGCAGGGCATCTCCCCCTCGCTGTGCACAGCAGATGGATGTGACTCCACAGCCCGGGAATGTCCCATCAGCGCCCACAGGTGAACCGGGTGCGGGGGGCCTGGATTATCGCCAACTGGCCATTGATGTGGCGAGACATTTGGCTCCGGATATCCAAAAGACATTGGAATCAGTATTGCAAGCCTCCCTCTCCCGCCTGCAAACGGAGGTTTCTACTAATAAGGCCAGATTGGATGAGGCCGAGCATCGCATCAATGTAGTGGAAGAGGGAGCCCTTACCCTCTCCACCCAGCTTGACACCCTAAAGGAGGAGTATCGTTGGGTATCAGCAAAGCTGGACGACTTGGAAAATAGGTCCAGGAGAAACAACCTCCGCGTGGTGGGCATACCTGAGTCAGTCAAGCCAGCGGACCTGCAGCAATTATGTGAGGAAGATCTTCCAGCGGCACTAGGCCTAAGCCATTGCTGCCACATTGAAAGGGTGCACAGAATAGGGCCGGATCCTACACTTGCTGTGTCACCAAAATTCAAGAATGACAGGCGCCCTCAGAGAGACTCCTAGACAAATCATTATGCGTTTTTTGGACTATAATGATAAACAAGATGTATTACGAGCTTTTAGACGTCGGAGGAAGCCGCTGGAATTTAGAGGAGCGAAGGTTTTGTTATTTGAGGACTTTTCGGTGGAAGTCGCACAAAAAAGGCGCAAATTCAGCGCAGTCTGTACAGCTCTGAATCGCCGAAAAATCAGATTCCAACTGCTTTATCCAGCGATCTTAAAGGTTTTTTCACCTGAAGGTACCGTGCGCACATTCACGGCATCGGAAGAAGCGGAGAAGGCCTATGCACGTTTCCTGACCAAAGATTCACCTACCTCGCCATCCTCGGGGGGTCCGGATTCGCCAAGACGGAACCTGTCAATTTCTCCAATCAAGCCGGATTCTGTGCGGCGCTCGCAAATATCACCTGTATCATCTCGGGCTTCATCTCTTACGACATCGCCTTCGAGATACCGTCAAGCCAAGAAGAGTAGACATGTGACTGCCGAGTTCCGTAATGGCTGAGTTACTAGTGCAGACAGAAGAGGGTTATCGGCTATATTTCTTTAGATTTTCTATGTGTTATTTTCTGCTCGTTAGGATCTTCAGAAATGGGAGGGAAGGAGCCTAGCCTTAGTTGAGTTTATCTTTTCCTCAGAAAAAAGGAAGTCAATAACCATAACGAGTGGTGGTCCATAGAACTTGGTCATTCAACACCTTGACCACCATATTAAGGTGTTAGGGGTTAGTGTTTATTGGTCCATTAAGGACAATGTTTCATTGGGTTTGGGGATTTTTTCCAGCTATACTATTGTTGCATCTGACATGTGTGGAGTCGACTGTTTCTAAGGTTGGAATGGGATGTCATTGTCTCTTTAGGCCAGAGAGAAGGGCTGCAAGGGGGGAAGATACGCAGGCTAAGGCCCTTTTGATGTCCGTAATTGGAGATTCTCTAAGGTGTACTGTATTTTTGGCAGCCACTAATGACCCTTCTTTTTCTCTTTTGATGTGATGAGAATAATATCCTGGAACGTGAAAGGTCTGCGCTCACCGGAGAAAAGGTCCATGGTTCTTAGACACCTTAAGAAACTCCGTCCTGATATAGCACTGCTGCAGGAGACCCACCTGGATGCAACGGATTTTCACCGCCTGGGCAAGCAATGGGTAGGACAAATATTTGGGGCCCCTGCACATCATCACAAAGGGGGCACTATAATATTGACGCATAAGAAATTCTCTTTCTCGGTTATTGACGTCTCCACTGACCTTCATGAAGGTAGATGGACGCGCCTAAGATTCCAGAAGGGCGGAGAGACCTGGAGTGTCTATAACATTTATGGTCCGAATGGAGAGAATGCTGTTTTCTTTCGGGCGTTGGAAGCTTTGATCCTGACTGATGATGTCCAGCATAAGATTGTGGGGGGGGACATGAACACGGTGGTGTTACCAGCGGAAGACAGGAAAAGTTCCCTAAATCCTAAAATACCTGTAAGACCCAGGGATAAGCGATTGCCTTTGTTAATGGATTCCTGTGGTCTGCAAGACGCATGGCGGGTCTCACATCCAAATGACAGGGAGTTCACACATTTCTCTCATGCGCACAATAGCTGGTCACGCATAGATTATCTTCTTTCCCACACATCATTGACAACCAGAATACTGGATTCTAATATCCATGATTTGGTGATTTCTGACCATACCCTTATCTCCCTGGATGTCCTAGAGCTTGTCCCTAAGGGCACTGACATTTTATGGCGCTTCCCGACATATATGGCGAGGATGAATCCTTTAGGGATCTGGTGAGAGGATGGTGGTTAGAGTTTGAGGCAGATAATGCTCTACATAAAAAGGACCCGGCTCTGATGTGGGCGACGGCAAAGGTAGTTATCAGAGGGTGTTTGATCTCTTATATCAATTCCATCAAACGTACCTCAGTTGTTAAATACGAAGAGGCTAGTTCTTCTTTACGTGCAGCATATACCTCTTTCCTCCAGAACCCTACCCTTGCAATGAAGGATAGGTGGGTGGCGGCCAAACATACTTTTGACCTCTGGATGGAGAGAAAGGAACGCTTTTATCGCACCTCTATGGAAGAAAAATTACTTTGCTTTGGTAATAAATCAGGGAAGTTGATGGCGAGACTGGCCAAAGGCAGACATCAACCAACCCACATCCAATCTTTGAGGTCTGCGCTGGGCCACCCACATCAGACCCTCGTGAAATGAATGATATTCTGCAGAAATACTATGCCACTTTATACACCACGGATCCCTTATCCCAGGATGGAACCGCTTTGTTGAGTGACATTTCCCTACCGTTCATTTCCCAAGATGACGTAACAGAATTAAATAAACCCATCACTGACTCCGAAATTAAGTTGGCCATCAATAATTTACACAATTCCAAGGCCCCGGGCCCAGATGGGTACCCAGGGGAGTTTTATAAGATCCTTAGGGATTCAATTACCCCCCTCTTGAGTGAATACTATAATATTATCCTAACCACGGGAAAATTACCAGAAGCTTCCAAGGTGGCATACATTAAACTGCTATCTAAGCCAGGGAAGGACGCGCAGGACCCACAGTCTTACCGACCAATTTCACTGATAGACCAAGATGTGAAGTTGCACTCTAAGATTATGGCTGATCGCTTGGCACACTTTCTTCCCGCTCTGATTGGTACAGCACAAGTGGGCTTTGTCAGGCAAAGGGCAGCGGTCACTAATATCCGGAAGGTACTGGCGGTCCTAGACAGAACGCACCTGAACCCGGTAGCTGGAGAACACCCAACAATAATAGCCCTTGATGCCGAAAAGGCATTTGACAATGTCAAATGGCCCTGGTTGGGACAGGTTCTAGATAAGATGGGGTTCACAGGGGCTTTCCGGACATTTTTGGCAGCTTTATATACTTCTCCGAAGGCTAGAATTCATACTCCAGGTTTCTTGTCCGCTCCTTTTCCACTAGCAAAAGGTACAAGACAAGGCTGTCTTCTGTCCCCCTTGCTGTTTAATATAGCCATAGAACCCTTAGCTAGGTATCTGGAGATGTCTTCCCTGTATAGAGGGATCAAGGTGGGTTCTCAAGAGATCAAAATAACATTGTTTGCTGATGACGTCTTGCTATATTTCAGTGATCCCCAAAAGGATTTGCACAAAACACTGCAATTTATTACGCAGTTTGAACTACTCTCTGGATATCGCATTAATCCAGGCAAGAGCGAGATACTTGAATTGGGGAAATGTATAAGCCCTTCCTTTTGGGAATCCCTGCGCTATGTTTTGGGAATCCCTGCGCTATGGACTCAAACCTTCTAATTCTCATATCACTTACCTGGGCATTAAGATAGGGAAGACACCTACCAGCATATATACCTTAAACTACCCCCCACTATTCCGCAAGATCAAACAGGAATTGAGTAGATGGGAAAATCTTCCCTTATCTTTTTTGGGGCGCTGTCATCTGATAAAAATGGTTTCCTTTGCAAGATTATTATACCCGCTACAAACTATCCCGATTCTATTAAAACATAAGGATATCCAGGATATACATAGGGCTTTCACGCACTTTATATGGGCTGGTAAAAAACCAAGGATTTCACTCCATAAGCTGATGCATACCAAATGGGTAGGTGGCATAAACTTCCCAAATATAAGAGGTTATAATATAGCATGTCTAATGAGACATGTATTGGACTGGCTACATTCCACTTCCTTTTATTCCCGTCTTCCGCTGGATGCCAGTCTGGCGACACCGTGGAACTTGGTATCCTTACTGCACACTGAAAGAGCTTGCTTGCCCAGGTCGGTGAAACTCTCGGTGCTATTGAGGGATACCATAGCAACTTGGAAAGAGGTTAGAAAGCGGTTCCATCTCCCCTTTTTGTTATCTAAATACATGCCGTTTTGGGGACATCCTGAATTCCCTCCAGCGCAAGACCCTCATTCCTTCCTTCTCTGGAAAGAGAAGGGGATAAACACACCTCTCCAGCTCATAGATCCAGACCAAAAGAAATGGTATTTATTTGAGGAACTTGTTAACCTATATAAGTTACCTAACAGTTCATTTTTTCAATATCTACAACTATCCTCTTTCTGTAAGAAAAGGTTCAGGAAAGTGGAGGCGGTGACGAACCAGACCTCTTTTGATAACATCATCAATAGACCGGGTTTCAGGCATTCTATCTCCACTTTGTACAATGCACTCAGGGAAAATTTGATGTCTATCCCCGCCTCATCTTTACTCTCCCATTGGTCTAAACTCATACAGGATCCCGATGTCATCGAGCGCATATTACAGGGCTGGGAACAGATTAGGAAGCATGTGGTCTCGGAACGTTGGAGGGAATCTCACTTTAAAATCATGCATAAGGCTATATTCGGCTTCAACATCCCTGCTACGACCCAGTTTCCGAACCGACTGAGGGCTTGTCCTAAATGTCAGTCACCTAAGACGGATATGTGGCATGGTATTTGGACATGTCCCCGGATTGTTGACTATTGGGACCGTGTGTTGAAGTTCATTCATTCCTTATGGGGGTTTAAGCTTGAAAAAGACCCTCTGGTGGTCATATGTCAGTATATATCTAGAGATGATTTGCAGCCGTCGATAAATTGCACGAAAATACCCCCGTTACTGCATGTGATTCTGATGGTGGCAAAGAGAGCAATCTTACAGGACTGGCTCTCCCCAACGGTTCCAGATGAGGCCTCTTTCAAAGGGCAACTGCATCACTTATTGAGTTTGGATCGCCTAACAACAGTCAGACAAAAAGAAGCCCTCACCTCAAAATTTTTCCTCAAATGGAAACCCTATATACTAAAGGTTTTTACAGATGGGGAGATCCAGTCCTTGATGGAATCATTTCAGTACACTAAATGGTACCTCACACAACAACTGAAGGGGACCTTGGGGGCATTGACTTACAAGGCTCCGGGGCCCTGTTGATTACAGATTGGCTTTCTTTCTCTCATTTTTACCTTCTGGGTCTCATTTTGTGATGATATCTCTGAGCTAATTCGGGAGATGAACGTTGACTCCACACATGTCGTAGGTGAAGATGTTTATGTTTGGGTAATATGTACATCTTGAGCGATTGACATTGCTTTATTCATTGTATGCAACCAATGGTCCAACTGCGTTTGGACAAGCTGTCTACTTGTAACCACTGTTATGTCTCTCAACAAAAAAAAAAAAAAGTTAAATAAAATGTGTTTAAAAAAAAAAAAAGAAAGTCAATATAGCTTAAAGCACAAGTCCACCTTTGGTAAACCTTTGCTTTTATATGAAGGAATTGCTTTAAGCAGAAACAATTAGGATTTAAATAAGAGGAAGCCAAAACTCGGTTCTCTGTAATGTCAACACAGTAGAGACGCTGTCACAATAGCCTTCAGCCTACGTGTCGGCAGCCCTGCTCCTCTCTATTTGAGAATACAGGATCTGTTGAAGGTGTTCATGACTACTCTCCCTCCCCTCCAAGTTATATAGAAAAGTTAAAATTGAACTTTGTCACTGATGTGAACCTAGCCCTAGATTCCCATATTCAGTAGAGCAGACGGCACGTTCATCGGATAATTGCATCTTTCATATTGATATTTAAGGTTAAATTGGTATTTAAACAGTCATGCTGTTCACATTTTGACATCATGAGTAGAGATGAGCGAATCGAAAGTGGAATTTCATCTGAATTTCAGGATAAATTTGATTTGCTGCAAAGCCGAATTTCCTTATGCTTCGTGGTACCAAATCAATTTAACCTGAATTAGTGTAAAAAACAAAAAAAAAAATTATACTTACCTCCGCAACAGGCCGCCACCATCATGATTGAAGATCGTCCGAAATCCTGTGTGTGGTGACGTATGATGTTAATTTTAAATTGTATTACTCTCAGATGCCTCAATCATGTATGAACGTGGCATCTGAGGGGTACAATGATGAGGAGCGGCGCTATCAAAGTAACCTGTCACAAATTTTTTTTTGTAAAATTCAGCGAAGCAGCCAAATTGAATTTTTCCAAAACTTCGCTCATCTGTAATCATGAGACCAGGAGGACACCTAACAGTTGATGAACAGTACCTCCCCATTACGAGACTTCAGGTAGGATGTTCTCATCGGCTTCATTTGCAGTGATGCGCATGTGCATGAAGATGATGCCCTCAGTGGTTATTGCAGTGCACATGCCCAGGCCTGGCAGTGAACTGTGCACGTGCCGGATCTCGGGAGCTGGAGAGGATGGCGTAAGATAATTACAGGGCTGGCCAAACGAGGCTGGGGAGGAGTTCGGAGTGCAAAATGTCGTGGGGCCTGGGCACTTACTGCCAGAACGCCTCCCCTGGGCACTTGCGATCCCTCATTAGCATATCAATAAAACCTTATTTTTGCAATTTTAGAAAATTGTACTTAAACAAAGGTACCATTATGATCGTGTGTGTGTGCAAGAAGGAAATATAAGCTATGTAGAATGGGTATATATGGAAATATAATTACTAGTACTTGATTGCTGTATATATATTGAAAGCACTACTTTTAGGAATAGCACATGTAGAACTTCTAAAGTGCTGTCCCCCATCTCTCTTGCAAACAAAGCACGGTCAGACTTGTAACACTAAATATGGTTATGGGAATTCCATGTATTCAGTTGTATGAATGCCTTTCGTTTCCAGCCGTACACTATTTAACCTTAAAGAAGCAGTGTTACTGGACAAACTCTGTAATGTTAAGACATCTGTATGAGACCATTACAAATATAAGCTACTGCACAAACCATCAGATAGAAGTGGGGAAAAACAATAGCTAAGAAAAGCTATCATAAGGGGAGAGAGGGGAATGATAAGCTCTAGGAGTGTTGAGAATAAAAAATTTACACCATCCTGTTAACCAGTGATGCAACTCAAACAGGTTGTTCACTCCTGGTGACTTTTTCTACAGACCCTCCCCAAAGTGGCTGGACCTGCGGTGATAATCATACTTACCTGATTGCCGCCAATGGGTTCCTGGCTCCATCGCTGCCCTTGGTCTCCCCACGTCAACATCCTGTTTGATGTGGTTCATGTGAGTGCTGCAGCCAATGGTCGGCCGCAGCGGTGTCATGTCACCCATGTGCTATATCACTGGTTCAGATAGAGGAGGAGACAGTTTGTGGACAACCTTGTATGTCAGCAGTACTTTGAATGGCCTCACCTGGGATGATAACATCCTTTAAATAAATAGGATTATATTAGTATTGCCCCAAATTCTGGCGGCTCACAGGCACTTCCTTTCACCACGAAACCCGTCAGTGTTCCTCTGTATGTACCTAATAGACAGTTTAAGATATCATTTTCACTCAATCTACTCCTGTAAAGGTTTTACACTGCCTGTCTTTGCTAGCTTCTATGTGCAGAGAGTCCGGTATATTCCTATGACATGCAGTGTCATACTGCTCATCCTTACCCCCTGATTGTATGAGCTAACAGGGAGAAATCTATATATTGCAAGGAGGTGGGGGAAAGCAGTGTGAAGCTTTATCTTGTGAACTTGCAGAATAACAGGCTGAATTGGATGAACAGATGTCTTTTTTCGGCCTTATAAACTATGTTACTATGTAAGGGAATACACCGGACTCTCTGCACACAGCACTCATGGCTAGAAGAGACAGGTAGTGTTATTCAGGGTAGTTTTTAGTCTCTTAGAATTCTAGGCTTCATTCTGTCCTCATCTGCCTCCTGCTTGTGCTAGGTTTCACTGTCAGCTCTTACAATCAGGTGGCAGGGGGAGCAGTGTGAAGCAGCATCAGCAGAATACACTGTGGTTTCTGCAGTGTGAATAGAGAAGTTTTATGACTAAAGTAAAAAAGATACATATCACTTGCTGCTCAGACTTAGAACTTAAAGTAAAGCAAGAGCAGTGTGATACGACTCTGCTCTCTGCCTAAAATTGAGGGTTTGCGGGACTGTACGTGAGACTGCATTCAGGGAACCAAGTCATGATGGCAAATGGCTTATATGGAGCATCTACTGTATATTATTCTCTATTGATAGTATATTAAGCAATATATATAGACAGATATTGTTGGAGTGCTTGAGTGTTTTAATACAAATCTCTGGGAGGCTAAGGAAAGGAAGAAAAAGAAATGGAGCACAGTGAAAATACAAAAGTGGTCTTCGTTCCCTGAAAAACCCTTTAAAATAATTCTAGTTCTCTACCAGTTTGTAGTTTCTAACAAGTTCACCAAGTTAAACTTGACACCACACTAATATACACAGTAACTATAGAAACATATTACATATTAACAGACAAGAGAAAAAACACTGTAAAGAGGATGCTGCCCTCTACAGAGCCAAGACGATAACTGACACAGAAGAGCTCGGAAGCAAGACTAAATATAGCAAAACTACTACCACAGACTGGAAAATCCACAAATGAACACGCAGTAGCAGATTGATTTCCCATGACATGAATGATTGTTCCTACTGGAATCAGTTTTCACATGGGTAACTATTGTACGTTCATATACACTCACCGGCCACTTTATTAGGTACACCATGCTAGTAACGGGTTGGACCCCCTTTTGCCTTCAGAACTGCCTCAATTCTTCGTGGCATAGATTCAACAAGGTGCTGGAAGCATTCCTCAGAGATTTTGGTCCATATTGACATGATGGCATCACACAGTTGCCGCAGATTTGTCGGCTGCACATCCATGATGCGAATCTCCCGTTCCACCACATCCCAAAGATGCTCTATTGGATTGAGATCTGGTGACTGTGGAGGCCATTTGAGTACAGTGAACTCATTGTCATGTTCAAGAAACCAGTCTGAGATGATTCCAGCTTTATGACATGGCGCATTATCCTGCTGAAAGTAGCCATCAGATGTTGGGTACATTGTGGTCATAAAGGGATGGACATGGTCAGCAACAATACTCAGGTAGGCTGTGGTGTTGCAACGATGCTCAATTGGTACCAAGGGGCCCAAAGAGTGCCAAGAAAATATTCCCCAAACCATGACACCACCACCACCAGCTTGAACCGTTGATACAAGGCAGGATGGATCCATGCTTTCATGTTGTTGACGCCAAATTCTGACCCTACCATCCGAATGTCGCAGCAGAAATCGAGACTCATCAGACCAGGCAACGTTTTTCCAATCTTCTACTGTCCAATTTCGATGAGCTTGTGCAAATTGTAGCCTCAGTTTCCTGTTCTTAGCTGAAAGGAGTGGCACCCGGTGTGGTCTTCTGCTGCTGTAGCCCATCTGCCTCAAAGTTCGACGTACTGTGCGTTCAGAGATGCTCTTCTGCCTACCTTGGTTGTAACGGGTGGCAATTTGAGTCACTGTTGCCTTTCTATCAGCTCGAACCAGTCTGCCCATTCTCCTCTGACCTCTGGCATCAACAAGGCATTTCCGCCCACAGAACTGCCGCTCACTGGATGTTTTTTCTTTTTCGGACCATTCTCTGTAAACCCTAGAGATGGTTGTGCGTGAAAATCCCAGTAGATCAGCAGTTTCTGAAATACTCAGACCAGCCCTTCTGGCACCAACAACCATGCCACGTTCAAAGGCACTCAAATCACCTTTCTGCCCCATACTAATGCTCGGTTTGAACTGCAGGAGATTGTCTTGACCATGTCTACATGCCTAAATGCACTGAGTTGCCGCCATGTGATTGGCTGATTAGAAATTAAGTGTTAACGAGCAGTTGGACAGGTGTACCTAATAAAGTGGCCGGTGAGTGTATATAGCATTCTCAGATAATTGTAGTGTTCATCACTGCCAACTGAGAACTGGAATTCCTGCAGCATAACTAGTATTGCACCAGCAAAGATGTAAAAAAAATACTTTTCTAGGAACATTGTATTTGTGCAGCACATTGGAATAAAAAAAGATCAAAATGATCCATTATTACATCTGTTTCTAACCCGTTTGTATCCAGAAAACCACAGCACTGTAACCTGCTATGCCTGAAAAGGGCACGGTCAATGTATCAAGAATTCATTTCATTTGTTTGTTGAGGGTGTATATTCAGTACATTCATCACAGAATCTTATCAGCTCATTCACACAGCTATAATATGGAGCTATTCCAAAGTTGAGTGTTAAGAGCCAAAAATTGGATTGGATCCTATGCTGTTTGAGGCTGGGTCTACAGAGCCTGCTGGAAACTAGATGTCAGAACTGGACCAATAGCAGTCGCCTTCCCTGGGTACTAACAGTGTCTCCCAGTAGAGAGATCCCCCCCTTCCCCCAAGAAATTGAAACTCACCAACAGATGACAGGGACTGTATGGTGATGGTAATGGTCAAATGGATGAGGATGATAAGTCAGGTAATGGAGCAGATGATGATAACCAGAGATGAATAAGCAGACTACAACTGACCCTGACTAACTCTCCCTGAATATTTCCGGAAATCTATCCCTGGCCATTGGACCTAACTCCATCACTGACTTTTACTTACCCTAATAATATCTCCATTGAAAACACTAATCTGCAGTACTGACCCTAACACAATGGCAGGAGGACACCTGGACCCAGTGACAAGAAAACCAAACTAAACACAAACTACATGATTAGACAAACCACAAAACAAAACTACACCTGACGAGAAGCCAAACCAGGCAAGAAACAAGATACTAGAAATATATTAGAATACTGGATTATACGCACTGAATTTACACTATAACCAGCAACCCACTCGGGGAGTGGACTGGCCATGGACTTTACAGGGTTGGGCCATGTCATTGGGAGCATCAGGTACTTATGTAACTAGCTGGTGGCTGTAGGTGCACATGTAAATTCCATTGTATGCAGCGTAGCATGAGAACCCCTGGCTCCCTGCCCAGTTGTTCACCCTCATAGGCCACAAGCCACTATATGAGGCAGTGTACAAATGGAGCAAGGACACAAACCACTGGAAGGACTGGAAAAGACCTGTGTCCTGCACTGGGGGCGGACACTCAGGTATTTGATTTTTTTCTTTTTTCCTGAGGAGCATACTACTGAGGGCACTATGGGGGTGGATTGGGAACCAGCAGAACCAAATACCATAGTGCAGCACAATATACTGCCCCAGCAGAACCAAATACCACAGTGCAGCACAATATACTGCCCCAGCAGAACCAAATACCACAGTGCAGCACAATATACCGCCCCCAGCAGAACCAAATACACAGTGCAGCACAATATACTGCCCCAGCAGAACCAAATACAACAGTACAACACAATATAATGCCCTAGCAGAACCAAACACCACAGTGCAGCACAATATACTGCCCCAGCAGAACCAAATACCATAGTGCAGCACAATATACTGCCCCAGCAGAACCAAATACAATAGTACAACACAATATAATGCCCTAGCAGAACCAAACACCACAGTGCAGCACAATATACTGCCCCAGCAGAACCAAATACCATAGTGCAGCACAATATACTGCCCCAGCAGAACCAGATACCACAGTGCAGCACAATATACAGTCCCAGCAGAACCAAATACCACAGTACAGCACAATATACTGCCCCAGCAGAACCAAATAACACAGTGCAGCACAATATAATGCCCCAGAAGAACCAAATACCACAGTACAGCACAATATACTGTCCCAGCAGAACCAAATACCACAGTACAGCACAATATACTGCCCCAACAGAACCAAACACCACAGTACAGCACAATATACTGTCCCAGCAGAACCAAATACCACAGTACAGCACAATATACTGTCCCAGCAGAACCAAATACCACAGTACAGCACAATATACTGCCCCAACAGAACCAAACACCACAGTACAGCACAATATACTGTCCCAGCAGAACCAAATACCACAGTACAGCACAATATACTGCCTCAGCAGAACCAAATACAACAGTACAGCACAATATACTGCCCCAGCAGAACCAAATAACACAGTGCAGCACAATATACTGCCCCAGCAGAACCAAATACAACAGTGCAGCACAATATAATGCCCCAGCAGAACCAAATACCACAGTATAGCACAATATACTGTCCCAGCAGAACCAAATACCACAGTACAGCACAATATACTGCCCCAACAGAACCAAACACCACAGTACAGCACAATATACTGTCCCAGCAGAACCAAATACCACAGTGCAGCACAATATACTGCCCCAACAGAACCAAACACCATAGTACAGCACAATATACTGCCCCAGCAGAACCAAATACCACAGTGCAGTACAATATACTGCCCCAGCAGAACCAAACACCACAGTACAGCACAATATACTGCCCCAGCAGAACCAAATAACACAGTGCAGCACAATATAATGCCCCAGCAGAACCAAATACCACAGTACAGCACAATATACTGCCCCAGGAGAACCAAATACCACAGTGCAGCACAATATACCGCCCCAGAAGAACCAACTACCACAGTTCAGCACAATATACTGCCCCAGCAGAACCAAATACCATACAGCACCACAAAATACTGCTACCTGCTGCAGAGTATTAAACTGTATCGTTGTACTGAGGATATAGATACAGTTGAATTCAGGAGGGCACATGCAGCTGCTAGCCAGGTGCGTAGGAAAGGATCACATAATTATGTACAAGGCTGGTGGCCTTGAGGAGGGCTTGGGTGGCCCTCCTGGGCATTGCCCCACCGGGAAATTTCCCCGTAGAGTCTATGGCCAATCTGCCCCTGTTATTAGGAGAAGTCAAGGCAGCATGCTGAAGGTAGAGCTGGCTCAGTGCTGTGGCCCACATCTCAACTCCTAAGCCTCCTGCTCTGTATCTTAGCAGCTATTGATGGCACCACAGAAGAAGATCTTCTGGAGAGTATTTTTTTCTGTCAATCCACTGTTTTCTGCACAATATAATCACTATCTGTTATCAATGCTATTTCTAGAGCCGGGCGAGGGGTGCCACCACACGAGGCGCATCACTACAACCAGCAGAAAGGGGCGCTGGTGTTTACAGCTGATCAGCAGCAGGGCCAGGACGCAACTAATGAGCGCTTCCTTTGTGGAAGTGCTCATTAGTAAAGGAGGCTGAAGAAACAGTGAGCACAGCGCTCCCTGCACTAGCTGTACTCACAGCTGGCCCTCTTCTCTATGGATGCAGCATTTCCAGGGCAGCCTGTGCAGAGTATGAGGGAAGAGAAAGGGCCTATGAGAGCGTCAGGCAAGGAGGCAGGGCCAGTGGGTGAGGAGGACAAGGCACTGAGGACTGACTGTATGGAGCTGCATGAGGGAGAAGGAGGCGGGGCTTATCTGGGGAGCAGTCAGACATCTGACCTGTGAGGAACTTTCTTCATGGTGAGTTAACCATCATGTAAATATACATGTGCTAGAGCCTGTGCAAGAGGGATATGCAGTATATGAGGAGAGGGGGTGCTCAGTACATGAGGGGAGATGCTGTGTGGAGGATGGGGTGCTCAGTACATGAGGGGAGATGCTGTGTGGAGGATGGGAGTGCTCAGTATATGAGGGGAGATGCTGTGTGGAGGATGGGAGTGCTCAGTATATGATGGGAGGTGCTGTGTGTAGGATGGGGGTGCACAGTATATGATGAGAGATGCTGTGTGGAGGATGGGGGTGCTCTGTATATGATGAGAGATGCTGTGTGGAGGATGGGGGTGCTCAGTATATGAGGGGAGATGCTGTATGGAGGATGGGGGTGCTCAGTATATGATAGGAGGTGCTGTATGGAGGATGGGGGTGGTCAGTACATGAGGGGAGATGCTGTGTGGAGGATGGGGGTGCTCAGTATATGATGGGAGGTGCTGTGTGGAGGATGGGGGTGCTCAATATATGATGGGAGGTGCTGTGTGGAGGATGGGGGTGCTCAGTATATGATGGGAGGTGCTGTGTGGAGGATGGGGGTGCTAAGTATATGATGGGAGATGCTGTGTGAAGGATGGGAGTGATCAGTATATTATGGGAGATGCTGTGTGGAGGATGGGAGTGCTCAGTATATGATAGGAGGTGCTGTGTGGAGGATGGGGGTGTTCAGTACATGAGGGGAGATGCTGTGTGGAGGATGGGGGTGCTCAGTACATGAGGGGAGATGCTGTGTGGAGGATGGGGGTGCTCAGTGTAGGTGGACAGATACTGTGGTGGCACTAGTGCTGCACTATGTCCTGGCAGTGCAAAGCTCCAGTATATATTGTGCATAAAAGCACACTATGACAGGACATAGTGCAGCACTGGCGCCAGGACACAGCGCCAAGAGTGATGGCGTCTTATGGAGGAGGAGCAGAGCGGGGAGTATACACCGTATATATATATATACTTTTTTAATTTTTTCTAGACTGAGGGCTACATTTAGTGAACTAAGGAGGAAAGTGGAGGTTATAGGGGGCGACAGGTTTGAATAAATTTGTGAGCTGATCTATATGAATTTGGGGGTTGTTCTGGGCTCTGAATGGATTTGGGAGCTGATCTGGATTAATTTTGAGATCTGGTCTGGAGGTCTGCATTAATTTTGGGATCTCATGTGGGTTCTGTGTTAAGAAGGGTTTATCCAGCCGTGTAAAATTCATTTTTGAAAACTGATTTGAATGTGATAATAAAAGTAGTGATAGATCTCTGATCCGTGTCCTCGCTGGTCTCTGTACGTCTATGTCCCCCTCCATTGAGACATGAGACCGCTGCAGTCAGTGACTGAGAAGTGAGCGGTGGGATCAAAAGTTTCACTACTTTTATTATTTTATCACGTTCTCAGCAGTTGGAAAGTAAACTAATGTGGGCACATGGGGCAGCACCGGGCATAGTATTGGCGGACACTACAGGGTGGCAGTGTTTAAGGGGTTAGCTATATAGGGGGTTACTTGCTATAGAGGGTCGGGGTGGACTACAGAAACAACAAGGCAAAGTAAAGGTATAAGCTGAATTCCCTGGTCCCTGATGCAGAATCCAAAGCACGCCTTCTGCCATTTATTAATAGTGGCGTCTTTTTATGTGGAAGACATCTGAGCATGAGCTTCTGGACCAAACTGAAAAGAAAAGGAAAGTGAACGAACTGAAATCTGTGGAGACGTTGCCTATAAGTCACTGGGTTTACCTTGGATAGCTGATTCTTTTAAAATGTGTTTTAATCTCGTTATTAGAAAGTAAGGTCACTTTAAACGTGAATAGGGGGTGAAGGGGGAGCTTTTGTATGTATGTTTGCCCTGTTGGCAAAATTCCCTAGAAACTGCCCTGTCTGTTTTTTCTTTACAAAGTCCCCCAAAAAACACTCCTTCTACATCCCTTGTTTTAAAAAAATCACCACTAGATGGCAGAACATGCTCATGTTGCATTTATAAATTCAGTTCACATTTCTTTTAGTTCCATCATGAACTGAACTGTTCATGCTAGTGACACTTAAATATCACTATTAAATATCACTATTGGATATACTTATATCAACCACAAGTGTAATGCCTTGTTTACACTGCCCAGTTGTGGGGCAGATTATCAGGAACAAATGTTCCTATGAACTCGTATTCCCAATAATCCCCTGGTCTAAATGTGCCTCAGATCACCCGAAGAACGAGAGTTTCGAGCTCGGGTGACATGATTGTTGGTGTGATCAATGCAATCATCATTTCTGGGCAGGAGATCATGCTGTCTAAACAGTGATCTGCTGCCCAGAAACAATGCAGCTGTATGAGGGTAAGCGATAGCAGTAGCCATTGCTCCTCGCCTAACTGTGGAGGTGATCACCTCCACTAACGAGTAGGTAGTTACCTGGAAGGAACGCTTCCTTCCCAACAATTGTGTGCTTAGCGCAGTGTAAATGTGCCCTAAACCCAGATAAATAGATCCGATTAATGACAACCATCCAACGTGTTTAGGAGCTTTCTGGATCTTCACTGTCAGCAGATGTTGGGGAGAGAAGGATCAGGCAACTGGAATTCAACATGCCCTATTCTTTTGTTCTGCCAGAAGTGTTTGAATGACTTTCTTCCTTCTCCCTATTCTGAATACTTGCACCCTCAGCCGAGCTTTACTGTGTGCGGGGCAGAGGGGTTGACAATTATCAAAAATGTATGGCCAGTGTAAAGATGACCTTAGAAAATGTTTCAGTTGCCTAAGGGATGTAGTGTGTGGTTGTGCAGGTTTTTCCGATTGGATCTTCTCCTGATGTTTGTTAGGGGCAGTGGCTATACAACTAGTCCATTGCTGTCTCTAATACAGGCCTTTCCTGATTGGATAGCCTTTCTTTAAATATTTTAGTCTTTGCTGTGAATGTGCTAATGATAGCTCAAGCACTGTGCATTTGAATCCAGCAATTTTTTGTAATGTGCATCTAGTCTCTTGTCTAGTTGTTCCATGTGTGTATAGTATGATTCTTTTCAGGGGCGTAGCTAAAGGCTCATGGGCCCTGGTGCAAGAGTTCAGCTTGGGACCCCTTTTACTCAGTGCTTTGTGATCAGGGGCAGGGAAGTACATAGCCTTCATGCTGCCTGAGGCAAAAATTGAAACAGCGCCCCCCATGCCAAATTCTTGACCTAACCCTTCTATCCAGTCAGAGATGTAACTTGACCAGCAACACTTTCAATAATATTGGTGTCTTCTTATGCAGCACAAGGGTCTTTGGGCCCCCTCAGGCTCCTGGGCCCGGTAGCGACTGCCACCTCTGCACCCCCTATAGCTACGCCCCTGATTATTCCTTGTCCAGATCGTGTTTCGAAGTCTTTTAGTTTGTGTCCATGTTGTTGAAGCTATTTGCTTTGATTTCAGTTCAGCTCTGCTCAGTTTGGTTTTCCTGTCTTCATGTCCTAGCAGACCCCTGTTTTTTGTGTTAAGGTGGATTTACACGGGCAGAAATTTGGGCAGATTATTGGGAAAGGAATGCTCTTGCGAACGCTCGTTCCAGACAATCTGCCCATCTGAAGGTGCAGCCGAATACCTGATGAACGAGCTAAATGCCTGTTCATCGGGTCACCCTGTCGTTCGTGCAGGCATCTAAATGATCATTTCTGGGCAGCAGGTTGTGCTGTCTAAACAGTGATCTGCTGCCCAGATACAATGCAGCTGTATGAGGACGAGGGATTGCAATGGCGACTGCTTGTCCTCATACTGTGGAAGTGATCGCTGCATGTAAATGCAGGGCTTCACCTCCATTGAATATGAGCTGATTGTCGGGAACAATCTACTGCTGTTCGACATGTGTACATGCGCTTTTAGGGAAAGTATTTTAAATTACTATGTGGGACAGGGACAAGGGTGTTTGGTTTGAGGGTCGATGTTCAGAGATAGATCTAGAGAAAGACTCAGCTAAAGTCAGGTGTTTTTTGTTATTCCTGGTTCTCTTCATCCATCTGATTCATTACCTGACTGATATCTCCTTCATCCAATTGTGCCATTATCCATTTACCATCATGATTTGGATCCTATCGTCGATCAGTGTTGATACATGCTTCATAATATTATTCTGCAGCTATCCTGTTGTTATACAGTTCAGCCCTGCTATAAATCCTGGGGGTGTTTGAATAGCAGGAGTCGCCATTAGTACCAGGAAAAGACCACTGCTGTAGGTGAAGTCCCATTCTGCTGTCTTGTTAACCACCAGCATTACCAGCATCATTCATTACATATCGATGTGGATTCTACAAATCCACTGATTCAGCAGAAAGATGTCATTGGAGCGCCATGGCGCCATCATTGCAGTAACCAAGACATCGAAATGCAAATAACTGATCTGTGGCTCAGCAGCTAGACCAGACACAGCCACATGGATGACGGTGACGCTGTGTCAAGCACTGCCAAAAAGCTATTCCCCCCCCCCCCCCATCACATATTTCTGGTTTATTCTTAAAGGAAAACTGTCATCAAAAATGAGAAATATATCTAAAATGTTAAAACATGCAATGTAAGTTTTAGAATTTTTTGTGCTTATATTTTTTTTTTTACCATTAAAGGAAATATTGAAAAAATTCATAATAATTGTGTAGAACTTCCTATGTTGACCAGCAGGGGGAGCACAACTGAAAAGTTGAGTGTAGGGAAGCCGTCTGTAGCCCAGTGCTGTAAAGTGTTATCTGGCTATTCACACCTCCTGTGACATCACGCTGCTCTTACTTGCTTATCTGATAACAAGAGATTGTCTTCCACAATACAGTGTCCAGCGGCCATCTTGTTGTGGTCTGCAGTGTGATAGCATAGGAGGCACAGTCATCAATGTTATTTTCAATTGTGATTCTGATTATTCCTCCACCACAGGGATTTTCTCCACTGACAGGTAGCAGAGTTAGGGTGGTAGTGCATGACTGAGTTTGATCTGAGAAACTTTCATTGTGCGTTACTTCCACCAATATTTTTCACTTTTTGGATGCTAATGAATAAAAAGGGATATCCTGGAAGCTATCTGCTACAATTGCAATGATTTTCCACACTCCTGTGCATTTTTGCATTCTCTCATGTTACACTGGCAGACTACACAATACGATTGATGTGTTTAAGCAGTAACAACTGGGAAAAACTCGAAGCAAATTTGATATGTGCTATAACTAAGACTAATTTCCATCTGTTGAAGCCATTCCTTTAGTTACTTAATTGTCTCAATGCCTGCTGAGACTGAAAGCAGTCTGTATAAGCGGAGTCATATACACCGTCCTAGCTCAGCTTCTCTGTAAAACACTGCTGCTATAGTCTCAGAGTCAGGTTTGGATTTTACTAATCCGTGAGCAATAACATTTCATTACTACAATTAGTTGGGTTACAGGATATAACATTATACTAACACCAAATTTTACTGCACCAAAACAGTAAAATTCCTGTAATCTGGGACCCAGCAGTTGCAGAATGATCAAACATTCTGGATTATCTGAAAGGTTTAGTGAATTTATGTAAAAAAAAATGATATTTAATAGATCTCAGATCCTGTTTGTGACAAACAATGGTATGCAGGGAGTCAGAGAAAGGGAGGTGGAGGTCTCGACCAGCCATAAGTGACACCGGAGATACCTGTAGTGCATTTGTAATGCCGTGGAGTAGTTAGTGTACTTTGGACAATGGATGTTTGTAGACATTTGCCCCTAATGATACTATATAAAGCCATCAACTCCCTACTTAATTGCACTTTGAAGGGTTAAGGCCTATTTTCACACTAGCGGCAGCACGGATCCGGCACCTAAAGGGTGCCGACGGATCCGTACTGCCGCTGATACATGTGTGGAGCCGGAGCAGCGTTCCGGCCCCACACATGTTGACACAGACATTGGGACAAGACACAGAGAACATACTTACACACACATACACACAAACACATACATACTTACATACTCAAGCCAGGGACGCCGGCAGCATGTCTTCACGCTCCTCCTGCGCGCAGTGATGACGATTCCCCACAGCGCCCTCTGCTGGGCACAGTGGGGAAACGTCATAGCTGCACGCAGGAGGGGCGTGAAGACATGCTGCCGGCGTCCCTGCCTGGAGTATGTGAGTATGTATGTGTTTGTGTGTATGTATGTCTGTATGTATGTCTGTATCTCTGTAGCCGGATCCGGAATGACCCCCCATTGCAAGTCAATGGAGGACAGATCCGCATTCCTGGTGTGTCCATGGGGGTCATTCCGGATCCGTCTTGGTGCGGATGCCTGGACCGGAGAGCAAACCGCAGCATGTTGCGGTTTGTTCTCCGGTCTGAAGACGGAACGGAATGCTTTCAGGAGCTTTCCGTTGTCTTCAGTTCAGTTTTGTCCCCATTGACAATGAATGGGGACAAAACTGAAGCATTTTTTTCCGGTATTGAGCCCCTATGACGGAACTCAATACCGGAATTTTAAAACGCTAGTGTGAAAGTAGCCTTACTTGCACTGTGATGTATGCTGTTGTTTACACTGATACCGTTTATATTGTTAGACTGCATTTTCTGTGTTTATTGTAATATATCCTGTTCTTTTGCATTGTTATTGCACTGTACTGTGGAAAGGATTAATAAATACAATTCCAGCTAATACTGAGAGACTTTGGGACTTTCTACTCACGCACTGAGATGCTAGTCATTTTCCAAGTATGAGAATATGCAGTGCTAAGTTTTGGAGGAAAAAACTAGACACAGTGACCTTCTGACTGTCTATATTTTCACAGGCTATGCAGGAACCACATCTGAATGTTCCCCTAGGTTTCCTGGTCAGCCAACTCTCTGTTTTAGGTCTCAGAGTGAAATGACTTTGGACCAGACAGTCCTGCAGGATTTTCCCCCATCTGAATGTTATTTGGGGCTCAGTGCCTAGTATGTACCTCCCACAGATCTGAATCAGTGTGAAAAATTCCCAGTATCTTCTTAGGATCCTATGGATTTTACTGTGTGCCGCATCAAACATGCCTATTCGGGCTCATGCACACGATCGTTGGTGTTTTGCGGTCCGCAAATTGCAGATCCACAAAACACGGATACCAGCTGTGTTCATTCTGCATTTTGCAGAAAAGATTGTCCGGCTCCTAGTAGAACAGTCCTATCCTTGTCCGTAATGCGGACAATAATAAGATGTTCTTTCTATTTTTTGGCAGAATGGCCATACGGACATGGAACGCACACGGAGTCATTTCTGTTTTTTTTTTTTTTTTTTGTGGCTCCATTTTTTTTTGTGGTTCTGCATACGAGCCGCAAAAAAAACGGAATGGACATGGGGAAAAAAATACTTTTGTGTGCATGAGCCCTTACACACCACTCTCTCCTCTTTTTCAGGGTTGTAACATGCCAGAACATAGGGATATCCCCTAGTTCTGAAACAGGATCTCATCTCGCTTGCATGTTTTTTAAAACTTCCCAGTTTGGAACAATTCCTCTTTAAACTGACATACTTACTTGGAATACCTTTTTTTAAGGGGAGTATGGGTGTGAACTCTCCCATCTTAACCAGTTGTTGGTGGACAATCTTTTTCTGAAAATCACAGTATTTCTCAAGTATTTCTCCTTGTGGACACCATGCCTTACCATCCCCTACAGAGAGCAGCAACACATGGTGACACCTCAATGGTGTACAGGGGGCCAAGCGTAGCGTTGGGGCTACCCCAAACCCGGCTACTGCACATTGTAGTGGTTAGCTGGGGATATCTGATTGTAAAGTCCGAACAAGGCTATGCTTTTGCAGCAAGACAATTTCTATGGTGTCATGATACATTTAAACAGCAGAGGGCAGTATGGCCTCCTTTTTCTGCTGATCACCTTTTGCCATCACAGACAAAAGGCTTGGAGTGTTTGGCTTTCTCTTTGTTCCTGGTAGCTGTGGAGACTTCCAAAAATGTGTTACAAGAATTCCTCACTTTTGTGTCGTCTTCTTTTCCTTACTGATGAAGATGTAGCATAATGTGACACATTTCCATAAATACAAAACCAAGCTATTCATCAGAATTTCGTAAAAGATGTATTATGTCTTAGACATCTTTCAACAGTTTGTTAAAAGTATATTATGACGGATATATATAGTGCTGGTTCATAAACTAGTGTGAGAATCTGCATACAGTTTTCCATACACCTTGACAGTGTCGGGCTAGGGTGCTTGGGGCCCACCAGTAAAATTTATTTTGGGGGCCCACCGTACTGGTACATTCAAATATTACCTGCTCACACAGCACCAAGATGCTACCAGGTGATTGAATATGGGGGTCCCTGAGAAGGTAGGTCCTGGGGAGAGGAGGACACTGGTAGCTTTCCTCTGCGCTGAAGCCTCTTCTTAAGCCGGTGACATCACATTCAATGGATGCAGCTCAATCCAATAAATAGGGCTGAGCTGCCATACAACGTACAGACACTATCCAATGGATGGCGCTGGGCATGATAAGCTGTGAGGAGGCTGCGACACTCTGGCCTCCTCAAACAGCTGATTGTGGGGTTGCCGGGTCCCTGCTGAACTGAATTTGATGACCTATCGCTGTGATGGCTAACCTCCGGCACTCCAGCTGTGGTAAAACTACAACTCCCAATATGCACACTTGCTCGGCTGTTCTCAGAATTCCATAGAAATGAGTTGAGCATGCTGGATGTCGTAGTTTCACCACAGCTGGAGTGCCAGAGGTTAGCCATCACTGAGTCATCAATATTGACACCCAGAAAAAATTATAGGTTCATGCACAAAGCAATTCTGTGTATGAACCTATACGGCAGTGAACTTATGGTGCCATATTCTCCATTATGATATGCCATCAATATGTGATCAGTGCAGGTCTCACCCACTATTGATCATGAGGACAAAGGACCACTCAACTGCAGCCCCTTTGGCTTTCCCTGATGTGTTCCTGGCATTACAGCTCAGCCTCATTAGAGAGAACAGGGTGGAGCTGCAAGTGGACTGATTCAGCACTGCTAAGTAACATAGTAACATAGTTTATAAGGCCAAAAAAGACATCTGTCCATCCAGTTTGGCCTGTTTTCCTACTAGTTGATTCAGAGGAAGGCAAAAAAAACCCCTGTGAGGTAGAAGCCAATTTTCCCCACTTTAGGGAAAAAATTCCTTCCCGACTCCAATCAGGCAATCAGAATAACTCCCTGGATCAACGACCCATCTCTAGTAACTATAACCTGTAATATTATTACCCTCCAGAAATACATCCAGGCCCCTCTTGAACTCTTTTAGTGAACTTACCATCACCACCTCCTCAGGCAGAGAGTTCCATAGTCTTACTGCTCTTACCATAAAGAATCCTCTTCTATGTTTGTGTACAAACCTTCTTTCCTCCAGACGCAGAGGATGGCCCCTCGTCATAGTCACAGTCCTGGGGATAAATAGATGATGGGAGAGATCTCTGTACTGACCTCTGATATATCTATACATGGTTATTAGATCTCCCCTCAGTCGTCTTTTTTCTAAAGTGAATAACCCTAATTTTGATAATCTTTCTGGGTACTGTAGTCCACCCATTCCATTTATTACTTTAGTTGCCCTCCTCTAAACCCTCTCCAGCTCTGCTATGTCTGCCTTGTTCACAGGAGCCCAGAACTGTACACAGTTCTCCATATGTGGTCTGACTAGTGATTTGTAAAGTGGCAGGACTATGTTCTCATCACGGGCATCTATGCCTCTTTTGATGCAATCCATTATCTTATTGGCCTTGGCAGCAGCTGTCTGACACTGGTTTCTACAGCTTAGTTTGCTGTTCACTAAAATTCCTAGGTCCTTTTCCATGTCAGAGTTACCCAATGTTTTACCATTTAGTATGTACTGGTGACTTGCATTATTCCTTCCCATATGCATAATCTTACATTTGTCATTGTTAAACCTCACCTGCCACTTCTCTGCCCAAGCCTCCAGTCTATCCAGATCCATCTGTAGCAGTGTACTGTCCTCCTCTGTGTTAATAACTTTACATAGTTTAGTGTCATCTGCAAAAATTGATATTTTACTGTTCAAGCCTTCTACAAGATAATTAATAAATATATTAAAGGGTTATTCTCATTTTAGACAATGGGGGCATATCGAGAACGGAGCCCCCGAAGTGAATGAGGGCGCACTGCGCATGCGCAGCCGCCCTCCATTCATTTCTATGGGGCCGCCGAAAATAGCCGAGCGCTGGCTCGGCTACTTCCGTCGGCTCCATAGAAATGAATGGGAGCCGACCGCGCATGCACGGCCCGGCTCCCATTCATTCCTATGAGCGGCGCGGGGAGCTGCGCCTGGTGGTGGCCGGACCCCCGGAAACCTGGGGTCCTCCAGGCGCAGCGCTCCCCGCTCCGTTCTGGCTATAGGTGCGGGTCCCAGCGGTGGGACCCGCACCTATAAGACAATGGGGGCATATCCTAGCGATATGCCCCCGTTGTCTAAGATGAGAATACCCCTTTAAGTGTGTAATAGGGCTGATGTTCCAGGAGGTGTCTGTAATATGGAGAATGATTTATCTTTATTAGATAAGTGGTCAAAACAATGGAAGCTTCAGTTCAATGTTTCCAAATGTAAAATAATGCACTTGGGGAGAAGAAACCCTCTATCTGAGTATCGTATTGGCAGTTCTGTGCTAACAAAGACCTCAGAAGAGAAGGATTTGGGGGTAGTCATCTCTGACAGCCTCAAAATGAGTAACCAATGCAGCCAGGCGGTAGGGAAAGCAAATCGTATGCTTGGCTGCATAGCTAGAGGTATAACAAGCAGAAAGAGGGAGATTGTGATCCCTCTGTATAGAGCTCTAGTGAGACCACATCTGGAATACTGTGTTCAATTCTGAAGACCTCACCTGCAAAAGGATATTGCTAAAATAGAATGGGTCCAAAGAAGAGCTACAAAAATAGTGGAAGGTCTAAAGCATAGAACTTATCAAGAAAGACTCCGAGTTCTTAATATGTATAGTCTGGAGGAAAGAAGAGAAAGGGGGGACATGATTGAAACCTTTAAATATGTTAAAGGACTGAATAAAGTTCAGGAGGGAAGGGTTATTAACCCCTTGCCGCCCAATGACATGTATACTCGTCATGGAGCACTGCTATTTAGCGCTCCATGACGAGTATACACGTCATGGCATTAAACTGTCACCATGTCTGCTGACATGGTGACAGCGCTGAGACCCCGGCTGTTACTTACAGCCAGGGGTCTCAGCTAACCAGCTCGGGACCAATGGGGGCGGTCCCGGGCCAGCGATCGCTGTGATTGGCTAGTCTGTTCAGACTAGCCAATCACAGGATATGCGTGCTGGTTGAAAGGATCTGATCCCCGCAGTCCGAGACTGCGGGGATCAGATCCTCATAAAATGTGTGCAGACACCCCCCGTTCCGTCCCCCACACACCTTTCCCGACATTATTTTATTTTTTAATTCATCCCCCCCCCTCCTCGATGTCAGGATGGCGAGCGGTATTCAGGATGGCCGAGGGGTTGAAGCAGAGTGTCAGCATACACTCTGCTTCAAACGGCCGACATCGCTGCTGGTAGCGATGTCGGCCGTTTAAGCCCTTCCATGCCGCGGTCCGTAGGGACCACAGTATGGAAAGGGTTAACAGGGCTCCCTCCCTCTCCCATCGGGCGCTGCGGTGCTCTGGCAGCGCACCGATGGTGTGGGGAGGAGAGAGGGAGGGAGCTCCCTACCATCGGGACGCTGCTCTACTGCGGCAGCGTCCCGATGGTTACCATGGCAACCTGACGATCCCGATGGTTACCATGGCAATCGGACGCTTTTGTCCGGCTTGCCATGGTAAAGCTTACTATGAATGAAAATACAGTGTACTGCAGTGTATTGTAAAACACCAGACCCACTGGATCTTCAAGAACCAAGTGGGTCTTAGTCAAAAAAGTGTAAAAAAAAAAGTGTAAAAAAAAATAAAAAAGTTAAAAAAAAAATCCCATTTTTCCTCATATAAGCACATTTTAATTGATTAAAAATGAAGAAAATAAAATACCTTAACATATTAGGTATCGCCACGTCCGTAAAAACCCGCTCTATAAAAATATCACATGACCCAACCCCTCAGGTGAACACCGTAAAAAAATAAAATAAAAACAGGGTCAAAAAAGCCATTTTTTGTCACTTTACATCACAAAAAGTGTAATACCAAGCGATCAAAAAGGCATATACCCCTCAAAATAGTACCAATCTAACCGTCACCTCTTCCCGCAAAAAATGAGCCCCTACCTGAGACAATTGCCCAAAAAATAAAAAAAACTACAGCTCTCAGACAACGGAGACACTAAAACACGATTTTTTTTGTTTAAAAAATGATATTATTGTGTAAAACTTAAATAAATAAAAAAAACTATACATGTTAGGTATCGCCACGTCCGTAACAACCTGCTCTACATAAATATCACATTAGTTAACCCCTCAGGTGAACACAGTAAAAAATAAATAAAAACTGAGCCAGAACAGGCATTTTTGGATACCTTGCCTAACAAAAAGTGTAATATAAAGTGATCAAAAATCATATGTACCCCAAAATAGTATCAATAACACTGTCACCTTATCCCTTAGTTTCCAAAATATGGGCACTTTTTGGTTGTTTCTACTGTAGGGGTGCATCGGGGGGGCTTCAAATCGGACATGGTGTCTAAAAACCAGTCCAGCAAAATTCACCCTCCAAAAACCATCTGGCGCACCTTTCCTTCTGCGTTTGGCCATGCACCCATACAGTAGTTTACAATCACACGTGGGGTGTTTCTGTAAATCGCAGAATCAGGGTAATAGTTTTTTAGGTTTTTTTTTTGCTATTAACCCTTGATGTGTTACAGGAAAAAATGGATTAAAATGGAAAATCTGCAAAAAAAAAGTGAAATTTTGAAATGTCATCTCCATTTTCTTTTAAATCTTGTGGAATACATAAAGGGTTAACAAAGTTTGTAAAATTAGTTTTGAAAACCTTGAGGGGTGTAGTTTCTAAAATGGGGTAATTTATGGTGGTTTCTATTATGTTAGCCCCACAAAGTGACTTCAGAACTGAACCGGTGCTTAAAAAAATGGTTTTGGAAAATTTCTTAAAAATTTTAAGAATTGCTTCTAAAATTCCAAGCCTTCTAACATCCCCAAAAAATAAAATTACATCTACAAAATGATGGCAACATAAAGTAGACATATGGGACATGTAAAGTAATAACTATTTTGTGAGGGATCACTATCTGCCTTAATAGCAGAGAAATTCAAAGTTTGAAAATTACACATTTTTCCAAATTTTCTGTAAATTTTAGATTATTTTATAAATAAAGGGGATTTATATTGACTCAAATTTACCACTGTCGTGGAGTACAATGTGTCACGAAAAAACAATCTTGGAATCAGTCGAATCGGTGAAAGAATCCCAAAGTTATGAATTGATAAAGTGACACATGGCAGATTTAAAAAATGTGGCTTCGGCATTAAGTGTAAAAGTAGCTTCGGCCTTAAGGGGTTAATAAGAAACTGAACACAAGAACAAGGGGGCACAATCTGAGGTTAGTTGGGGGTAAAATCAAGAACAACATTAGAAAATATTATTTCACTGAAAGAGTAGTAGAAGCTCGGAACAAACTTCCAGCAGAGGTGGTTGATACTTCCACAGTAACTGAATTTAAACATGCCTGGGATAAACATGTATCTATCCTAAGATAACAATAAAAGGATAATAAAAGGGCAGACTAGATGGACCAGGTGGTCTTTTTCTGCCGTCAATCTTCTATGTTTCTATGTTTCTATATTGAAGAGAATAGGGCCCAATACTGACCCCTGTGGTACCCCACTAGTGACAGTGACCCAATCTGAGTATGTACCATTAATAACCACCCTCTGTTTTCTATCACTGAGCCGGTTACTTACCCACATACAGACATTTTCTCCCAGGCCAAGCATTCTCATTTTACATACTAACCTTTTATGTGGTACAGTGTCAAATGCTTTGGAGAAGTCCAGATATACGACATCCATTGATTCGCCGCGGTCCAGTCTAGAACTTACCCCCTCATAGAAACTGATTAAATTGGTTTGACATGACAGATTCCTCATGAAGCGATGCTGATATGGAGTTATTTGCTTATTTTCATTGAGGTACTTCATGATAGCATCTCTTAGAAAACCCTCAAACAGTTTACCCACGACAGATGTTAAACTTACCGGCCTATAGTTCCCGGGCTCTGTTTTTGGACCCTTTTTGCCTTGTATGCAGGACTTTTTTGTCTGGTAAAAAGACAGAATCCCGAATGGAAACTGCACGGACTCCATCATAGTCAATGGGCTCTGTTCCTGTCAGTTATGTTGTTCTGCTCATCTAACAGAGCAGAACAACAGAAATACAGTAAATAGCGGTAGTGTGAACGTGGCTTCCCATCAGCTTCTCCAACATACAGTCCCATGTAAATAACCACCCCCTCCCTCTAGCCCATCCAACATACACCCCGCTGATCTCTACAACTGGGAGTCAGAAGCGCTCAGCCAAGCACTGCTTCTCCTCACTGCAGAACACAATACTGAAGATGGTCTCAATGGGACTGTCTTCGCTACTGCGCTCAGTAGTGAGAAGCAGCACTTAGCTGAGCGATTCAGAATCCTTGTTCTAGAGATCAGCGGGGGTCGCAGCGCTAGGACTCCAAGGCTGCTTAACCCGCCAGGTACCACACCAGGAAGATCGCATGTCGCTGCAGGAGTCTCCCTCCCAACTTCAGAGCGGTATTCTGGTCCAGCCGCTGCCCACATTGCCCAATAACAAAGCTCCGGCTGTAAGTTATTTTAAGCACTAGCAGCATCGCTGCGCTGCTTGTGGAGTTCACATTGCGCTGATGAATAGCAGGGAAAATGTGTATTGGTACACCACAGACATTTTGTAAGGAGTAAAATGGCCTGAAGAGGTGTCTATGATGCTTGTACACGTGTTATTGTGGCCTCTGGTTGTAGGCTATTCCTAAGATAGATAGACAGACAGACAGACAGATAGATATAAAAATACATAGGTAGAGCTGCTTTATGGGCACTATAATGGCAATGTATTGAGTGCTCTGTGGCAGTGTCATATATACCAGTGTAGTAGGTTTGGAGGTGGAATATGGACTTGGAACCTCTCTATGATGGGGATAAAGCTTCAATAACTTGCTGTGAAATGCTGTGATGTGTCATGCCCCTTAATAACCTGTGCATGCACCTACCTCATGTACAGACTAGGACGTCAACACGTGAAAATTGGAAACTCTGGCTTGTAACAACATGACTGTCTCAGCTCTCCAAAATAATCACTGAGGGGATTATTGTATGGGTGTGGATCCATTTCAGCATATGAATATGCTAGAAAAGTACCCGGCGCTGCCTGAGTATAAAGTGTTGGTCGGTATGTTTGTGTGCTTATTGGATTTGTTCCAAGGGTGCTCAGGAGGTCAATCCATGTCCTATTTTTTTTTTTTTTTAATGGGGAAATCACTAGCAGCCCTATATACCCCGGCAGTTACACACTGTTCATTTTATTTTTAACTGTCCCCCTTAACAGTGACTTCCACAGTGCCCCACCCCCCTAACAGTGACCTCCACAGTTCTCCACCCCTTAACAGTGACCTCCACAGCACCCCATCCCCCTTAACTGTGACCTCCACAGCGCCACGTCCCCCTTAACTGTGACCTCCACAGCGCCACGTCCCCTTAACTGTGACCTCCACAGCATCCTGTCCCCTAAATAGTGACCAAATATGGTCAAGCATTTGGAAGCCTATACAGAATAGATGGACAGACAAACAGACATTGATTTTTATAATATAGATTAATATATAATTTTAAAAAAGCCAGCCTTTGAGATACAGCAAAGTACTAGAAAAGGTACCCAGTGCTGCCCAAGAGTATGAAGTGTTGGTTGATTTGTTTGTGTGTATAGTGGATTTGTTCAAAGGGTTCCCAGGAGGTCAATCTATGTCCTAGTTTTTTTTTATGGGGAAATCACTAGTATCCCTATATACCCCGGCAGTCACACACTGTTCATTTTATTTTTAACTGTCCCCCTTAACAATGACCTCCACAGCACCCTGCCCCCTTAACAGTGACCTCCACAGTGCCCTGTCTCCTTAACAGTGACCTCCACAGTGCCATGTCCCCTAAACAGCGACTTCCACAGCACCCCACCCCTTAAAAGTGACCTCCACAGCGCCCCACCCCCTCAACTGTGACTTCCTCAGTGCCCTGTCCCCTAAACGGTGACCAAATTTGGTGTCCAGCGGACACCAACATCGGTTTTTATAATATAGATTAATATATAATTTTAAAAAAAACACATCAACCTTTGAGATACAATGAAGTGCTGTTCTTGGCCACTACTACCTTTGCGTGTTTCTGCCCCAGAACAGCTTGCCATTGCTATGGGCCTATGGCTGATCTGATATGGATATTTCAGTGCAGCAAGCAGAGACTTCATATTACCCATGGTGACATCACCCTCTTTATTCAGTATTTCTGTTCTATTGTGACATGGCGTAATTAATGTACTAATTAAGTCCAAGCAGCTACAACATAAATATAGACTATAATAATATAAGAGCAATACACATCTGCCTGTGCGTATAACAATTCTTTATGTTAGTCTGTTCACACTGAGACAAAATTAAGACCATTTCTATGAATTTCCATAAAATATCCTGAATATTGCTATTTACTTTAACCAGAGGATTGTATCCATGTATTATTTCTAAATATACATCCCAATGAAAGAATAAAATTATATTATTATATCATCCAGTTAATATAGCCATTGACAAAGCGACCCTAGTGTTTTTTTTTTTTCTCGAGAAATAGGTGGTGGAAGCAAGAATGTGTCTTCTACATTTAGTAACACGTTCGGTGCATGGACACTATGTCTTTCAGGGAGTCATCTGACATTTTTGATCCATTCGACATGCTTCTGTAAAATTCCTTTACTGGTATCCCAAAAAACAGAATTATTATGGACAGTCACTTATTTGTTTGGAAAGTTAAGAAGTCAACCATGGAAAAAAGGTAGAATCACAAAAGGAGCATCAGGTCATGTCAAGTAAGTAATACATTACTGCATGTCCACTGCTTGTCTAAAAAGGTCCCAGGGTTTGAAAAATATAACTGTACGTTATAGTCTCCTCCGACTGATGAAATTTCGTTTTTTCCCCAGAAATGATTCTTCAAAATAACCTCAAGGAAAATATGATTTTGTCTGATCAGTCATACCTAATCACAACTTAGCAACATTTAGATGGTGTAACAGAGTTAAAGGAAATGTGTCACCAAAACTTTTATCTTCCAGTTAAAACAAGATAGCAACACATATCATATTTTTCCTGATTGCAGATTTATTTCTTCTGTTTCCTGAACATGATATTTGGGGCTGCCATCTTGCCTCATACGTTCTTAACAGCATTTAAAAAAAAAAAGCATTAGAAGAATTGCTATACGGCAGCCCCATGGTCCATAGGCACAATGGACAGGAGGGGATCTCAGTGACTTCTATGGGAGAGTTTTCTAGGCATGCTCTGTGCCCTGTGCAGAGATCATTGTACAGAGAAAGAATAGATAAGCTTTAACTATCACCTACTGTGAATGGTGGATTCTGTCTCATCTATAAACTTAGGTGATATCATGACAGGCAGGATTAGAATGGCAGATAAGCAGATAACTGCAGTAAAGTAATCTGTATAGACTTAAGGACCCTTTATATGGGACAATGTACAAGAAGATTGTCAGGAAGGAAGTGTTCCTTCCCGACAATCTGCTGATTGCTAGCAGAGGAGACATGGACTGATCTCCCCCAGAGTATGGGGAGGAGCGATCGCTAATGCCATAGCTCTTCCCCTGCAGCAGATCGTGTTTACACAGCAGGATCAGCCACTGGGAAACGATGATCTTTTGAGCTTCACAGAAGATACAATTACCCAATGAACTAGCGTTTCATAATACACTGCAAAAATTATTTTTAGATCCTTTCTAACATTCAATAAATACTCCACGAAATAAATTGAAAAAATTACCAATCGTAAACTGACTGTATATTGAAAGAAGCTGAGGAAATGCATTCTCTGTTTAATTTCACACCCTTGCTGCACTGAGCTTTCACAGCAGATTATGCCGATGGACCAGATGTTGCTTACTAATAACTATAACACACGTGTTTACCTTTTTTTACGTTTCCCTGTATGTTACCATATCTCATTTTTTATAATATTTGGTTGAGAAAATTTCCTGTTTCTACGATTGTATTAGTAAGCTGCTATAAATATGTAGGTGAGTTTTGTTTGCTCTTGGAAACGTTCATTGCTGTAACGGGCAGTGGGTGTGGACCCAATGAGCCAACTAATCAGTTTGACTTTGGGCTAAACCTAAGGTCCATAACTGTCCTTATATACTGTATAGCAGCTTCCCCCTGCCTGCCTGCACTGCCTGTAGTGAGCGCTTACATCTCACACAGGCATCGCTCCCAGCGGCTGCTTTATTAGTCAGCTGGGACTGGGAGTTCAAGGGGGGAAAACAGCTAACTGACAGTGCTGACGGAGTGTACAAGTCCATTATATTTAATAAAAAGGGGGAATGTAGATTTAATTTTAACACATAAGGCTCCTGTGCCCACCAGACTGTGAGGGAGCAGAGCAGGCAGAGGCCCGCAGCTCCCTCACAGCCCGTCTCTCCTATGCTAATAGAAGACGCTTTGAGAGAGCGCTGCTAAGGGACATTTCATCTCCAGTTTTCTACCAAAAATAAACGTCTTCCCTAAATAAAGTATATTAAAAAAATGTTCCCTGTCACAGTCCCTACACATTAGCAAAAAAAAAAAAAAAAAAAAAGGAATCAGCAGTTACACTTTCAATTTCACTGTTAGCCATGAGCACCTTCAGGGGATTAAACAATTCTTTTGGGTTATAGAACTGAATATATAAGTATTAATATATTATATTAAAATATATAATATCTAAAGTGAATATATAATATATAAAATACATAAAATAATGTTATGTATGTTATTATAATGGTATTCTGCTGGACATCAAACTGTAATGTACTTTCTTTAACCGTTTGCAATGAAAAACTCAATAAAAACTATTGAAGCAGAATATATAAGTTTAACATATACGCTGTATTTGTCTATATGATTGATTATCCGTTTCTGTACCATATCTTTAATGAAGACTGAGACTGTGGGTTGACCGCTTCCCTGGAAAAGTTCTCAAGATCTTTGTGTATCCCAACAGATGGACCACCATAATCAAATATAAGTGTCCGACGTGAGACCAACTATAATAGAAAGATGAAAAACTTTTCTTAAATGTGCTGCTGAGAAACCTAACATTCCTTTAACTATAGCAGGGTCCATTTGGTATTGCTATAGATACATAACTGGGCACCTTTTCTCTCAGGATTCTGATTAGTGTATGCATTAATACATATATTCATAGAATAAGTATATTAATAATGCTTTCTCCGTAGCAGGATGAATTACATACAAGGACACAGAGATACATTTATGAAAATTAATGTAAGTAGTGTCCATGGCAACTAATAGCCATAGTGTTATATCCTTTTTATTACATTTAAAAAGAACATATTGCAGTGACCCACTAATTTTCATTAAGGTTTCAAATAGTGTGTTATGTAGTCCATAATTTGCCTAATTTTCGGGTTGTGCTGATCATTTAACTGCATTTATTTTGTACTGTATAGTGGAATTACACGATCATGTCACATTATTATGACCATTTGCTACTTTCAACATCGGCAGTGCGTAGCTCATGAAGGAAGTCACATATTGTGAGCTGGATTTGTAGGTATATAAGGTGTGAGACAGACTGTCTGAACACATATGCCTTATTACTGTCACGTGTAAAAGGGGAGATTTATCAGTTGCAAAAAGGAATGATTATTTACTTTAGGCTACTTTCACATTAGCGTTTTTAAATTCCGGTATTGAGTTCCGTTATAGGGGCTCGATATCGGAAAAAAACGCTTCAGTTTTGTCCCCATTCATTGTCAATGGGGACAAAACTGAACTGAAGACAACGGAATGCTCCTGAAAGCATTCCGTTCCGTCTTCAGACCGGAGAACAAACCACAGCATGCTGCAGTTTGCTCTCCGGTCCAGGCATCCGCACCAAGACGGATCCGGAATGACCCCCAATGCAAGTCAATGGGGACGGATCCGTTTGGTGTGGACACACCAGTAATCCGGATCTGTCCTCCATTGATTTCCAATGGGGGGTCATTCCGGATCCGTCTTACATACATAGATACATACATGCATACAAACATACAGACATACATACACACATACAGACATACGTACTCACATACTCCAGGGACGCCGGCAGCATGTCTTCACGCGCCTCCTGCGCGCAGCTATGACGTTTCCCCACTGCACCCAGCAGAGGGCGCTGTGGGGAATCGTCATCACTACGCGCAGGAGGCGCGTGAAGACGTTCTGCCGGCGTCCCTGGAGTATGTGAGTATGTATGTATGTATGTTTGTATGTATGTCTGTATGTCTGTGTCTTGTTTCAATGTGTGTCATGTGTGGGGCCGGAGTGCTGCTCCGGCTCCACACATGTATCAGCGTTAGCACGGATCCGTTGGCACCCTTTAGGTTCCGGATCCGTGCTAACGCTAGTGTGAAAGTAGCCTTAGGGCCAAGGGTGGCAGTATTTCTGAAACTGCGCAGTTTGAGAACTTTTCATGTGCTTCTGTGGTGAAAGTGTATCGTGAGTAGAAAAATGGCATCAGTGCGAATAAGCCATGTGGAAACTGCAAAGCACCACGTGCCATTGATGTGAGAGGTGAAAGTTGACCAAGAAGGTGCGCAAGGGCAGACCAATGCGATACAGTGGAGAAGAGAACAGCCAAAATGAACCAGAAGCTACCAGTCGTTTGTTTAAAACAGTTCAGCGAACCCTACTCCAAAGAAGATAGATAGTAACTGCACTTCTGCTAACAAAGTTGCATTGGCAGAAAAGGCTTACATTTTCACAGCAGCATCAGAATTAGACCTCCACTGATTGGCAAAGGGTTGTCTTCTCTGATGAGTCACGTTTTCTGCCTCATCAAATGGATGGACGTTGGTGTGTCGGGCAAGAAACATTAGAGAGCAAACATCCTGCAGCCATTGCTAGAAGAACACAAGCTGATGGTCTGGGCAATGTTTGTGTGGCATTCTCTGGGCCCACTCTTCCATATGGAAGGCACTCTATACCGATTTGGGTATGAATCCTCCCCTGCAGATCACATACAACCATACATGCTGATTGTTTTCCCTGGGCCAGATGGGATCTTCCAGCAAGACAATGCAACATACTACACGTGTCCCACATTGGTTGGAAGAGCATGGCCAAGACTTCCAAGTACTACCCTGGCCCCCTAATTCCCCAGACTTAAACACAATTGATTATCTATGGGACCACCTTGATCGTTGTGCTTGCTCTGTGGACTTTCCTTCATGTAAGCTCCAGCAGCTGTGGGATGCACTTTGGTCAGCATGGCTTCAGATACCTGTGATGACCTACCAGGACCTTTTGAGTCACCCGAGCTCGACTAGCTGCTGTCCGTGCTACACTACTGGATATTAGCTGGTGGTCATAATAATGTGACTCAACTGTGTTTTAGGTACTGCAGGGCTCTGTCTCGTCTGATGATTTATGATGGTCCTTAAATTACAGGGGGCACTGTACAAGCCATCTAAATCATTAAAGGAATTTCATGGTTGAAAGGCTTTCTAGAAGCAGCATTTTTCTTCCCCAGCTTCTTCTCTAGTGCACTTCTACCCAGTACAGGCACGAAAAGAGCTGGATATTCAAACTCTTGGTTTGTTCATGATGCCCAGGCCATGTGGTAATTATTAGGTAGGAGAAAAAAGCTGCTGGCAATGTCTATTGTTTGTTACATGGAATAATCACACGTACTGCAAATCACAATGCACGAAAAGGTGATGATTAGGGCCCCATAAAAACAGCTCTTGGACGGGTACAGGCAAGTGCAGTGTTTTGTATGGCAGATTTCACATAATGGTGACCCTAAAGGTTTCCCTGCCAGTGAAAGTATAGTGGCACGCTGCCATGTTACATCTGTGACTTTTCTATTACATTTCATGAGAAGCAGATTAGAGATGTCACTAAAATGACTCTTGAATGTTTGAACAATGTCTGCTGTATTTTTAGGCACTGATACAAAGTGACAGGAGATGTAATCAGCACGCGCTGTCTATACATATCTCTGTCATTGTTACACGCTCAGTGTTTTTGTTAGGAAATAAAAGAGCTTAGCACATGAAAAAGACCTGTCTGTCTCACTGATAAAAGAGGGGGAACACTCTGAGAAGGAGCCGTCATGGATGTGCAGCCTTGCATTTCAGCTCCGCCAGGCACCATTGCAATATGCTTTACTTAAATGACACAGTACAGCTGCTTACTTTATGACCACTAGAACTTATGTCGAAATTATCCCTAACAACTGCTGTACATCAACCACAATTAGAGAATTTGAAGTCATATTTAATGAAAGCTGGGGAAAGGCTTTCTGAAGTGTGCTTGGAAATGTCCATACATACATTTGCAGGCTGAAAGTTGTTGTTGTCAGCAGTTATCACCCCAATCCAGTAAACATGCTCATTTGGTTGGCTGAATGTTAATCCTGATGAAGGAGGGGGAAAGAATGGATATGTTGGATAGAGAAATGATGGCAGCCAGAGGATAATAAATAATAAAACTGGCTGCAAAACACCAAACTTAGCTGGTATAATTTCTACCAAGTGTGGAACAACCACATTAACATTAGATCAGTGACAGATCATGTGGGAATCACCAGCAGAAATGTAATGTCTGTGTAGGATGTCTTCACATTTTTATATTAGAAGACTAAAAAGCCAAAAACCTAAAGCTTTAAATATACACTGCTTGTATCCAGGGGTTATGACCATCCTGCAATCCAGCAGTGGTGGTCGTGCTTGCACACTGTAGGAAAAGTGCCGGCCACTCTGGTGGCTGGGACCCTGAGAGTGCACATAGGCATGTATGACAGCAGCTCCTGTCCTGACCACCTCGTATCTGCTCTGCGGCGATGTCCATAACTCCTGGATATGAGAAGTGTATAATGTGATGGAAAAATGTATCCAGCAACGGAGGTAATATGTACAATCACAATAATAAGTGACTTACTGTATAATAACCCTTTCTACATGATAAATGCCAGAAAAGTGAAGTGAGACAACCCCTTTAAGAAAAGGACACTGGTGATCTGGCATATATAGAGTAGATCAGTGTTTCTCAATGATTCTAAAGTTGGCCATACACATTCAGTAGCTAGACAGCTATCTCTCCCATCTCCATCTCGGCTTTCAGAACCAAACGTGTCTGTGTATGCTATGGGTAGAGCCCCAGAGAACAAAAATATTAATTTTTACTGATCCTTGTCTCCCCCGACATCATCTGTGACAGCCAGAAACTCCTCACACACATGTCCAAACCCACCATTCTCAGCTGGTTCAGCTGACAAAAGTATAATATGGCCAGCTGTAGCCAAGTAACTTCAAGGCTGCGATCATGCACTGCTTATTCAAGGTACATCATGAGCACAGTGTGAATGCCGCCTTGAAACTTCATGTATCTTTATGGGGTACTTGTACCATAATCTGAGAACCTAAAATATAGAGGAGCGAACAGTATTGTCAAGAAGGGTGGATTATACTCTTTTGCTCCACTGTTTTGCTAATTATATACAGCAATTTTGCTTAAAGAGGACCTTTCATGGGTCCAGACTCTGTCTACTAAGTACCAGGTTATAGAGGGCATGTGGGGTGGAGGCCAGATCACTTACTACTTTTTCAGGGCGCCGCTCCGTTCGCCCGCTCTGCGCTTCCAAAGTTCGGGCGCGCGCTATGCTAATGCATAGCAACGGAACAGGGAGGAGGAGACGCCAGGGATTCTCAATGGGCGTCTCCTTCTCCCTGGCTGTAGCGCTGTCCAATCGCAGCGGAGAGTGTCACAGCCAGGGAGACAGGGAAACTGAACATATGCAGTGATCTTGTCTTCTATTCATGGCCTGATTATTGCCCGATCTGCATCCAGAATTAACCTTATCAAAATTTTCGAGCACTGAGACCCCCACTGATCTCAAGAACGAGGGGTGATAGGTACGCTATTTATCCTGGCTGCATGAGATGGGCCATAGACCTTCTATGTAGCCTGTGTCGCTTCCTGTCCTGCAGCGACAGTGTGCTAAACGAGTGCTACTCTCACCTCGTTCTAAAGATCTGTGACAATGAGTAAACTGGGAATGATGCGATTGCCTTAAATACAAGATATCATGAACATCAATATATAGAGGATCATTGCAAATCATGTAAATGTTTTTCGTGTTGGAATAACCATAGGCTCAACCATAGGCTCAGCAGAGAAAATCCTATGTGCACAAAGCTTTATAGACGTACAACAGGGCCTCATAGACTTCTATGTTTGACGTAGTATGTATCTGCACAATTCACAATGTAGGTAGCTGTAATATGGCTGCGTGCATAAACCCCTAGGCCTCATGCACACAAAATTGTGCTGGCCATTCCAGTCTCCAATGCACGTGTACCATCTGTGCAGCTGCTGCAGACGGATGCAGAGGGAAACCTCATGAAACTACTCTGTAGTGCTTCTGTGGGGTTCTGTGCCTCCGTTATACACCGCTCATTCCAGATTACGGATCCATTCCAGTGAATGGCTCCACATCCGTGATGTGGTGCACAATTGGCCCGGCCCACACTCTTTCATGTGCATGAGCCCTTGTACTCTGAATTTCTGAAAATAGTTTGTAACTGCAGTGTTTTTTTTAAATTCATATTATGTAGCGGTGACAAGTAGTGTGAAGGACTAGAAAATATAATAAAGCAGGCTCTCCACAACAGACAAGAGTCAGTGACTGATGGTGTGATAGATAGCAGAAGATTACAATCTCATCCTTGAGGGATAAGTCACAAGTGACATCCACAGACTGCTAAAAGACTCCACAAAGCTGGGCTGCAAGTTTCATATAAATCACTGGGTATCTGTTTGTTCACCTTTCTACAAGGAACAGATACTTCTAGGATTTACGCTGAAGCCCAATGACAAATTTAAAGTCAAAGTCACCCATGTTTGAATTCAAAACAACGCCCACCTAATGACCAGTACGTTGTATCCATGCATGACCAGGTGCAATATATTTCATAAATTACCCAAATAAATCCAGTTCTAAAATGTCTCATCCTCATTTCTGAAAAACTATATTATTATTTATTTTCTAAGAGATGCTATCTTGGAGTACCTCAATGAAAATAAGCAAATAACTCCATATTAGCATGGTTACATGAGGGATCGGTCATGTCAAACCAATTTAATCAGTTTCTATGAGGAGGTAAGTTCTAGACTGGACCGCGGCGAATCAATGGATGTCGTATATCTGGACTTCTCCAAAGCATTTGACACGGTACCACATAAAAGGTTAGTACTTTTATATAAAATGAGAATGCTTGAACTGGGGGAAAATGTCTGTATGTGGGTAAGTAACTGGCTCAGTGATAGAAAACAAAGGATGGTTATGAACGGTACATACTCAGATTGGGTCACTGTCACTAGTGGCGTACCACAGGGGTCAGTACTCGGCCCTATTCTATTCAATATATTTATTAATGATCTTGTAGAAGGCTTGCACAGTAAAATATCAATTTTTGCAGATGACATTAAACCGTGTAAAGTAATTAACACAGAAGAGGACAGTACACTGCTACAGATGGATCTGGATAGACTGGAGGCTTGGGCAGAGAAGTGGCAGATGAGGTTTAACACTGACAAATGTAAGGTTATGCATATGGGAAGGAATAATGCAAGTCACCAGTACATACTAAATGGTAAAACATTGGGTAACTCTGACATGGAAAAGGACTTAGGAATTTTAGTGAACAGCAAACTAAGCTGTAGAAACCAGTGTCAGACAGCTGCTGCCAAGGCCAATAAGATAATGGGTTGCATCAAAAGAGGCATAGATGCCCGTGATGAGAACATAGTCCTGCCACTTTACAAATCACTAGTCAGACCACACATGGAGTACTGTGTACAGTTCTGGGCTCCTGTGAACAAGGCAGACATAGCAGAGCTGGAGAGGGTTCAGAGGAGGGCAACAATAGTAATAAAATTAGGGTTATTTACTTTAGAAAAAAGACGACTGAGGGGAGATCTAATAACTATGTATAAATATATCAGGGATCAGTACAGAGATCTCTCCCATGATCTATTTATCCTCAGGACTGTGACTGTGACGAGGAGACATCCTCTGCGTCTGGAGGAAAGAAGGTTTGTACACAAACATAGAAGAGGATTCTTTACGGTAAGAGCAGTGAGACTATGGAACTCTCTGCCTGAGGAGGTGGTGATGGTAAGTTCACTAAAAGAGTTCAAGAGGGGCCTGGATGTATTTTTGGAGGGTAATAATATTACAGGTTATAGTTACTAGAGATGGGTCGTTGATTCAGGGAGTTATTCTGATTGCCTGATTGGAGTCGGGCCACCCTAAATGAGGAAAATTGGCTTCTACCCCATGAGGGTTTTTTTGCCTTCCTCTGGATCAACTTGCAGGATAACAGGCTGAACTGGATGGACAGATGTCTTTTTTCTGCGTTATATACTATGTTACTATGTAAAACACCATTCATCCCATGGCGCTGTACATATGATAAGGGGTGCACATACATAATAGAGACAATTGCACTAAGCATGAACAAGACGAATTACAAACTGGTACAGAAGAAGAGAGGGCCCTGCCCATGAGGGCTTACAATCTACAATATTAATTAATGATCTTTATATTACGTCATTACCAGTTAATACTTCAGTAAATAATACAGAATATATTTGCAGTAGTGTCACATAGTAAACCTCATATGGGTATATCAGTCAATTTTATTCACCAACATACTCAGGATGGCATATGCAGGGGCTGCCACATCTCTTTTCCCAATTATTCTGCTAGATTAATTTCAAGCTGGTGGCTCAGGGGGCATGTTCTTTCTGTTGTAGCTCTCTTCCTATCACAGCCCAGGGGGCATGTCCTTTCTGCTGCAGCTCTCTTCTTATCACAACTCAGGGGTGTATGTCCTTTCTGCTGCAGCTTTAATGTTATCACAGCTCAGGGGATGTGTTCTTTTTGATGACGCTCCTTCACTATCAAAGATCAGGGGGTTTGTCCTCTTGGCTGCAGCTCTGTCCCTGTAACTGTCTCATCTTGTAACTGTAGATAGGGCTGGTGGCAGTTGAAGGATGGAGCTGAGCATGTGCGACTACCTTACCAAAGTGGACTGAGAAATAAGCAAAAGAACAAAGACCAGGTGCCGTTACACAGATGCATTTTATTGAATAGCTAGGGCTGGGCGATTAATCTAATTAATTCGATTAATTCGCCCATTGCAAGCCTCACGATTTCATTTTTTAGGAAAATCGTGAATTCGATTTTCCTAAAAAATGGCGACCGACATATAAAATAAAAAAAACCTCTCACCTGTCCTGCGCCGCGGCTCCGCTCCCGCGCTCCTCTTCTTTTCCGGGTCTGCGCCGCACTGTCCTGACCGTGTACAGTGTCAGGACGTAGTGCGCGGACTCTGACCTGACGCTGCACGCAGTCAGGTGACAGTGCAGCGCCGGGAGAAGAAGAAGGGCGCCGGACGTGGAGAGGAGCCGCAGTGGAGGACAGGTGAGAGATATTTTTTTTTTATTATTATGATGGTGGCAGAGTGGGCTGATCGGAGGTCAGAAAGGAGCACTTTGGGCTGATCTGAAGGGGGCACTTGGGCTGATCTGAGGTCTGATGGGGCACATTGGGCTAATCTGAGGTCTGATGGGGCACAGTGGGCTAATCTGAGGTCTGATGGGGCACAGTGGGGTCTGATGGGGCACAATGGGCTGATGTGGGGTCTGATGGGGCACAATGGGCTGATTTGGGGTCTGATGGGGCACAATGGGCTGATGTGGGGTCTGATGGGGCATAGTGGGCTGATCTGAGGTCTGATGGGGGCACAGTGGGCTGATCTGAGGTCTGATGAGGGGACAGTGGGCTGATCTGAGGTCTGATGGCACAGTGGGCTGATCTGAGGTCTGATGGGGGCACAGTGGGCTGATCTGAGGTCTGATGGGGGCACAGTGGGCTGATCTGAGGTCTGATGGGGGCACAGTGGGCTGATCTGAGGTCTGATGGGGGCACAGTGGGCTGATCTGAGGTCTGATGAGGGCACAGTGGGCTGATCTGAGGTCTGATGAGGGCACAGTGGACTGATCTGAGGTCTGATGAGGACACAGTGGGCTGATCTGAGGTCTGATGAGGGCACAGTGGGCTGATCTGAGGTCTGATGAGGGCACAGTGGGCTGATCTGAGGTCTGATGGGGGCACAGTGGGCTGATCTGAGGTCTTATGGGGGCACAGTGGGCTGATCTGAGGTCTGATGGGGGCACAGTGGGCTGATCTGAGGTCTGATGGGGGCACAGTGGACTGATCTGAGGTCTGATGGGGGCACAGTGGGCTGATCTGAGGTCTGATGGGGGCACAGTGGGCTGATCTGAGGTCTGATGGGGGCACAGTGGGCTGATCTGAGGTCTGATGGGGGCACAGTGGGCTGATCTGAGGTCTGATGGGGGCACAGTGGGCTGATCTGAGGTCTGATGGGGGCACAGTGGGCTGATCTGAGGTCTGATGGGGGCACAGTGGGCTGATCTGAGGTCTGATGAGGGCACAGTGGGCTGATCTGAGGTCTGATGAGGGCACAGTGGACTGATCTGAGGTCTGATGAGGACACAGTGGGCTGATCTGAGGTCTGATGAGGGCACAGTGGGCTGATCTGAGGTCTGATGAGGGCACAGTGGGCTGATCTGAGGTCTGATGGGGGCACAGTGGGCTGATCTGAGGTCTGATGGGGGCACAGTGGGCTGATCTGAGGTCTGATGGGGGCACAGTGGGCTGATCTGAGGTCTGATGGGGGCACAGTGGACTGATCTGAGGTCTGATGGGGCACAGTGGGCTGATCTGAGGTCTGATGGGGGCACAGTGGGCTGATCTGAGGTCTGATGGGGGCACAGTGGGCTGATCTGAGGTCTGATGGGGGCACAGTGGGCTGATCTGAGGTCTGAAGGAAGCACAGTGGGCTGATCTGAGGTCTGAAGGAAGCACAGTGGACTGATCTGAGGTCTGATGGGGGCACAGTGGGCTGATCTGAGGTCTGATGGGGGCACAGTGGGCTGATGTGAGGTCTGGTGGGGCCACAGTAGGCTTTTTTTATCAATTTTTTTATATTTTCACTAACATAAGAAAATCGAGATTTAAATCGTGAATCGTCCAAAATTTTAAAAAAATCGAGATTTTTTTTTTTTGGCCATATCGCCCAGCTCTAGCTGGAGTAGCTCTTTTGCTGCCTGACCTGACCTGTGCCTGCTTCAGGTTCTTTTGACTACATGGGTCACTCATCACTTGTACAGAAACTACTCCAAGAGGTAGTTTCTGTTTATTCCCCTGCATCAAAGTCTAGATCCCTGAATAGGGTTAAAGACTGAACACTAGGGGGGCTACTTAGATAATGTTCTTTGGAGTTGCCCCAAAGCCAAGGTGGGGGGAAAGAAGGGAGGCCTGAAAAAAAGGATATGTTGGATAGAGAAATGATGGCAGCCAGAGGATAATAAATAATAAATCTGGCTGAAAAACACCAAACGTAGCTGGTATCATTTCTACCAAGTGTGGAACAACCACATAAACATTAGATCAGTGACAGATCATGTGGGAACCACCAGCAGAAATGTAATGTCTGTGTAGGATGTCTTCACATTTTTATATTAGAAGACTAAAAGCCAAAAACCTAAAGCTTTAAATATACACTGCTTGTATCCAGGGGTTATGACCATCCTGCAATCCAGCAGTGGTGGCCGTGCTTGCACACAGTAAGGAAAAGTGCCGGCCACTCTGAGAGTGCACATAGGCATGCATGAATGAGACGTGTATAATGTGATGGAAAAATGTATCCAGTAAAGGAGGCAATATGGACAATCACAATAATAAGTGACTTATAATAACTTTTTCTACCATATAAATACCAGTTACTGAAATGAGAGAACCCCTTTAAGAAAAGGACACTGGTGATCTGGCATATATAGAGTAGATCAGTATTTCTCAATGATTCTAAAGCTGGCCATACACATTCAGTAGCTAGACAGCTATCTCTCCCATCTCCATCTCGGCTTTCAGAACCAAATGTGTCTGTGTATGCTATGGGTAGAGCCCCAGAGAAGAAAAATATTTGTTTTTCCTGATGCTTGTCTCCCACGATATCATCTGTGACAGCCAGAAACTATTCCAAGAGGTAGTTTCTGTTTATTCCCCTGCAGCGAAGTTTAGATCAGTGAATAGGGTTAAAGACTGAACACTAGGGGGGCTACCTAGATAAGATTCTTCGGAGTAGCCTCAAGCCAAATCTGTTCAAGTGGCACAGGAATTCACATCCAGAATATTTTTGTGGGACCACTTCTTTATGCTAATATTTTATATGTTTATTATACGCACCTATAGAAACATTTGACTTCTGTAAATTATATTTGTATTGTTATCACATTCTGATGTGAGAACCCGATGATTCTACATAGATGAGTTGCTTCATGGACACTACACCATTGCTGCAGTGTGTATTATACAGTACTGTAACAAAGCTGCTGCAGAACAATACAAGGGTATCTCAACATGCAAAGATTTCTGTGACTGTCCCATTCATCTGAACAGCATATGCATAAATCTACATGTATGTGGTAAACAGGAATCTCTCCCTGGTGCTGGAACCCTGCACTGTATCTACTGGACTTTAGCAGGTGGCCGGCCTTGCATTTGCTTAGTGCACCTGGAGATGTGGAGAGGATGATTACAAGGCTGGGTAAGCTGTCGTTTACAATTTTTGTATCAGAAGCCGAAGGTTGGATCATGAGAAATAATGTAATACAACTTATAAAGATTAATCTGTATAGTTTACAGTAGGGGGCATATAATGCTGCAGTAACCTAGTAGATCACTACTAAAGAGTAGATATTATAGTGGATTACTGCTAAAGAGTTAATGTTGTGATTCATTGCCTAAGTAGAGACCTTAAATGTTTAAAGTACCGTATTCTTTTTCTTGTGCACTGCAAATCCCAAAATGGTTGTGTATAGACAGCAAATAGTCAACTGGCAGGGTGATGGGATGGTCCCACCCAGAGGCGTAGCTACCGGGGGGGCAGAGGGGGCGACGGCTCCGGGCCCAGTGACTCAGGGGGGGCCCAGCAAGGATGACTAACAGGCAAATACAAGTGAGCGCTTCCATTATGGAAGCGCTCACTTGTATTTAGGGACCCCCATTAGCGTCAGGTCATAGTGCGCGCCGATGCCCCCTGCACGCAGCGTCAGGTCATAGTGCGCGCCAGCCAGGGAAGACAGTGGAGCGCCCTACCGGAGGGCAGCTGCAGCGTGGGACAGGTGAGAAAGGTTTTTATTTTAATCTTATGTGGCTGGGTGGGCTGATCTGAGGTCTGATGGGGGCACAATACACTGATCTGAGGTCTGATGGGGGCACAATACACTGATTCGAGGTCTGATGGGGGCACAATACACTGATCTGAGGTCTGATGGGGGCACAATACGCTGATCTGAGGTCTGATGGGGGCACAATACACTGATCTGAGGTCTGATGGGGCACAATACGCTGATCTGAGGTCTGATGGGGGCACAATACGCTGATCTGAGGTCTGATGGGGCACAGTAGGCTGATCTGAGGTCTGATGGGGGCACAATACGCTGATCTGAGGTCTGATGGGGGCACAATACGCTGATCTGAGGTCTGATGGAGGCACAATACGCTGATCTGAGGTCTGATGGGGGCACAGTAGGGTGATGTGAGGACTGATGGGGGCACATTCTGCTGATCTGAGGTCTGATGGGGGCACAATATGCTGATCTGAGGTCTGATGGGGCACAATACGCTGATCTGAGGTCTGATGGGGCACAGTAGGTTGATCTGAGGTCTGATGGGGGCACAGTAGGCTGATGTGAGGACTAATGGGGGACAATTCTGCTAATCTGAGGTCTGATGGGGGTACAATACGCTGATCTGAGGTCTGATGGGGCACAATATGCTGATCTGAGGTCTGATGGGGCACAGTAGGCTGATGTGAGGTCTGATGGGGGCACATTCTGCTGATCTGAGGTCTGATGGGGGCACAATACGCTGATCTGAGGTCTGATGGGGCATAATACGCTGATCTGAGGTCTGATGGGGGCACAGTAGGCTGATCTAAGGTCTGATGGGGGCACATTCTGCTGATCTGAGGTCTGATGGGGGCACAGTAGGCTGATCTGAGGTCTGATAGGGGCACATTCTGCTGATCTGAGGTCTGATGGGGGTACAATACGCTGATCTGGGGTCTGATGGGGCACAATACGCTGCTCTGAGGTCTGATGGGGCACAGTAGGCTGATGTGAGGTCTGATGGGGGCACATTCTGCTGATTTGAGGTCTGATGGGGCACAATACGCTGATCTGAGGTCTGATGGGGGCAGGGGACTGTTATTTTAGTGATGTAATAACTGGGGACAGGTTTCCTTTAACATAGGAGTCCTCTTGTTTTTTACTCCTATTAATCCTATATTTTACTGCATTATGAGTATTTAGACTAGGGTATGTAGAAAGTCTATTGTACTGTACTTAACAGCATAAATGATCTAGCAGTTTATACAGTCATCTTTTTAATACAATATTATAACCACAACTAGTAGTATGTGCCTGTGAAGTTGGAAACGTGCGTTTGGGAAGCCACTAAGTGGGGGGCCCACTCAAGTATGTTTCGCCCCCCCTGTGCTGAACCTCTAGCTACACCTCTGGTCCCACCCCTTGGTTAGCGGAGTCTTTGCTGAGCAGGCCTAGAGGAAGGACATGCATGTATGAGCTGATGACAACTAGGCCTAGTCCAGGCAACCTTCATCCTCGAGACTGAAAGTTGCCCAGAAAAGCAACTGAACTAAGAGAACAACCACCAAGAAAAAAAGAACAGGCATTTTGCCGATGGCTGAGAACCACCAAACAGACCATGTTTGGACTGACGGCAAAGTAATCTCTCATTTTTGGCAATAGACTTTACTGCTTGTGGAATGGGTTAATTGCCTCCAGTGCCCACCACACTTCTGAGATGGACTGGCCATCCGGATCTAAGATCTGCCCACAGACTGGGCCCTGCAGAAAGCATATTGACAGTAATTTGGAAATATTGCAAAGTGAGTCTAGAGAGAGACTCTGGAGAGGACTACTACTATGATTTCTACTGCCACAGCTATATATCTAAGAACTGTGCCTATATGTGTACTGCAACTCTCATCATCTATCCACTAAATAGAGACTTTATTTATTGTATCCAAACGGGCCATACGGTCATTAACTCCACCATCATCTTCTTTGCACCCTGTTACCCATCTACCTAACATAAAGGGCACCCCCAACCACCACCAGACAGGAGCCCTCAGAAGTCCAGGGTGTGCTCTGAGGGAACAAAGGATATGCTCTCCCATCAATGTAAGGCCCAGGACAAGGCAAGGTGAGGACTGACACCATGAGAGCTACCTCCCCCATCATTGCCACTGCCACCACCACTCTCCTCCTCTAGCTCTCCCCTCCTGGACTCGCTGCAGTTCCAAATGTAAGAATTACTTGTGTTATGACTATAAAATAATTCTCAGAATATAGACAAGTTACAGGGGGACTTTCAGTCAGTGGATTGTTTACTTGTAAAAGAGTCAAGGAAGATAACATCCCCCGAGACTGCCGTTCTCTTGTGTATATAAGCAAGGGGGAGGGGGACCAAAATATCTGATATGAGAGTAGGATCCGGCTTTATATGTCGTTCAGAATGTGTGGTGTCCAAACAAGCCTGATAAAGCTTGCATGTATTATCTTTTTACAGCCGCACCACTAGGCCCCCGAGTCCTCTACAAGGTATCCGGCCACCTGTTTGGCACACAGCTGCCTGGATCATTTCCCATCTGGCCAGCATTAGCTAAGCAGCTCTGGTTTTATATGAAATGTTCAAGTCACACAATTGTCTCATAGTATAATGTGTTAATTTGTGAATGCTGTACATTAGGCTTGAGCGAATCGTCCTTCAGATCATACAGTAGATTTGTTCAAATACTTTGATTTTGATATTGTTTCCTTATGGCATTAAAATGTATTTCGCCCGAAGTCGTGGAAGACTTTGGTGAATTTCAACTGTATTCATATCTGATATATTGAAAAACAATTTAAAATAGCAATACAACGTGGACTTTGGTACTGGCTGGTACCTCGGTACCAAAGCCCAGATCGGATTGCTATTTTAAATAGTTTTTCAATACTCAGATATGAATATAGTAGGAATTTGCCAAAGTCTTGAGCGACTTCGGGCGACATGAACTTTGGCTCCACTGAGCCAATACATTTTTAAAGTCAAAGTATTGGAACGCATAGACTCCGGATCTATGATTCGAAACTTGATTCGCTCAAGCCTACCGTTCATATATTGAGATACATTTTGTGGGGACATTTGCCTTTTTCATTTGAGCTTAAAGGGATTGTCCAGTTTCATGATATTGATGACCTATCCTCAGGATAGATCATCAATATCAGATCAGGGGGGTCCGACTCCCGGCACCCCCAATAATCAGCTGTGGCACCAATGCATCCTTGGCAGGAGAAGAAGCTGTAATTACACTGCTCAGCCGCTACAGTATAGACAATGTACACAGTATGGACAAGTAAACACTGAAGAGGAGCACTACTGCCCTGGGAGTTGGACCCCTACTGATCTGATACTGATAACGTATCCTAGGTCATCAATATCATGAAATTGGACAACCCCTTTAAGGCTTCATGCACACAGCAATGCCTTGTGGAGACAGGGGAAGACACTAATACAAAGGATACATGCTGCACACACATCACTGGCAAACTGGACCCATATAAGGTTGCCTTGGCCCTATGCTTACTCTTGGAAGAATCCATGCAGACAGGTGAGTGACTAAGTAATACGTACTGCTGGAGAAAAAAACAACACCCATGTCATGACCATACCACACTGTTAAGCACTCTGTAATATACCGAAACAGCTGGCTACTGTTTAAGTTCTACAGTAGCAGAGAGGGACCCCCCCCGCCCCTGTTCAGTTTTGTTTTTGGAGTAGAGTACTTCCATAATACAGCATGCAATGCTACATGCCACAGGCGTAAAAGGCAGGGTGCTGAATTTCCTTGAGCCACATCCAAGAGGTGGCGCTAGTGAGCTGGTTCTCTTCCTTGGGGGATCCATCTTTGCACATACAGGTGTCACGTGGAATAAGAGTATGGGTCCCTATGGGTGCCACAATCAGGATCCTTATGTATGAGCCCTAAAACTGCAGTTGTGGACCCTGTTTGCACACTTGTGTTGTCACATCAGGATGCGTTCTGTTAGGATGCGGTTGTGTGAAAACAAGAGAAAATGGATCTCTCACTACATACATTGAAAGTCAATGCGTGGCGGATTTTAGGCTTTTGACTTACATTGTTTTCAGTGCCGGATTCGTTTTCTTTCCGTATTTATGACCGGACACAAAACCACATCTTGCAGCGGTTTTGTGTCCGGTCACAAAGCAGAATGCTGCCGAAATGGAAGACGTCCTGATGCATCCTGAACACATCTCCTTGAAAATCTTTTGCACGGCAATTGTCCTGTGTAATTTAGCTGTTGCATTTTCACTGAAAATGGCTGCATGTGCAAATGATCTAATGCATGCAAAAGGCTACATCAGAGTCCACAGAGACACCAGCTATAGCCATATTTCATCTTCTACGCTATAAGACACTGTACGCCATGTGGATGAATACAGCGCACAATACACTAAATCACTGAGCGCTATGCCAGTAAACAGATAAGCCCCAGGGTTCAGACTGTTTAGTAACATTTTAGAAAATCTTACCCAACCCACATGATTTAGCTGCACTTTTTATTGATTTTAGCATACCAGCTTATGCTACATTTATTTTTGTTTTCCCTCCATTGATTTCAATGGCATGATTTAACATGTGGTACCACAGTCAGTGTTTTCTATAGAAGCAGCTTCACTACCAATAAATGGGAATGAGGTCTCACAGTCACTGGAGGTTAATAAGGCTCACATTTAATACTCTTACTGGCGGCATAGACAATCATTTACATTCGGAGTATGCAGATCAGCTATATTATGAATTCCGTAAAATGGACTGAAAAGAGTCTCCGAGCATCTTTATTGCATCTCACAGGAATATGATTATAAAGCATTTTTGCTCAGACATCTGCACTCACACACAGAGGCCACACACTGTAGTTATTACAGATAATACATTCTAGAACAGAACAGATCTAATATTCTGCACTTACTGCTCATTACAGATGACAAGCCTCATGGATTTTCCAGAATCCAAAGTGAAGGATTATTATTATAAATTCAGATTGCAGCCGGAGAAGCATTCCTGTGCCTATAATTTTGTAGATCATCTCCCCATTATTATTATTATTAGCATTTTTACTAAAAGAAAATAAAAATTGAACATTTGTTGGATGATATAATGATATCTGTGAAAATGAAGCTATATTCTCAATGCAAAAAATATCATGCACATTACAGGCGATGGAATGGAACCATGAAGATATGAAATCTGGTGTCCTGACCCCAGGTTTTTGTGGGGTTAAAGTCATTGTGATTTTTATAGATTGGTGCCTATTATCATCCTAAGGCCTCATACACATGGCCTTTGCAGGCCGTGGCCCGTATTGCGGCCCGCAAACAGCGGGTTCGCAATATGCAGGCACCGGCCGTGTGCTAACCCCATCACAGATGCAGACCCATTCACTTGAATGGGTCCGCAATCCAGAGGTGCGCTGTGGAACAACGGGAATGGAACCCCACGAAAGCACTACGGAGTGCCTCCACACCGCAAAAAAATAAAACTTGTTGTATTTTTTTTGCAGTGTGGACGGATCATGGACCTGTTCAAGTTAAATAGGTCATGATCCGTCGCGGCAGCTGTACGGATAGTGCCCGTGCATTGGGGACCGCAAATTGCATAGGGCAGATATGTTGTTGATTTTTCCAGTTGCTTTTTTTTGTAGGCAGAAAATATGTCATGTATTAACCCTTTCAGTACCGAGCCACTTTTCACCTTAAATCCCAGGCCGATTTTTGCAAATCTGACATGTGTCACTTTATGTGGTAAAAACTTTGGAACACTTTTACTTATCCAGGCCATTCTAAGATTGTTTTCTCATCACATATTGTGCTTCACGACAGTCGTAAATTTGTGGCAAAATATTTCATTTTTATTTATAAAAAAATACCAAATTTAGCAAAAATTTGGAAAAATTTGCAAATTTCAAAATTTCAATTTCTCTACTTTCAAAATACATAGTAATACCTCCAAAAATAGTTATTATTTTACATTCCCCGTATGTATACTTTATGTTGGCATCATTTTATAAATGTAATTTTACTTTTTTTGGACGTGAGAAACCTTAGAAGTTTAGAAGCCATTTTTAAAATTTTCATCAAAATTTCCCAAATCATTTTTTTAGCACCAATTCAGTTATAAAGTGATTTTGGGAGGCTTACCTAATGGAAAACACTAATAAATGACCCCATTTTAGAAACTACACCCCTTAAATTATAAAAAACTGATGTTACAAACTTTATTAACCCTTGAGGTGTTCCACAAGAATTAAAGGAAAATGAAGGTGAGATTTAAAAATTTCAATTTTTTGGTAGATTAGTCACGTTAATAATTTTTTTCTTGCAACACAGCAAGGGTTAACAGCAAACTAAACTTCAATATACATTGCTCTGATTCTGCAGTTTGCAGAAATACCCCATATGTGGTGGTAAACGTCTCTATGGGTCTGTGGCAGTGGTTAGAAGGAAAGGAGCGCCATATGGATTATGGAGGCAGATTTTGCTAGAATGGTTTTTAGGCACCATTTTGTAATTGAGAGACCCTGACGTACCCCTACAGTGGAAACCCTCAAAAAGTTACCCCATTTTGGAAACTACACCCTTTAAAGAATATATTAAGGGGGTACTGGCCACTTTGACACCCTTTTACGGAATTTACAGAATTTGGAAATACTTGGCTGTGAAAATGAAAAGTTTCATGTGGGGGCTCATTTTTTGCGGGATGAGGTGACGTTTTCATTGGTACCATTTTGGGGTACATAAGACTTTTTGATCGCCTGCTGTTACACTTTTTGTGAGTCAAGGTAAAAAAAAAAGAGCTGTTTTGAAATAGTTTTTTTAAATTTTTTTTTACAGCATTCACCAGAGGGGGCAAATCATGTGATATTTTTATAGAGCAGGTTGTTACGGACGCGGTGATACCTAATATGTGTAACATTTTTATTTTTATTAAGTTTTACACATTAGATACATTTTTGAACAGAATAAAATCTTTTTTTGTGTTGCCATTTTCTGAGAGCCATATTTTTTTTAGTTTTTGGGCGATTGTCGCATTTTGTGCGGGACGAGATGACGGTTTGATCGGTATCATTTTGGGATTAATACGTCTATTTGATCGCTTGGTATTACACTTTTTGTGAGACAAGGTGATCAGAAAATGGCTTTTTTTGCATTGTTTTTTTTTTTTTAATTTTTTTACGGCGTTTACCTAGTGGGGTGGGTAATGTGATATTTTTATAGAGCCGGTTGATACGGACGTGGCGATACCTAATATGCCTGCTTTTTTTTTTTTACTTGAAATTTTTATTTTTTTTTGTTAAACTTTATTTTTTTAACTCTTTATTTACTTTATTTTTTTGTCCCAGTCTTGGACTTCAACTTTTGGGGGTCTGATCCCCTGCACAATGCATTACAATACTTCTGTATTGTAATGCATTGGCTGTAAGTGTATTACACAGTGTAAGGCCTCATGCACACGAACGTGTGCCGGCCGTGGCCGTGCTGCGGGCCGCATACGGCGGGTCCGCAATAAATAGGCACCGACCGTGTGAAGCCCGCATCACGGATCGCGGACCCATTCACTTCAAAGGGTCCGCGATCCGGAGGAGCGGAGGCATGGATCGGAATACCACAGAAGCACTACGGTGTGCTTCTGTGGTGTTTCTGGACGTGCCTCCGCACCGCAAAAAAGTAGCGCAAACACTACTTTTTTGCGGTGTGGACCCTCGGATGCGGATTGCGGACCCCATGTGCATGAGGCCTAATACACTTACAGCTTCTTGCCTGTGAGATCCAGGGGGCTGGATCTCACAGGCTTCCGTAGAAGGCAGCCCGATGCATAAGGAAGGCATCGGGCTGCCTTCCCTGCCATCGGGTCCCCATCACAGCAGCGCGGGGACCCGATGGGCTCTCGCTCCAAGCGCCGACATCGCACATGCCGCGGTCAGCGCTGGCCGCAGCAGTGCGAGGGTTAATGCACCGGCATCGGTGTTTTCACCGATGTTGGTGCATACAGCAGGGGTCCGACTATTGGCCACTGCCGGACCCCTGCAGCTGATCGGGTGAGCGCAGCTCCTGCGCCCGCCCAATCAGAGCGCCGTAGAGTCTAAGGCCCCTTTCACACGAGCGGGAGACTCGCATGTCTCCCGCAACGCATCTACAGGGCTGGACTGGGCACGGACAGGGATCACATATAATGCTATGCGATCCCTGTCAGTGCCGAGTCCAGCCCTGTAGATGCGTTGCGGGAGACATGCGAGTCTCCCGCTCGTGTGAAAGGTGCATAAGGGTTAAAGTAGCAGAAAAGGGAAATCCAAACGGGTGCGGTGTAGATTTGAAATCTGCAGCATGTGAATTTTTGTTCTGGATTTTCACAGTGGATTTCACACTTTGCAATACATAGGTTGAAATTTTCAGTAAATTTGCAGCAAAATCAGCTAAATTACTTCCCGAGTGGACGTACCCTAAGGTCATGTTCACATGGTGGGCTTCCACGCGTATTATGGTGCATTTTCTGCACCAGAATCCATGTGGAATCTGTTCTCAGTCTGCTTTCCATTGTTTTCAAAGTGATATCCACGTTGTAGTTCATATGGAGTTTTTTTTCTGAACATTGTATGATATTCCACTTCAAAGAAGTAAAAAAATTATTCTGAGTGCCGATTCCACATGAAAATTCCCACTGAAATGAATGGCTGGCCTGAAAACTCCATCCAAATAAGCAGCAAAAGCTGTTTCTAATGGAATACCACATAAAAACATCATGAAAAGCACATGACATTTTGATGCAAGTTCTGTATATCAATTTTCAATGTGTGAACATTGCTTTAGGGCAGATTTGTTACAGAAATGTCAGTTCCATACGTCTAAATAGGGTTATTCTGGTGGCAAGCACAGGGGTTTCTGCACACACGATTCAAATAAATAGGTAAGAAGGTGCACACATTTCTGTAACAAATCTGTCACGTTTGAAATGTGACTATTGGGGAGATTTATCAAACTTGTGTAAAGTAGAACTGGCTTAGTTGCCCATAGCAACCAATCAGATTCCACCTTTCATTTTTCACAGCTCCTTTTGAAAATGAAATGTGGAATCTGATTTGTTGCTGTTGGCAACTAAGCCAGTTCTACTTTACACAAGTTTGATAAATGACCCTTTCAATATCTTTCAAGTATAAAGAAATATATTACATACAAGGATTTATTAAGACAAAACAGAATTCATTGACATTCAACTTAAATTTTCCCCATTATTTGGTTCCCAGACTTGAAGTACCTTATCCATTATGCACTCTGCGCAGCCAAAATATTTCACCCTGACGTCATCATTTGCAGGACAACTGTTATTTTCCAGTACAATCCTTTGTTTCCCTATGCACATAATGAGAACTGAGAGATTGTTGCCATATTGTATCTGACACAAACATATCTGGCCGCAGGCTCTAGCACATACTGTTCAGAAACCTTGACAGGAACCTTGAGTATTTAAAAGGGTTTTCTGAGATTTTAATACTGATCGGTAGGGGTCCAGCACTCGGGACCCCCGCCCAGGGCCTTACATAGAAATCATTGGGCCCCATAGCAAGAATCTGAATTTGGCCCCTAACCCCGCCCACTACCCAGCCCATCCCACATGCTACCCTGGCTCCTCCCATGCCACACCCCCATTTGCCAATAAAGAAATGTATACATGAGCTACTGATTTATTTATTTATTTAAATTAAGGAGACGTTAACTGAATGGGGGCAGCCACAAGGATGGATTATAGTGTATATTATACAGCATGGTGTACGGATTATACTGTATATTATACAGCATGGTGTACGGATTATACTGTATATTATACAGCATGGTGTACGGATTATTCTGTATATTATACAGTATGATGTATGGATTTTACTGTATATTATACAGCATGGTGTAGGGATTATACTGTATATTATACAGCATGGTGTAGGGATTATACTGTATATTATACAGCATGGTGTAGGGATTATACTGTGTATTATACAGCATGGTGTACGGATTATACTGTGTAATATACAGCATGGTGTAGGGATTATACTGTATATTATACAGCATGGTGTACAGATTATTCTGTATATTATACAGTATGGTGTATGGATATTACTGTATATTATACAGCATGGTGTACGGATTATACTGTATATTATACAGCATGGTGTAGGGATTATACTGTATATTATACAGCATGGTGTAGGGATTATACTGTATATTATACAGCATGGTGTACGGATTATACTGTATGCTATACAGCATGGTGTACAGATTATACTGTATACTATACAGCATGGTGTACGGATTATACTGTATACTATACAGCATGGTGTACGGATTATACTGTGCATTATACAATATGGTGTATGGATTATACTGTATATTATACAGCATGGTGTACGGATTATGCTGTATATTATACAGCATGGTGTACGGATTATACTGTATATTATACAGCATGGTGTACGGATTATACTGTATATTATACAGTATGGTGTAGGGATTATAATGTATATTATATAGCATGGTGTATGGATTATACTGTATATTATACAGCATGGTGTACGGATTATACTGTATACTATACAGCATGGTGTATGGATTATACTGTACATTGTATAGCATGGTACATGGATTTTAATATATACTGTACAACAAATGCATGGCTGTTACACCATGCCGGACAATATAACCCCTGCGCCACGCTGTACAATATACAGTACGTACATTTGCCAGTAATAAGTGCTCCCCAGAGCCCCCACAGCGCTCCTCACCTGTATTGTACAAAAAAACAAAACACTTATACTTACCTCCATCAGGCTGGCAGCAATGCGATGCAGGCCTCTTCCAGCCTGTGTCCTGCGCTGTACGGCTCATCAAGTCATCGCGCCTCATGAGCCGGCCTCCGATAGGCTACAGGCACTAGGCCTGCAGCCTATCAGAGGAACGGGGAAGGGAGACACCTCTCCCTCCCCTGCCCCGCCGCAGCACATGCATCTGTATCGCTGTCCTGACGACGGCGATACAAATTACTATGGAGATGAGCGCTTCCACAATGGAAGCGCTCATCTCACTGTCCCCTGCCACCACCGCTGCCGCTCTCACACTGGTGACCAGGGCCCTGATTGCCGTTGACCGGCAAACATCCATCCAGGGCCCGGTCCTGGGCCGCGGACCGGTGGTCGGGGACCACTGCTTTACATCATCCACATGGACCATAGGAATCTGTTGTCTGGAAATGATTAATTGGCTCTGTGACCTGTTCACTGTGCAAGGAGGATTATGTAAGCTAAATCCATCACATGTTTATATTATTTGCAGAGGGGGCTATCTTACATGGTAATCCTGTTTGTTATGATAATAACATGACTGCTGAGAAGAGATCTCTACAGAAAGAATTAGTCTTTTAGCCTGTGTGAAATCTGAAACATTTCTGGATTATTTACATATACCTAATATACATATATTTATACACTCCTCCCCAAGGACAAGCTGAAAGATTTTTCAAAACGAGGAAGCAGCACGTGTCACTACGATCTGTAAATGATTAAATTTTCAAGCACCTACCTCCAACCAGTGGCATGTGGGAGGGGAATAAAAGCCAGATTGAAAGCAAAGACTTAGTGACATGAAACCTCAAAAATTGGATCAAGTTGTGTGGCACGATTGTGCGAAGACTCCTGTTCATCAACATGCAAGTTGTCGCCACTTGTCGCAAACTAAGAGGGACAGAAACCTGTATTTATCACTCCAGCAGTGAGCTATCCTCCTAGGCCGAGATGTCAGCATGGGTTGAGAGAACAGCGAAGTACTAGAATGACAGCAAGGGGTGCACCAATCATCTGATTAGAAGAATGGCATGTAGTGATCCATTCTATACTGCAAGTGAAATTGGGTGTGACACCTTAAGCCTAGGGCGGCACACAATATCTACACAAATCATCAGAAGGCTTTTGCACAACATTGGGCTATGAGCCAGACTTCCAGCTACAGGTGTTCTATTGACCTCACACCACTGCTCCCAAAGGCTATTATGGTGCACAGGAAGACGGCAATGGATGCTGGAATGGCGGTCTATTCTCACAATGAGTCCTGCTTTTGTCTCAGGCAGAATGATAGCTGGCAATTGGTCTGGAGACCATGAGGACAACGCAGTGAAGAGGCCTTCACAGGGGAACGTCACACCGGTCATCCTGCCATGATTATGATGTGAGGTAGTATAACGTGTAAGTCTTAAAGATTTGCATGCCCAAGTGCATGACTGAAAATTCCTCATTGAACCATTAATAATCTCATTTATAGCATGCCAAGGCATGTAAGTGCATGTGTATCTGCACGTGGCACTCATACTTCATACTGAATAATTTGAAACGTTTTGGTTATTTTCATTCCATTTTTTATCATTTGTATATCATTAACTTAATTTTTAGAACTTCCATAGCAGTGAATGGAGGGTGGCTGCACATGCACACCATGGCTCTCCATGGTTGTAAGCAGCTATAGCCATAGCAGTTGCTATGGGTCCCGGAGGTTGAGGGGCCCAATCAGGTGTAAGAACACTATACCTTTTTGTGGGGAATAACAATATGGTGGCTATTTGTCTTAATGTGGGTTTACTGGTGTATGGTGCTCTTATGCCATTAATATTGTTATTTATGCTGCTGTTTTAATTTTCTTACACTAGGTGGTGGGAAGACCCATCTTATTTTGTTATGGGGCTCTATGAATTATAGTTAAGCCCACGCTACTCTCCATTTACTTTTGAGGGTCCTGTTCTGGAGATAAGAGCAGGTGCCAGAGGTGGGACCCGCCCTTATCTGACATTGATTTAATGTATGAGATGAGGCAACTCCTTTAACAAGAATGGTATTTATAGAAGGACACCATAAAGGAAGCTGCTAATATCTAAAAAAAAACATTGCGACCTGTCTTAAGTTTGCCCAAGACCATGTGAATGGTCCACAATGCTTCTGGGTAAATGTTCTATGGATACATTGGATAGATGAGACAGAAGTGGAACTTTTTAACAGAAATGTTTGAAGGAAAAAGGACATTGCACACCAACACCAAAACCTCATCCCAACTATGAAGCATGGTGGAGGGAGCATCACAACTTGGAGCAGCTTTGATGCCTTGTGATCTTTGAGGGGACTATAAATTCTAAGATGTTTTAAAACATCTTACAGAAAAATGTAAGGGCAGTGGATTCATGGTCTCAAACTGAAAAGATGTTGGGTGATACAACAAGAAAATCAGCTAAAGAATGGTTGAAAAAGAAGCAGATTTATGTTTTGGCATGGTCAGACTCCTGATCTGAACCCTGATCAGGATGTTGTAGCCAGACCCATTCATTTCTATACATCTGTGTGCTGTCTGCATCATTGTGTCCGTTCTGCAAATTATAGAACATGTCCCATCCTTGTCCGTATCATTTGCGGAGTGCACATGGAAGGAGTCCATATTTTGCAGATTGGTTCTATGCGGATCACTACTGCAATACACGGACACAAACATGTATATAGTCCTAGACTGTGTTTTGTATAATTGTGACTTAGCAAAAATCAGGATCATGGCAAAGGGTTCACTTACTTTTTTATGCAACTGCAGCAATGAACAGCTACCTACTGAAGTGTCCAACATTTATATTTCCCTTTCTTGCTAAGGAAAACTAAAACAGGTATTAGGCTGCCCTTACAGTTCTGTAATATATTGTATAACACTGATATAATGCTGTCAGTGTTACCCAATACATTCCAGAACTTTAAGGATTACATAGCATCATAAATCAATATAATGCTGTGCGACCCCGGCAGTGCTGGAAGTTCAGGACGGGTGCTGCGTTGCAAGTCCGGAGCGTGTCACTCGCAAGTGTGAAACCAGCCTTATTCGCAGCTATGTGCAGGTTTCAGGACAGGCGGGTGTTTGATGGCCTGCTTTACAGGAAGGTCATAGCTTTTACACAGAAACACACTACTGTACATTTTTGAGGATTTCACAGAGAAAAAATTGTGCCATGCTCCAACACATGCATATTAATGTATTGCCTCTTATGATATTTTTTCCTATGAAGAATACCGCTGTGTGGTTCTGTGCACACATCAATGCTATGTGTGTGTGCCATAAGTGCATTCCTTCTTATAATAAAACAGCATTTAAAGGTAACTTGGAAAATGTTAACCCAGAGTTAAGCATATCCTACTGACGGCATAGGAGTGACTAGAACTTTTTAATGAATATAAATTGCATGCAGCATTACCCATTCAGAGCCTCGCTAGATTGAGCTATGAGGTTCATGACACGTCTGCACTCTGTGTTTTTCATCCATAATTAACAGTGTTTTCAGCCATTAGTCTGGACACTTGTAACCCTTTTCCATTAAGTTCTCACTAAATTCACAGATAAATGGTTGTTATCTATAATTATTATCAGTAGTTATACATTTAAAGAAAACATCCACTTTTGAATAACAATTTACAATATTTCCAACTAGAAATTAACAAAAATATTTTTAAATACTTGCTTTAATCATCTTGCAGGCATTTATGTTTTCTTCTCATTTGGAGTCACTAATTTTGTGTTATCCTATTTGAGGACAGCATAAACGGGTGACAGACCCCCTGAGAAAAATGCTAAGTCGTATCCTTTTTGCTAGAATATGTATGGAACAGCTCCAGTGCCAGCTGAGCGCTGGAGCTGTTCAATATGTAGATTCTGCCGGAAAGACCTCAGATTCTGGGTCCCATCCACAATAATGAGGACTCTCGATTTTGTGCTGTATATATATTATCTGAGCCAGGGGCGTGGCTATAGGGGAAGCTGCTGCTTTGGGGCTGAACTCAGAAGTGGCCCACCCAGGAGGAGGACTAAAAGTTTTAATTGTCAAGACCCCCTCAACTGTATTATAAAATTAGATTTTATACAGAGACACTGTAGGAAACAGACGAAGCGGCTGCTGGGCCTCATCTGATAGAGTGATCTTGACTCGCCACAGGAGTGGGGGTTGCAAAGAAGTTCCTGGGGGCGTTCAAAAATTTGCTGTGGGGCCCATTCATTTATAGTTACCCCACTGATCTGGGCAATGCAAACACTATTTAACTGTACACTGTGCACCAAAAACTGTAGTGAAACATGGTCTTCAAGAGGGGTGGTCCTCTCAAAGAAGTGTATAGGGAAACTGAAAATCTATCATAGAAAACTGTGGAGGTAGGGTGGTCTTCTGAACGTGGTGATCTTCTGGAGAGGTGTCACTATTTTGTATTGGGCACTGTATCTAGACAGTGGATGCAATATTCACTGGGGCACTGTACGATACTCTCTGGGAAAAGTATGTATTATGTACAGTATCTGGACTCTGCGTGGCATTGTCAGAATGCAGGAAGTAATATGTATTTGGGCACCATATGATGCTGTCTGGGCACTGTATGGTAATAGTTATCCAGGCACTGTGTGATATTATGTGGGCAATATATGTATTTGAAGCTTCTTCTCTGTGCTTGTGAAACTGGTTGTCGTGTCTATATACAGTAGCACATTTCTTTTTTCTTTTTTAATTAAATTCAGGAAAACTATTTTATTAAGAAAGTGGTAACCGTTAGGTAACTGCCTAACTTGCGCTAGAGGGACAACTTCTAGAATCTGTTTCTGTGTCATACTGCATAAGGGCTCATGCACACAAATGTATTTTCTTTCCGTGTCCATTCCGGGTTTTTTTGCAGAGCGTATGTGGAACCATTCATTTCAATAGGTCAGCAAAAAAAAAAAAGGAAGTTACTCCAGACAAGGATAGGACTGTTCTATTAGGGGCCAGCTGTTCCATTCCGCAAAATGCAGAATGCACACGGACGTCATCCGTATTTTTGCGAACCGCAAAATACATACGGTCATGTGCATGAGCCCTAAGTCTTGAGAAATTAGATACTGCAAGTTTCCTACTGTCATATACAATAGATTTTGGAAAACCAGAATGTCCTGTGCATTACCTGTGCTCCCGCTTATGCATTTATGTACAGTACGTATGGATTAATTAACAGCAATGTGCTTCAAATTTATAGCAACATCATCATAATAAAGTTTGGACTTTTTAATCTGCAGTATTAATTGAGTACTGTGGATTATAATTAAGGAATTTGTCATCGAGGTTTTTCCTTTACTAGGAGAAGTGCATTATTAAACGATACTATCTTTGAAAGAGTTTTGCATTAGAAAATAATTCAAACACTGGCCACAGCAGTGATTCACCTCAGCCAGTGATTGTTGAGATGGGAGCTGGAAGTGGAGAGCAGCGGGGACACATACAGCGTCAGAATGGCAGAGAATCAGAGAGATGTTGTTTTATGCCAATCTGAGACGGCTGCCATCAATATTTTTCTGCTTGAAAACACCTTTAAAGGGTTTTCTGAGACCTAGGGGACCCAGAAACCCACCTTAATTAATTTTTATCAGAACATCTTCAATATTCTCACTAGATCTGAAAATCTTACATCCGCTGACATCATGTCCTACTCTTTTACCAGGTTTTCCAGGCTGTTCTGTGGATGTGGACATCACTTCTGCAACCCAGGATTGCGGGGGTGTTGTGGACAGGGCCTGTACTTTTTGTCTCCATGGTGCAGGCACATATGAGGTGGATTCAGAGTTTGCAAGACGAATAGTTCTACCACTACCCACAGGACCTCCTCTGTCCTAGACTGCAGAAGTGACGTTCCTGTCCATAGACCCAGAACCTGGTAAAGGATCAGATGTCAGCAGACTTAAAGGGATTGTCCCGCGAAAAATATTCTACAGTTTTCAAAACAGCACCGGAATCTGAATACTTTTGTAATTGTGTATAATTTAAAATTTTGCACAGCCACTGAGTTATTCAATAAAATGTATCTGTACAGCACCACCTGCTGTTTGTTCTTTTTCTTATTTCTTTGTCCTTCTCAATGAGAAGGTCGCACATGCTCAGTTTCATCCTTCAACTGCCTCCTGAGCTGTGATAGGGAGAGCATGGACACGTCCCCTTAGCTGCAGCAGAAAAGACACTCCCCTCGAGCTGTCAGCTTGATATAAATCTAGCAGAGCAATGAATGGGGGGGGGGGGATGTCTGGATGTGAGGTACAGGGCTGGTTCTAGCTTTGTTAGAAAGAGATTGTCATGTACTATATGATCTCCGATTTTCACTTTTTTACAATAATGATAGGATAACTCCTTTAAGGTTTTCCAAAGGGGAAGAGGAATTCCAGAGTGGCTGATCCATAAAACTTTGACACAGTAAGTATATTGGAAACTTTCTTCTTCAGACAAAATGTGATTAATTAGGGCGGGTTGATGGGTCCAGCTGGGTCCTGGAAAACCCATTTAATGAAGGAATCAAGAGAGAATTAGAATGATTTATTTTGTTCCTATAAAACTGTGAATACAAGTCTATTGGAGAGAGGCATCAATATGTGCCAGGTGGAGGAAAGAGGACAACTGAATTTTATATAAAGTTTCATTGTTCAGAAAGCAAAGTTCCAGCATTTACAGGCCTGGGTGTCTTATGTAACACATATATCAGTCTCTGTCTATGGCCTGCATGTAGTACATCAGTCAGTCAGCTGCTGTTCTCTAATATTACTAAGTGTTATTGGTAAGCAGTGTTTGAGTGAGCGCCTGCATCCTGCTGAGGATTCTCACAGGAAGGTCCATGGAAACGAGTGCAGGCATATGGTAAACGGGAAGGATTTATTTCTTAATAAAACACACTGACCTTGTGTGACTTGAAAAGAAACCATTCTTGATCTGCAGTACATGTCTAGTGTTACTGTGCATTCAAGCAGAGGGCTATATTTCAGCTTTAGTGGTGCTAGAATTCTAGCATATTATGCTGGCATTGTCATGGACATTCACAAGATGAGAAATGCAATGTGACTAAATCAACGGAGTTCACACACTCAAATTTATTTCTTCTGGTTTACATATTGAAGTATATACAATGGGTTTGGAAAGGTTAACTTTTTTCACATTTTGTTATGTTGCGGCCTTTTGCTAAAATAAAAAGAAATCAAGTTTTCCCCATCATTCTGCACTCAATACCCCATAATGACAAAGTGAAAACAAAATGGTAGAAATCTTTGCTAATTTATTGAAAAGGAAAAACTGAATCTTGCATTGACATAAGTATTCAGACCCTTTACTTAGTTCTTAGTTGAAGCACCTTTGGCAGTGATTACAGCCTCCAGTCTTCTTGGGTATGATGCCACAAGGTTTGCACACCTGGATTTGGGAATTCTCTGCCATTCTTCTGAGGACTGCTGGTGGACAGCCACTTTCATGTCTCTCCAGAGATGTTCGATTGGGTTCAAGTCAGGGCTTTGGCTGGACCACTGAAGGACATTCACAGATTTGTCCCTAAGCCACTCCTGTATTGTCTTGGCTGTGTGTTTAGGGTCATTGTGTTGTTGGAAGGTGAACTTTTAGACCAGTCTGAGGTCCAGAGCATTCTTTTCATTAAGAATATCTCTGTACTTTGCTACATTCAGCTTTCACTCAACCCTGACCCATCTCTCTGTCACAGCCACTGAAAAACACCCCACAGCATGATGCTGCCACCACCATGCTTCACTTCAGGCATGGTATTGGGCAGGTGATGAGCAGTACCCAGTTTCCTCCAAACATGATGCTTAGAATTGAGGCCAAATCTTGGTTTCATAAGACCAGAGAATCTTGATTCTCACAGTCTGAGGGTACCTTAGGTGCTTTTCTTGCAAAGTCCAGATGGGCTTTCATGTGTCTTTTACTGAGAAGAGGCTTCTGACCATAAAGCCCAGATTGTTGGAGTGCTGCAGTGATGGTTGACCCTCTGGAAGTTTCTTCCATCTGCACACAGGATCTTTGGAGCTCAGCCAGAGTGACATTGGGTTCTTGGGTCACCTCTCTTATCAAGGCCTTTTTCCCCTGAATTCTGAGGTTGGTGGGGCAGCTACTAGATCTAGGAAGAGTCCTGGTTATCCAAACTTCTTCCCTATAAGAAGTATGCAGACCACTGTGCTCTTGGGAACTTTCAATGACGCAGAATTTTTTTTACCTGTCCCCAGATGTGTGCTTCCCATACAATACTGTCTCTGAGCTCTACAGGCAATTATTTTCTCCTCATGGCTTGGTTTTTGCTCTAATATGCATTGTCAGCTGTGACATCTTATACAGCCAGGAGTGTGTCTTTCCAAATCATGTCCAATCAACTGAATTTACCACAAGTGGTCTCCAATCAAGGTGTAGAAACATCTCATTATAGAGCATTGAGTGCAGATTGAGTTTTTTGTTTTTCTTTTAGCACAAGGACGCAGCATAACAGAATGTGAAAAAAGAATCTGAAATTTTTCCGAATTCACTATTCATAAATGCAGTCAAATAGGTCTGCTTACAAGTTGGAGCATTAATTTATGAAACAAGACAATATAGTACATTTTACAGTGGACACACACTTTGGGAATTCCTAGAGCAGCAGCGGACAAACTTTTTCAGTATGAGGTGTCTACTTTTTATAGTCCGAGTTAGGTGATTTTCACTGGCAGCAGGGGCACATGAAGTGTGTACAGGATGCTGGGGCAATTGTTTCCCATATCCATTGTTCATGTGCCCCAGAACTCCCAGGATAGTTATTGACAGCTGGTTATTTAGCACCCTTGCTCTACAGCGACGCCTTATTCATTTATAACTTTGCTCACCAACTAAAGATACTGGTGGAGACGTCCAATCTATACATGATTCACTAATGAGGAATTCACTAGCCAAAACACAGACCTACCAAGAGACTTCCAGCAGAAGTGTCTTTCATAGATTCCAGCAGAAAAAAAGGACAAAATACCACTGCATACAGCCATATTTTGTCTGGCAAATTGCTGTTTTCTATTCTGGAAACCCAAAAGACCCATTATAGTGAATGAGATCTGTTGGGCACTAGAGGTATCTTCCATATGCCGGATTCAGGGATTCTGGATTTCTGTTATTATGCCAGAACAGAAAACTGGCCCTAGGCCGGGGGACCACCCCTGACATCATACAGTAAAATAAGGTGGAAATATGAAATATGAGCATAAGAGAGAAGTTCTAGTTAAAGTAATGGATTTTCTAATAGTATGACCTCATTAAAATATATCTGGAAGTCTACAATCCATATTGTAATCTTTACTGCCATTAGTCCTTGAAAAATTGGACTGGAAGTGATGGTGGCACATATTGCTTGATGTGATGGAGGCCCTTCTGCTAAATGAGTCAAAGCATCACATTTCATGAGGATGCAGAGAACATATTCAAGCCACTGCTTAGCAAAGTACGGCTAAGGAAAAATCATAAGGGAATCTACAGTCATGGCCAAAAGTTTTGAGAATGACACAAATATTATATTTTCACATGATCTGCTGCCCTCTGGTTTTTATGTGTGTTTGTCAGATGTTTTTATCACATACAGAAATATAATTGCAATCATATTATGAGTAACAAAAGCTTATATTGACAATTAGAATAAGTTAATGCAGCAAGTCAATATTTGCAGTGTTGACCCTTCTTCTTCAGGACCTCTGCAATTCTCCCTGGCATGCTCTCAATCAACTTCTGGACCAAATCCTGACTGATAGCAGTCCATTCTTGCACAATCAATGCTTGCATTTTGTCAGAATTTGTTGGTTTTTGTTTGTCCACCCGTCTCTTGATGATTGACCACAAGTTCTCAATGGGATTAAGATCTGGGGAGTTTCCAGGCCATGGACCCAAAATCTCTATGTTTTGTTCCCTGAGCCATTTAGTTATCACCTTTGCTTTATGGCAAGGTGCTCCATCATGCTGGAAAAGGCATTGTTGATCGCCAAACTGCTCTTGGACGGTTGGGAGAAGTTGCTCTCGGAGGACATTCTGGTACCATTCTTTATTCATGGCTGTGTTTTTTAGGCAAGACTGTGAGAGAGCTGATTCCCTTGGCTGAGAAGCAACCCCACACATGAATGGTTTCAGGATGCTTTACAGTTGGCATGAGACAAGACTGGTGGTAGCGCTCACCTCGTCTTCTCTGAATAAGCTGTTTTCCAGATGTCCCAAACAATCGAAAAGGGGATTCATCAGAGAAAATGACTTTACCCCAGTCCTCAGCAGTCTACTCCCTGTACCTTTTGCAGAATATCAGTCTGTCCCTGATGTTTTTTCTGGAGAGAAGTGGCTTCTTTGCTGCCCTCCTTGAGACCAGGCCTTGCTCCAAGAGTCTCCGCCTCACAGTGCGTGCAGATGCACTCACACCTGCCTGCTGCTATTCCTGAGCAAGCTCTGCACTGCTGGTGGCCCGATCCCGCAGCTGAAACACTTTTAAGAGACGGTCCTGGCGCTTGCTGGTCTTTCTTGGGCGCCCTGGAGCCTTTTTGGCAACAATGGAACCTCTCTCCTTGAAGTTCTTGATGATGCGATAGATTGTTGACTGAGATGCAATCTTTCTAGCTGTGATACTCTTCCCTGTTAGGCCATTTTTGTGCAGTGCAATGATGACTACACGTGTTTCTTTAGAGATAACCATGGTTAACAGAAGAGAAACAATGATGCCAAGCACCAGCCTCCTTTTAAAGTGTCCAGTGGTGTCATTCTTACTTAATCATGACAGATTGATCTCCAGCCCTGTCCTCATCAACACCCACACCTGTGTTAATGGAGCAATCACTGAAACAATGTTAGCTGGTCCTTTTAAGGCAGGGCTGCAATGATGTTGAAATGTGTTTTGGGGGATAAAGTTCATTTTCTAGGCAAATATTGACTTTGCAAGTAATTGCTGTTAAGCTGATCACTCTTTATAACATTCTGGAGTATATGCAAATTGCCATTATAAAAACTGAAGCAGTAGACTTTGTAAAAATTAATATTTGTATCATTCTCAAAACTTTTGGCCATGACTGTAATGTAAAGTAGACTCCATTTCAGAGAAGTTTCTCTTAGTCCTCAGATCTTCCGCCCAACAACACTTGATTGTAAGCTTGTACAGAATGGTGAAAACAGTTTTCGCTTGTAGCACACTATCTTCTGTTGTGTGCTATGTAAAACCTTACAAAAGATGAATAATAAATACATATAAATGCTAGTTTGTCACATCCTGTACTGTAGACATTTTCTGCTTTCTGTAAGCCACCAGTCTTGTATGTGATGTAAAACTGTCAGGTATAAAAGCTAATTAGTCCCTAATCTTCCATCTAGGAATATGTGACACAGTTTGTTTCAGCTCCTCAGACTGTCAACTCTGTAAAATATCTACTGTAACAGCTGGATCGCTGCCTTGTTAAAAACTTTCCCAGTTATTTAGCAGCCCAGTATTTCATGTAGATAATTAGGTACTGTGTAACAAGCCCTCTTCTGATGACACTGAAGGCTGTATGATTTACCTGATACCAAGGCTGCAGTTTTCAAGTAGTCCCATCTAAAAGTTTACCAGAGGTAAACTTCTTGATTGACACATCTATAACTGAGGTCCTATACTCTTTACTGCACTGGATTCTGGGGGATAAAATGTTTCCTATATCAGATTCAGTCACTGTTTTGCAGTGTACAGTTGTTGTATGCTGCAAAAAATTCACCCACTTTATATTCCAGATATTGTCTGAGCCTATGCAACTGTACACTCATAGACTTTGCAAGAAATATATGCAATGTTTGCATCTCAGCAGCATAGGGACAAGAAGACTGTGATTTACTATCCAACCAAACAGAAGGTATACATAAAAAGACACTCTCTTGGCTTATGTTGGGGGCCAAAGGAGTTTAATGATATGTTTGACGTACAAGCAAGTGCCATGCAAATGTATACTGAATACACAGTGTGAATAGATCCCAAGTGTTCAATGCCAGGTCACAGCACTTTCAAGTGTGCAAAGCTAAAGGAAATGTCCAACACCAGAGAAGGCAAGTGAGCATCCATTCATTTTTTTTATTTTAGTCTATCTACAGGAGTTGCATGAGTTTTTATATAACTCAGAAAAGACTATGGAGATCTTTGACAGAGAAATGTTATGTTTTTATATGATAATGGTAAAAGGGTCACTAGCTTCTTAAAAATCTTTTGATATGTTATACAGACATATCAAAAGTTTAGATTGGTGGGGGACCGAGGGCTGAGACCCCCACCGATCCCTAGAAAGAGAGATGCACACATACGGTGCTCTTTCACTTTGTACAAGAAGTGGGCCCATCTCGATTTCTTCCTCAGCAGCGAGGAGAGAGCACAATACTGTATGTGCTATCATCTTTTCCCATTATTTTAAGGATTGGTAGAGGTCTCAGCACTCAGACTCCCACTGATCTAAACTTTTGATATGTCTCTATGAGATATCAAAATTTGAGTGGTAAAGAAGTTGCAGTAAGTTTCAGTTTTCAATCTGCTTTGTATATGCTTTCTCCCTATCTACAGCCTAGATAAACTGCCCTCCTTGGATTCTCTTCTCTCTCTCTTCACATCTGCCATTGGCAACCTTCAGAGAGTTCTGATTGATTTATGTCAGATTCAGCAGCTCTGGCATCTAGAAAAAGGAATTACACACAAATTGTAAAAAGTTTGTAACGAAGAAAGTGGATTAATTTTGGATTTAGCAAGCAATACGCAAAATGAACAATAAAATAAATTCAGTGGAAAGATGTCCATAGCTTATAAAGCTAAGTTCATGCTGCTTTTGGTCATTATGCTCCCCAGAACTGTTTGGAATGTTCCACTGAACATATGCCCCAGAAGAAAACAACTGCATACACACAGTTAAGATAAACATATTAAAACCTTATTTTTTTTACATTTTTAGAGCAAAAGAAAATGTTTTTTTTTTTATTGGAAACCTCTTTAAAGTCTAAGATCTGTTCTGTCACAATGTTATGAGCCATTAACTTTGATAATCATAGGGGAGGAGGACTCAGAACAGGATGTGCAGTATTCTTGTCTAGGACGGTAACACAGTAGAGAACATTACAGAGATCCATATTAGTAAAATCAGCGTCATGTTACATTAAATTTACAGTAATTGTATAAAGCCCAGTCTCACAGTATATAACCAAAATTGTTATTTGTGTTTTCTAGGTTGATTCATTTATAATTTCTTTTCCAGGGGACACAACACAATAAGATTAGATTTCTTCCCCTAACCTGCCAAACTATATTCAATGCAGCTGCTGACTCACTTCCTACACCTACAGATCCATAGAGCAAAGAGCTCTTGGAACGAGCAGCAGATAAGCGATACCACATACGTTTATTGATTTATGTATTTGCTGCATACAAATTATCTTTGCAGACTTTTGGATTAATGCTGTTGAAATTATTAATGCATTAATGCTGTTCAGGTAATACAGCTTTTTATATACATTCTAATGCTCTCAAATGTATCTTGCAGAAGATTGGCTGATAGGACTGGAAAAAGTAGCTGCGCATTCCAAGAACTGATATATGAATATTGAGCCAGAGAGAAAAATTTACTTATTTAGTTCTGTTTGCTTTGAGTGACTGAAAGATATCATTTATACCTCTGTTAAACAGGCCCAGTTACTGGACTGCCCCCCATGGCATAAACAAATGGAAGTGGAACGCACCTGTGTGTTACACTGTTTAAAGTTTTTATGCTAAACATATTTGTAAATAATTTTTGGTGCTATTTTTCATTTTCAATGTCACTGACTATATTAAAAAAAATCCTGAAATCCTGCAGTTTTAACTTTGACCACTAAGCCTAAATGTAGGCATCACTTCTTGGCCTGTACAGATCACTTTATTATAGTTATCTGCTTATCATTACAGACAGGATTAGACTGTCAGATAGCACCTCTATGTATAGATAACACATGATTCACCATTCACAATAAATGATTCTTAAACTGATCTACTCCTTGCTTCTAAAATGACTTCTGTACAGGTCACCGAACATGCTTAGAAAACTCACACTGGAGTCAATGAGGTCCCCTCCTGTCCATTATGTCTATGGTTCATGCCTGCTGTAAAGCATATCTATAAGTGCTGTTAAGAACAACTCAGGCAGATAGCAACCACATTATCATATTCAGAAAATAGAATAAAAAATATGAAATTGGAAAATAAAAACAGATTACAAAATAGGACATATGTCGCTCTCTAGTTTTAACTGACAAAATTGATAGGTGACACATTCCCTTTACTTCTAAAATCAGGTACTAATAACATGGCAACGCAAGTCCCATATAATAAATAAATAAAAATAATAATAAATAAATACACAAAACAACCGTTTGGAATAAAGTAATAAAATATATTAGTTTAATAAATATTGAACCATATTAAAACCAACAATGTAAAATCAATAATGATGCTCCACGAATAAACATTGCGACAAGAGCAAAAATTAAAATTAGGGTGGGCGGGGTCCAGTATTATAGCTCTTCTGCCTCAGACTGGCAGCTGATAGCCCGATAACTGGACATATAAAGGAATCCATTTTCCTGCCGTAGGCCCGTATAGCTGACTTGTACCTGACCCCCAGGTACCTTACTTGAAGAGATAAGGAGAAAGAGAAAAAAGGGGGGGGGGGAGAGTAACCATACACATACATGCAATAGTAACCCCTCAGGGACTGTTTTGCCATGTGTCCCCCAAGCAATTCCGCTCTGGAGGGCCCCTTTCATTCTGATGACACAAGTGCTTACAGCATGGTAGATACTAAGGGTCAGAGGCGTAGCTACTGGGGGGGCAGGGGGGGCGACGGCTCCAGGCCCAGTGAGTCAGGGGGGGCCCAGCAAGTATGACTATCAGGCGAATACAAGTGAGCGCTTCCATTATGGAAGCGCTCACTTGTATTTAGCGACCCCTATCAGACCTCAGATCAGCCCACCCAGCCACATAAAATTAAAATAAAAAAACCTTTCTTACCTGTCCCGCGCTGCGGCTGCCCTCTGGTCCAGCGCGCCACTGTCTTCATAGGTCATAGTGCGCGCCGGCCAGGGAAGACAGTGGAGCGCCGGACCGGAGGGCAACCGCAGCGCAGGACAGGTAAGAAAGGTTTTTTATTTTAATCTTATGTGGCTGGGTGGGCTGATCTGAGGTCTGATGGGTGCACAATACGCTGATCTGAGGTCTGATGGGGCACAGTAGGCTCATGTGAGGTCTGATGGGGCACAGTAGGCTGATGTGAGGTCTGATGGGGGCACAATACGCTGATCTGAGGTCTGATGGGGGCACAATACACTGATCTGAGGTCTGATGGGGCACAATACATTGATCTGAGGTCTGGTGGGGGCACAATATGCTGATCTGAGGTCTGATGGGGGCACATTCTGCTGATCTGAGGTCTGATGGGGGCACAATATGCTGATCTGAGGTTTGATGGAGGCACAATACGCTGATCTGAGGTCTGATGGGGGCACAGTAGGGTGATGTGAGGACTAATGGAGGCACATTCTGCTGATCTGAGGTCTGATGGGGGTACAATACGCTGATCTGAGGTCTGATGGGGCACAGTAGGCTGATGTGAGGCCTGATGGGGGCACGATACGCTGATCTGAGGTCTGATGGGGGCACAATACACTGATCTGAGGTCTGATGGGGCACAATGCGCTGATCTGAGGTCTGATGGGGGCACAATACGCTGATCTGAGGTCTGATGGGGGCACATTCTGCTGATCTGAGGTCTGATGGGGGCACAAATACGCTGATCTGAGGTCTGATGGGGGCACAATATGCTCATCTGAGGTCTGATGGAGGCACAATACGCTGATCTGAGGTCTGATGGGGGCACAGTAGGGTGATGTGAGGACTAATGGGGGCACATTCTGCTGATCTGAGGCCTGCTGGGGGTACAATACGCTGATCTGAGGTCTGATGGGGCACAGTAGGCTGATGTGAGGACTAATGGGGGCACATTCTGCTGATCTGAGGTCTGATGGGGGTACAATACGCTGATCTGAGGTCTGATGGGGCACAATACGCTGATCTGAGGTCTGATGGGGCACAGTAGGGCTGATGTGAGGTCTGATGGGGGCACATTCTGCTGATCTGAGGTCTGATGGGGCACAGTAGGCTGATGTGAGGACTAATGGGGGCACATTCTGCTGATCTGAGGTCTGATGGGGGTACAATACGCTGATCTGAGGTCTGATGGGGCACAATACGCTGATCTGAGGTCTGATGGGGCACAATACACTGATCTGAGGTCTGATGGGGGCACAGTAGGCTGATCTGAGGTCTGATGGGGCACAGTAGGCTGATGTGAGGACTAATGGGGACACATTCTGCTGATCTGAGGTCTGATGGGCAGAATACGCTGATCTGAGGTCTGATAGGGCACAGTAGGCTGATGTGAGGTCTGATGGGGGCACATTCTGCTGATCTGAGGTCTGATGGGGGCACAATACGCTGATCTGAGGTCTGATGGGGGCCCAGTAGGCTGATGTGAGGACTAATGGGGGCACATTCTGCTGATCTGAGGTCTGATGGGGGTACAATACGCTGATCTGAGGTATGATGGGGCACAATACGCTGATCTGAGGTCTGATGGGGCACAATATGCTGATCTGAGGTCTGATGGGGCACAATACGCTGATCTGAGGTCTGATGGGGCACAGTAGGCTGATGTGAGGTCTGATGGGGGCACAATACGCTGATCTGGGGTCTTATGGGGCACAATATGCTGATCTGAGGTCTGATGGGGGCACAGTAGGCTGATCTGAGGTCTGATGAGGGCACAGTGGGCTGATCTGAGGTCTGATGGGGGCACAGTAGGCTGATCTGAGGTCTGATGGGGGCACAGTAGGCTGATCTGAGGTCTGATGGGGGCACAGTAGGCTGATGTGAGGTCTGATGGGGGCACATTGGCTGATGTGAGGTCTGATGGGGGCATATTCAGCTGATCTGAGGTCTGATGGGGGCACAGTACGCTGATCTGAGGTCTGATGGGGCAGAATACGCTGATCTGAGGTCTGATGGAGGCACAATACGCTGATCTGAGGTCTAATGGGGACAGTTAGTTTAGTGATGTAAAAACTGGGGACAGGTTTCCTTTAACATAGGAGTCCCCTTGTTTTTTACTCCTATTACTCCTATATTTTACTGCATTATATGGTAGAGTATTTAGACTAGGGTATGTAGAAAGTCTATTGTACTGTACTTAACAGCATAGATGATCTAGCAGTTTATATAGTCATCTTTCTAATACAATATTATAACCACAACTAGTAGTATGTGCCTGTGAAGTTGGAAACGTGCGTTTGGGAAGCCACTTAGTGGGGGGCCCACTCAAGTATGTTTCGCCCCCCCTGTGCTGAACCTCTAGCTACACCTCTGCTAAGGGTACTTTTACATGGGCTATTTCTGGGGCATAAAAGTGTGCCATTCAATCATATATTAAGTCTGCTGGTGCTCATTTATTTTTACACTGCCGAATACAAACTGTGTGGGGACAAGAAAGATATTTTTTATATTGTCAGCAGCACATCCCTTGTTGACAAGGAGACGTGCTGCGGAAAACAATGTTTTTTAGGCTGGCAATAAAAAAATTTGATTAACTGACAATCATTTGCTGTTTGTCGGCAAATCACTGCCATATTTACATGGGCCAATGATTGCGAACAATATGGTGTATATCATCCCATATACAAGACCCTTAAAGGGTTATTCCCATTTGGACATTTAAGTACTATTCCACCACCAATGTCACTGTTAAGTGTGAGTGGCAATCTTTTGTACAAGCAATGGAAGACAGTGAACTCACTATAATCATTCCTCTACGACACTGGTTGGATGTAGAATTCCAGTGAGGAAGATGCAGTGTATATGCTTTTAGGTAATTTATTGAATGTACCCTAGGAAATGATGATAATGGTCAAGGAAAAATCTCTCCAGCTCTTTGATGCAGATCCGACAAACAGAAATAGACTAAAGGGCAAAGGATGTGAGATCACAGAAGAGGAGGAGTTAGAAGCTGAATTAAATAATGAATGACAGCATAGATAACTTCATAAGCCAAATATAACAATGGCCATTAGATGGCAGCAAAGTACCCTAAGTGGTTAACGCACACAAAACAATACAATTATGATGAATTCTAAATGAGAGCTATAACTAAGACAGTACATGTACCACAGTGTAGCACGTTTATATCCACAAAAACTGAGCTGAGTTTATATCCACAAAGGCCGAGCTGAGCTTACCCAGCTATTTTCGGAACTCCCATAAAAGTAAATAGAGAGCCATTCGTGCGTGACAACCTATCCATTCCCAGTGTTATGAGACAAGCCCCATTCTCAAGAGGTGTGACCCACACCTATCCTAGGATATGCCATAAATGTTCAGAAGGGAATAACCCTTAAAATCTGAGAAAAGGAACAGGCTTACCTATATTTGTGTCTGGTCGGGAGTCAGCTTTTGCAGCAGAAACCTGTCCTCATTTTTTTATGTACGATAAGACAAGATAGATTAAAGGGGTTCTCCAGGCTTAACCTAATTCTGGCTGGCTAAAGCTAACCTATGGAGGAAAGATCATTGCTATTATACTTACCTTCCACAGTGCAGTAGTTTCGGCAATCTGGCACCCGGTCACGTGGTCCCTCCTGCTGACATTTCTCTGCTTCCGGGCGAAGTCCGTCTCCTACTCTTCTGCTCTTCTTTTCCTGCCTTGAGCAGGAGACGGATCGTCATAAATGACGTCAACGCCTCCTGCAAGTGGAAGCGCCGGCCTCCGTCTTCTGACCCAGCGCATGTGCACTAGCATTATGCGTATCTCTGTGTCTAAGCAGCTCGGCACCCTCAGGCTCCTCTATACAGGCTTCTGTGCATGAGCAGACTTAGGTAAGCGTCAGAAGGATGGCACATAGGTGCACTGAATGTCACTGGGGCACTATGGATGGCAAAAGGGGGGAACTGTGGATGGCACATGGAGGGCACTGTGGGTGGCAATAGGAGCACTGTGGATGGCAAATAGAGGCACTGGATGTCACTGGAGCACTGTGGATGGCAATGGAGGCAATAGGAACACTGTGGATGGCACATGGGGGCACTGACTGGCACATGGGAGGGCATTGTGGATGGCAATGGGGGCAATAGGAACACTGGATGGCACACGGGGGCACTGACTGGCACATGGGAGGGCACTGTGGATGGCAATGGGGGCAATAGGATCACTGGATGGCACATGGGGCACTGACTGGCACATGGGAGGGCACTCTGGGTGGCAACGGGAGCAATAGGAACACTGTGAATGGCATATGGGGGCACTGACTGGCACAAGGGAGGGCACTGTGGATGGCAATGGGGCAATAGGAGCACTGTGGATGGCACATGGGGCAATAGATGTCACTGGGGCACTGTGGATGGCACATGGGGCACTGTAGATGACACATGTAGATTGTGTAAATTGCTCACTGTGGATGGCACATGGGGGCACTGTGGATGGCACATGAGGGGCACTGTGGATGGCAAAGAGGCACTGGGTGGCACATGAGGGGTACTGAATGGCACTGTTATGAGGGCACTGTGAATGTCACTGGTATGGGGGCACTGTGGATGACACTTTTATGGGGGCACTGTGGATGTCACTGTTATGGGGGTGCTGTGGATGTCACTGGTTTGGAGGCACTGTGGATGTCATTGTTTTGGAGGCGCTGTGGATGTCACTGTTATGGGGGCACTGTGGATGTCACTGTCAGGTGGCACTGTGGAGGTCACTGTTATGGGAGCACTGTGGATGTCACTGTTATGGAGGCGCTGTGGATGACACTTTTATGGGGGCACTGTGGATGTCACTGTTATGGGGGCTGTGTGGAGGTCACTGTTATGGGGGCACTGTGGATGTCACTGTTATGGGGGATCTGTGGATGTCAATGTTATGAGGGTGCTGTGGAGGTCACTGTTATGGGGGCAATGTGGATGTAATTGTCAGGTGGCACTGTGGAGGTCAATGTTATGGGGGCACTGTGGATGTCACTGTTATGGAGGCGCTGTGGAGGTCACTGTTATGGGCGCTCAGTATGAGTGATAGAGCTCATGCACACAATCGTATCCATTGAGCGGTCTGCAAGTTGTGGAGCCACTAAATAAGGATACTGTCCGTGTGTGATTCACATTTTTTGGCAGTCCCACTGAGTTCTATGGGTTTTAGATCTGCGTTATGAGGTCTAGAATAGAACATGTTCTATATTTACTCAAACTGACATACGGATGTAGAAAACACATGGATGTCATCAGTGTACTTTCCATATCTGTATATCAGTTCCAGTGAAGTGCTTTTAGCCAGCCTAGTCCCCCTCCACTTTGCTTTGCCTATTTAAAAAGTAAGTGGCTAGTGTGGCTGCGCTGCGCACATCCCCATACATACATCCCCATACATACACCCTCTCCCTGTCGGCGATACCCGGCGCTGGAGGTAACAGGTCTCGCAGGAAGACGTGATGATGCTGCCGAATTTCGATACGGCCGAAAGCGGAACAGAGCAGAGCAGAGGTAAGTATTCTTTTTTTTTTAGGTATACACACGCTACATGCCATATTGGGGGCACCAAGACTATGAATTGAATTTTGAAAGGGGGGGTGGCACAAAAAAAAATAAAAAAAATCTATGCAGAGAGGGTGGCAGCCTGGTAGTGGCCCTATGAATGGAATTTAGAAAGGGGGGCCCGGACCAGCCATATATGAGGGGGCCACAAAAAAATAAAATCTATACTGAGTGAGAGTGAGGCAGGGGCAGCCAATCATTCAATTATATTCAGGGGTCAAAATTAAATATATACAGTCTGGGTGAATGGAGGCCAAATTAAATATATACAGTCTGGGTGAGTGGGGGCCAAATTAAATATATACAGTCTGGGCGAGTGGGGGCCGAATTAAATATATACAGTCTGGGCGAGTGGGGGCCAAATTAAATATATACAGTCTGGGTGAGTGGGGGCCAAATTAAATATATACAGTCTGGGTGAATGGGGGCCAAATTAAATATATACAGTCTGGGTGAGTGGGGGCCAAATTAAATATATACAGTCTGGGTGAATGGGGGCCAAGAGAAATATATACAGTCTGGGTGGGAGCCAAGAGAAATATATACAGAGCCGGTGGAGGGGGTGGGGGCGGGGTAATGGGGTTGCTGGTTAATGGGGGTGGGGGGCCCCAATCCAAAGTTTGCCCTGGGGCTCATACAACTCTAGTTATGCCACTGGTGGCGCAGATTGCTGCGCAAAGGTTCTTTGCACCTCAATCTGTGACTTTTCTCCACTCACGCCAGGTCTAAAAAAGTGGGCGTGATGTGAGCGGAGAAGGGCCCCGGTTGTCTGTCTAACTTGCCATTTTCTATGCCTGATTTAGTCGTAGGAAATGGTCTAGGAAGCTGTCTTACATTTAGAAGAGGCAGTGTATCCGCCAGTGCAGGACCTTATTAAGACTGATCTGGTCTAAAACACCAGTGTTAATAAATGTGCCCGTTAGTTTATAATAGCACAAAATGACTAAACAGCCCCAAGTCCACATGTGCAGTCCTCCGCTCTCTTCCTTCTCTTCCTCTATAGGTATAAACTAGATGTTTATTTGCCCATAAATCCAGATGAAGATATGCCGATGACACTTAATATAATTATACAATCTTATCTCTCCCTTATACGAAAGTGACTTTGAACCCAGCTAATCTGATTCTCTGCCTTCAGCAGATGGTTCCAAATAAGAAGTCATTCAACTCGTTTTATAATGTGCAGTTTGGAGGGATTGGTTATGATATTAGTTAGCTTTTAACGCAGCATGTACCAAATACACTATGCGACTTACAGAATGATAAGATGGCTAGGCATTATTTATATGTTCTATTTTTATGTGGTTTTTCTTCCCTGTAGAGGTTTGCATAGAGTGCACCTACCAGGATCATGTTCTCCTGGTTCCATCTGACCTCATGACCCCATTGCTAACTATTGTGCCACCGCCCCGCATGGTTCCATATTTTAGAATAATTATTACATCCTAGAATTATATATAGCGCTTTACTTTGAATCCAGTTTTTATAATAAGAAGCACAATAACCAATATGAATTATATCTTCAGTTTATGCTGCCAACCACTGCTTCTTTCAACCTCAACTGCTGCTTTCTCCCTCTAATTATATCAGATCAAACAACGCCATCCTTATCCAATGAGCCCAGCTGATGTGGTGCATGGAAACCGCAAACATATGGGAGCGTCTCCTTCCTGAGCCTGGATGAAGAAGAGGACACAAGCTATGATCCTGACACACCTGTTTTCAGTTAATATCTGAGCAGAATCCCAGATAAAACGTAGTGTTATTGCAGCTGGAAGAAAACTGCAAGATTATTTTTCGCCCATGGTTTTATAATATGTGCACAACTACAGTTTTATTTGCAGATGGTAATTTTACATACACAGTGAGTTTTACCCTTAATAGCCTATGTATCTGAAATAACTCTTCTGGTAGAAAACCACATGTGAACCTAGTTTGCTTAGTCGATGATTTCAAAAGAGACACATATGGAATACATATGCTGCCTAGGTAGAATATGGGGGTCATTTACTATCCAGAAATATGCCTTCATTAGGCATATTTCTGGCACAGAATGTGGAGCACAGGTTATTTGCGCCACAATCTGTGACTTTTCCCTGCTCACGCCAAGTCTAAAATATTGGACGTGATGTGAGCAGGGGACAGCAGGCCTGTCTCATTCATCATTTTCTATGCCTGTTTTAGGGCTCATGCACACGACCATATGCATTTTGCAGTCCGCAAAACGGATCCGCAAAAAATACGGATGACATCTGTGTGTATTCCATATTTTCCCGAATGGAACAGCTAATAAAATAGTACTATCCTTGGCCATAATGCAGACAACAATAGGATATGTTCTAATTTTTGTGGAAGGGAAGACAGAAACGGAATGCACACGGAGTGACTTCCGTTTTTTTTGCAGACCCATTGAAATGAATTGTTCTGCATACCACAAAAAAAACAAAAATGGAAAAGACACGGAAAGAAAATACATTTGTGTGCATGAGCCCTTAAGCGTAGAATACGGTCTAAATGTAAGCCAGCAAGTAAGCTGTCTTATATTTAGACTGGCACAGGATACGCCGAAGTTATGTAGAGGCCGGCACCTCCGATCCACCTCCAGATAAAGGGGTTATTAAAACCGGTATCTAAAAGGATGTTCTTAATTACTGACCCCCTAATATTTCTTCCAGGTTTATTCTGTACATCTGTGATTACATTCCACTGTGGGGGAGACTTTATAAGAACACTGGTAATCACCCAAACCCATCAGTTTGTAATCGGCTTTTTCTAAGGTTAGGGCACTGTTATTGGGTGCTAATACAACTAACTACAAGAATAACCAACGTGGTTCGTGTGATAGGTTTTATAGAAGACATGCAAATCTTTCTTAAAAAACAGATGGCTGAATAAGGTGTGGTTGTTCAGAAATTATTAATATTATTTCCTAACAATGTGTTTCCTCTGGCCAAATATCATAGCGTTTCACTAGTTTCTGAGTGAAGTGTAATTCCAAGAACAGATCAAAAGTAAAACTAGAATTATTAATCTCAGAAACTCATCAGTGGTAGGATCTGTAAATATCAATCTAGCTTGTAGCACCATTTCCATTCGGCATTGATGCCTAGCACATGGCTCTTGCAAGAGCTGCCGCTAAAATTGTCCTGATGGAAATGGCTATGAGATCCTCGCAAGTGACTCTTCAAACCACAGTTTGTTCTTTAGTGCCTGAAATGTCGTTACCTCAGGGGGTGGACTGGCCATAGACCATATAGGGAAACTTTCTGGTGGGGCGATACCCAGGGTGCCACCTGAGCCCTCCTGAAGACACCCAGCCAGGTAAGTAATGATCTAACACTCCCCTCCTCACTCTTGAATTCAACTGTATTTCTACCGTGAGGCAACTGGAATAGAATGGTAGAATGTGGTAGCTGGCATGGGTCACCACAGAGGGGCAATTACTGAGGAGGTGTTTTGTGCTGCTGGACCATTATTTTGTGAAATACTGTCGTATTCAGTTTTGCTGGGGCAGTATGCAGCGTCCACCGCAAACTTTGTATTTTTTTATAGCCATGTCACTTTATTATCCTTTGTATTTGAAGCTGCAAGGAAAACCTATTTAGGCTGAGTTAAATTATTTCACCATTCAAACACTAGATGGTGCTGTTTCCTTATTATATAACCATGTAACTGGTTTGAACCAGTCAGAGAACAGAAAAGACAAGTGCAGGAGGAGAGACAGGAGTTCATCCAACCTGAGGCTGCCAATTTTATATGATTCTGGCCAAGTCAGATTGCCCTTGGCACTTACCATATCTAAGCCACTAGGAACCAAGCTTTATCTGGATAGAAGGAAGACCAGCTTAGGCAACTTTGCTGGCATCTGTGTGTTTGAGGTTTAGCTTCCAGCACCTACACACGTCTTTACATAGCAAGTGACATCCAGTTGTATGTGGTGCCCACTTTTAACCCTCCGGGAAGTGTGGACTGATATCCGTATTTTTAAGGCACCCAGTAAACAATGGAGCAGAAGTATTAATGCCTGCCGTCCAGGGATTCCGCCCTGTGGGATTGCTTATATAAAAGATTGAAACTATATTGTACTATCCTAAACTAGGCCTAGATCAGGTGGATTATAAGAAGTGGATTATCATAAGTGGATTATCATTATCATAAAGAAGCATACTCACTCTCTCTATACCAGCATCAACTAGTAACCAGCCTAAGGTGGACCTTTCCTGCAGCATCTCTATCCTTTGTCTAATATCCAGTTGAACTGCTCATAATCTGTAAAGGATTCCTTGCAAGACAAAGAGTAAAAGTTGTTATTATTATATAAGCTGCTTCCTCCTCATTTTTATATTGCGCCATAAGGGCGCTGGCATCACGTAACATCACCAGGACACTGCCGACTGACACCTTAATACCAAGTCACCAAGGGCACCTCGCCTTACTATCCGGCAGAGCCCTGAGGAACAGAGAGTGCCCCGAGGAGATTGGCGTCTCCCCTCCACACAACTGTACGCCGGCCCAGGCAGTCAAGGTCTGCCTAACCGTGAGTAGTAACCACCGGCACCATAGACACTATGACATCTCCATCACTCACGCCCTTGCCCCTGTCGTCCCGGTTGCTGCAAGTATACTGTGCTGTACTGTGACATTTGGCTCTACTGGGGTGTTATTATGTGCCGCAATTTTGTAATGCTGGCCCAGCCTACTTGTATTCACCCTGCCTTCTGTCAGTTTGGACCTGCATACAACATGGGGCCACTTTTATTTTTTTTTTAGTTTTCACTTTTAGCTTACAGGAGATGGATTTTCTATCGCACCGCATGTTAATATACTCTACGTCAGTTTTCACATGTATTGGTATGGTTCCATAAACAAAATAATTGTTACCACTAGGGTATACATCATGTTTTTGCCCTACATTGAATGTATACTTTGAAAGCACAGTAAACTACACTTTTTCACATCCCGCAGAGTCCTGCAAAAAAAACCAAAAGCTTGTTCATTGGATCATCAAAATCTTTCAGCAGGTTTAAAAATCATCGTTTGTTGGTGGCAGATTGTGCTGCCGGCAAACAGTGATTCAGTATGGGGACGAGCGATGGAATTAGCGATCACTGATCACTGCTCCCCATACTTACACTCCATGTAATTGCAGCAGTTTCCTCCACTAACGAGCAGGCGATTGCTGGGGAGGAACGCTTCCTTCACAAGAATCTCCTGGATGATCTCCTCGTCTAATACAAGCCTAAGCTATCTAATAGCTGATTTTCTGGCACGTTATCAAGAAAAGATGTAACAAATACATTATGAGGTCCGTGCCTGTTAATAAATATGTTGTATCCCACTGTTTGGACTAAGGCTACTTTCACACTGGCGGCAGGCCTGATCCGGCAGGTGAAGGGTGCTGCCGGATCAGGCCTGCCGCAGTGACATGTGTGGAGCCGGAACCGCGCTCCGGCCCCACACATGTCACACAGTACATACATATACATACACATAAACATACACACACATATAGACATACAAACACACATACATACTTACATGCTCCCCGGCAGGTCTTCGGAGCGTCAGGACGGCTCACACAGGTCACGATTCCCCACAGCGCCCTCTGCTGGGCGCCTGGTGGAATCGTCATCTGACGATTCCACCAGGCGCCCAGCAGAGGGCGCTGTGGGGAATCGTGACCTGTGTGAGCCGTCCTGACGCTCCGAAGACCTGCCGGGGAGCATGTAAGTATGTATGTGTGTTTGTATGTCTTTATGTGTGTGTATGTTTATGTCTGTATGTGTCTATGTGTACCCGGATCCTTAATGGACTCCATTGAAAGTCAATGGAGGGCGGATCCGGTTACCATTATGGTCACACCAGACGGATCCACCCCCATTGACTTGCATTGGGGGTCATTCCGGATCCGTCTTGGTGCGGATGCCTGGACCGGAGAGCAAACCGCAGCATGCTGCGGTTTGTTCTCCGGTCTGAAGACGGAACGGAATGCTTTCAGGAGCATTCCGTTGTCTTCAGTTCAGTTTTGTCCCCATTGACAATGAATGGGGACAAAACTGAAGCGTTTTATTCCGGTATTGAGCCCCTATGACGGAACTCAATACCGGAATTTTAAAACGCTAGTGTAAAAGTAGCCTAAGACCAGCTTGTGAAACTCCGCTCTTAGTAAATTCCGGCCTAAGTGCTTGGATCAGGTTTCCAGAGCTGCCACCCGTTCATTAGGTAAATGAGGTGTTTGTGGATGGACAGTGAAGTAATAACAGGAAGCATTTGTTCTTTAATTAACCGCCTCATTACCAGAGTGTTGATCCCCTTCCTTGCCAGGCCAATTTTTTAGTTGTAGCCATGGGCCTTTCTAACTGCAATTTACTGACTACTTTCTGAGCCAGCCTACATGTATTTGATATTATTTTTCACGGGACACCTGAGACCTTCCTTTTGTGCCAATAGATGATGGAAATAATATTTTAAAAAAAACTAAGGAAAAACTGAGAAAATTATGAAAAAAATAGTACTTTTCCTTTCTTATCAATTTTTTTTCTAACTATCACAAAAGGTTTCAAGACAATACATTTCTAAAATCATTACCGTACACTTGGACCCTGACGATGGACGCTATTAATGTAATTTATCTACTGGCTGGGCCAGACTTCAAAAGACTGGAACATTTTGGATTTTAGCGGCCTATTTTTCTGTTGCTGGTTCTAGGGTACCGTACTGCCAGAAAAATCTTGTACAGCGCCAAAATGTTACAAGCCCCTTCAAAGTGACTTTTTTATGTTGTTCCCCTGAGGTATTCATCTTTGGGAAATTTGGACATTTTAAGGGTTTTTTTTTTACTTTTTGCTATCAATAAAAAAATATTTGTGTTTGTATATTTTACGCAGAAAAAAAACCCTGCTATACAAAATATAGTTAAAAATGAATACCCAGATTCATTATTTATTGGTAAAACTAATAAATATACATAAATATGTATTTTTTTTATTTTATTTTTTTATGAACAAAAAAGAGGTGGGATGTTTGTATGGGTGTGAATGTAGTCTGCTATATTATTGCTAATACTAGTAACTATTTCTATAACTTTTTATTTTTTTATTTTCTGTATTGTCCTTTATTTTCTGTATTTTTTTTTTTATTAATTATTTAAGTTTTTTTTTTTTTTTACGTGAATTAAGTCAAGGCAGGAAGGGGTTAATTCACAGCCTGCAGGATTACAGTTAAATTTTACAGCCAGTAGGTGGTATTCTTATATAAGAAAAAGTGCTCAGTGACGGCTTTTACATTACAGTGTGATAGATGCTTGTAGCGGGGTGCTGCAAGCATCTATAACAGCCAGACCGCTCTAGCTGGTCACGGCACTACTCCCTGCGTCTAATGTCTGTAGAATGAAGTTAACATGTCAGTTTTACCACAAAGGGAACAGCAGAAAAACGAAACTCATAAAACTATTGCGGAATTGTGTTTTTTTTCCAATTCCACCATGTTTAGAATTATTTTTCCAGATTCTTAATACAATGTATACAATATTAAAGGGGTATTCTGGTTGCCATAAATATAACTTATGTTTTAGACTAATTCATCCTCAATCATTACCTAATATAATGTCAATTTCACATATTTACGGTTCAGTAGTTATAAAAGTAGTTTTCTTCCTCTGCTACCCACTGTGTTTCTTCATAAGTTACCATGGCATCGACCTGTAGTTCTGAGGCTTTGTTAGGTCGGGCATGCTCAGTGTGTTGCTATCAGTTCTCTAGCTAAATGTTATTGTGCTGCTGATTACTGAGTAGAGGGGGCGTGACCGGACTGTATATCAGGCAGCCAATCAGTAATCATCAACACTCATAAACAAGCACAAACTCACAGCAGGAAAGCTAGGGATTGTGGGGATTGTAGTTTTGTGAGGGAAGATCAGGCGCCATGATACTGTCAGTGTGCTGCAGGCTCACACAGGAGCTAGACAAATGGATTGCAAGGTAAAATGAAGCTCTGGTTATATGTATGGGTTTTGGTTGGGTCACAGCTTGCAGCCTTAATGCAGTTTTTCAAAAATTTAAATTACTTTACTGAAATACCGCTTTAAATGGTTCCATTAGAAAGTGCAACTTCTCCTGCAAAAAAAGAAGCCCTTATATGAATATGTAAATGGGAAATATTTTTTAAAAAGCTGGGTAATGTACCTCTTGGTGAGAGATTTTTGACTGCTAGACATGCCTCTTTGATGCACTCAAAGACATTTTGCCCAAGTTGATAGACTTTTGAGTGGGGTGAATCAATGGTCGGAGAAAAGCAGGATGCTTGATTCAATGAATTGCCCGCCATCTGGGATGCTCTGGCCTAGCTGTTGAGATGTTGGGAGCAGTGGTTACATGAGGGCAGACGGCTCAGACAGAGAGAATCGTTTATATAGCCGACAAGTGTGAGAAGCTCCCACTGTTTTTTTTCCCACCATCCAGACACATGTGGCACGGGGTGTCACAGAATCCATTATGTGTCTCGCAACCCTTGTTTGCATTGGTATCATGAACAAGAAACCCAGACTGCTACAGACTGCAACCCTAAAAGTCGGGTTTGAGTATGGGGGCCTCATGGTGAACGCTTTAATCCTGCCTTAGCTGTGGATCAACACTTTCCTTCACCTGTGGCATGATGATCTGGGGAGCGTGTTGATCATGCCTAGTAGTGCTACAAGGGACACTAAGAGCTCAGCAATATGTATAGGACATCCTGCTCTACGTGTTGCCTCTCATGGCAGGGCTTCTAACTAGCATTTTTCAGCAGGAGAATGTTCGCCCACACACAGCAAGTGTTTCCCAGAAATGTCTCTGCTAGATTAAAATACTTCCGGTCCTTAGATTTATCACCAATCTATTATTTATGGAACGAGATGGGACACCAGCTTCAGTAACCTACTAGTGTGCAGGATCTACAGGCCCAGCTGCAACATCTGTGGGCAAATGTGCAGCAGAATACCATACAGAACCTGTATGCATATCTCCCAACTTTTGAAAAGCAGAAAGAGGGATGTAGGTAGGGACAGACAAGGACAATGAGCCCTAACCTAGAACCCAGCCCACTTTCTGTACCTATGGACGGAAAAACACCAACAGACAATACAGACAATAGTTCAGAAACAGACGGGCTACGCAGTACCAAACAAGAGACAGCGAATGCAGAAACAAGAAATCTAGCTAGTGAGCCAAATAAGACTATCACTGGCACTGGTGTATGGCCAAGGAGAGATTTAAAAGAGCACCGAGTCCCAGAACCAGAATCTGATAGGTCCATGACTCGGGGCTTCATTAGTCAAAAACACTAGCATGCAGTAATAGAGCAGCTGAGCAATCAGCTCACTGCTAATCTCCCCCAGCACATGCCTGCTGCAGGCAGAAACAGAGCATTGCATCCTGTTAGGATAAGAATAAGGAAGCGGTCGCATCACCAGGGCACGTGGCTCAGCAGCCCGGACAGGTAAGTTTATTACAGACAATGTGCAATTTTTTTTAAGCTTCTAACTCCATCCAAAGCATATCTATAAACACCCAATCCCACCTAGTCCCCTTATTGCCCAAAAATAGGAATTATTCCCCCTTTGTGCCACCACACAGTAGCAATACCCACATTGTGCCCCTCACAATAGCAATACCCACATTGTGCCCCTTCACAGTAGTTATACCCAGATATGCCCCCTTCACAGTAGTTATGCCAAGATATGTGCTTCCTTCCAAGGAAGAAAAAAAAACAGCAAATACTCAAAATCACAGCTCACCCTGCGCACTTCATTACACACTGCGCCGTTGGGCTGGGTAGGAAGAGCACAGGCTGATTCCCGGGCCTGCACTGCTCCTCCTATACATCCCAGCAGCGTGGAACGCCAACAGCTGAGCTGAATGGTGAACCAAACAGCAGACGGCTCCCTGCTTCTCCATTACAAGCAACTGTCTCGGCCTCGCTAGCGTCACCCACAATGCTAGGGAGGCTATTGGCTGCCCTTCCCCCTGATGTTTTCATCTGCGTGACGGAGAGATGCAGCGGCGGCCGTGCGGGCATCAGAAGCGACGTGGGTGCCGGGGAGTGAGGTAAGTACAAACTGTGTGAGAGGTCCGGGCATTTGGGGAGGCATTTTAGTGGTTGGATAACCCCTTTAAGCCTTTAAGTATACAGTTTTTTTTCCAATAAACTTATCCTTTTTCTCTAATATTGTAGTCACTTACATATACATACCTCCCAACCATCCCAGATCCAGCGGGACAGTCCCGGATTGCAGTGGCTGTCCTGCTGTCCTGGTACGGGGGAGGTATGTCCCGCTTTCTGGCAGCTGTCTCTGCGTCCATAGAAGCAGAGACAGTTGCCTGTATTATGATGAAGCAGAGAGCCGTCGCCAGCATCAGCTCCCTGCTCTATCATACCTCCCCCTGCCGTCTCTTCACACCTCTTGTCTGTGCAGTGCGTGGGGCTGGCCGGCAGTAAGCCTCAGCTCCTCTTCCTCCACAGATTAGAGCAGCCAACGTCCTGCAACTGCTAGGAACAAGGTAAGTATGAGCTGTTTAATTTTTTTTTTTACTTTCTGTGATGGGGCACAATGTGGGCATATTACTGGAGGGCACAGCTGGTTATGTTACTGGGGGCACAATGTGGGCATATTACTGGGGGCACAGCTGGGCATATTACTGGGGAAACAATGTGGGCATGTTACTAGGGGCACAATGTGGGCATATTACTGGGGGGCACAGCTGAGCTGGGTATGTTACTGGTGGGCACAGCTGGGCATATTACTGGGGGTAACAGCTGGACATATTACTGGGGGGCACAGCTGGGCATATTACTGGGGGCACATAACTGGGCATATTACTGGGGGCACAGCTGGCTATAATTCCGTGAAGGGGTATAATGTTGGCATAAATACTGTGCGGTGACATGTAGGGGGAATAATTACTATGTGGGAGTATCAAGTGGGCTGGTTGGGATTAGGTGTATAGTTATGTTTTGGGCAGAGTTAGAGGCGTGGTCTAAAGTGGAAAAAATTTGCACAATGTTTCCCTCTCTGTTCGTTTACAAAGTTGGGAGGTATGCATATATCATCATTACATTCACAGAACTTTTTATTCGATTCTAACTCTTTTTTTTGTCAATGAGTGTATGTAATCCCACTTTGTATCAGTTACCAACTCTGCTAAAGCAGAGTTTATGGTCAAGAAAGAAAACTATACCGAAACCACAACAGAAACAGCAAATTGTTGCGGTTTTGCGCTGCTTTTTGGGGGGGCTGCACAGCTTCTACAAGTGAAGCATATTGAAAGCACTTGTTTTACCTGTAGATGAACTGCAGCCAAAAACACACAGAACCACGTGATATTGGCTGAAAGCAATCCTGTTTACTTGTGATTAAGGCTGGTTATAGAGGAACAGGTTTCACAAGGGTATGATTCAGTTAAAGAGGCTCTCTGGGACATTAACATTGCAATGAAGAGTTGCTATTTAAAAGTGCTGAAACTTTTTAATATACCTCCCACAGTGTATGGAGGTGAGTATAAGGCCCCACTGTGTATATATAGTAGTTTATGTACATATTGTTTCCACACTTACGTGCTTCAACTGGTAGCTGTGGTCCCGGAGAAACAATTTAACACCACACTAAAAACCAACCACGGTTATAAAAATATCTATTGCTTTATATTTTACTTATTGCCCTATGGTATAAAATTGTATAGGAATTCCTTCATGCAGGTTTTCAGGTTTCGTTAATTTAACAGAATACAGGTAAGTACAGTAGTAAAAAAAAAATAAATCTTTTTTTATATTGCACCAACATATTATACATCGCTTTGTCGCAAGCCCTGGAGGAGCCGGTGCAGAGGATGGGAGTGGTAGTGGCCCTGACAAAGTGTTGTCTACTGCCTCAGGCTATTGCTCCCTGGGAATCAGGAAATGTAGTTTTGAAGAATGAGGCCAGAAGTAAATGAAGAATACCAGTAGTCTTTTTTACTAAGTGCAAAGTGTAACTTCAGGTACATTCAATGGCAGCAATTTCCAATTGCACCAGTTACGATTATGATGGCAGGATGGATTGCTGTAATTTTAGCGCTTGTATGGAACTGATCTGGTAGTAGTCTGTTTGATGGGTGTCTTAGCCATTGTCCCTCACCTCACCTCACAGCTTCTCAACTCTCAGCTGGTCACTCAAGGATTTACTCTCGAGACTCCTTCTTAGGAGCAGGAGCTCAGCAGTGTGCTTCCTCTTACTTTTGTGGTTACACAGGAACTTCCCCTCGTGGCATGAAGAAGGACCAGCCCTCTGCTACCAAGAGGGGAGGAACAGGGTTGTTATCCCTGGTCCTTGCCAATCATTATCATCTACTCCATACTGAGAGATATGGCCTAATAACAAAAAAAACAAAAGCAAATTAAAATATAAATATTAAAATTGTAGCACACCCAGGTCTGGGGTACTGCAGTTTTACAATCAGAAAAATGATGAGCAGCATGAAATATTTATATTAGAAATAACTGATCAAAAATTAATATGCGGCCTAAAAGGTTCATCAACCCACTGATATAATTAAACCTCCTTTGCAAACATTGGGGCGATTTGCTAAGAAAAATTTAACACCATCTATATGCTTTGCGTCACATTTATTAAGCTGTTTTAAACACTTTTCTAACCTTCATACAAGGGGTCAGAAAAGGTGGCATGGCTTAGCGAAAAGTGGTGTGGTTTTGTGAGAAAGGGGTGGCCTAGATGTGGCCAAAAATGCAGCAAAAAAATCTAATATCACAATGCTCCATTGTAGCAATTTGGAACAAAAAAAATGTGAAAAACACTAATGAAAATACCATTAACAATAAAAAGCTATGGGGCAGATTTACTATTGAAAATATACCAGAATTCTGGTACAGTTTGCACCATAAAACTGGTGGATATGCCCTGAACCACATTTATTAAATGTTTTAAACACCATTAGACCCTTATTATGCCTTGTCCAACAAGGGGGACCTGAAAAGGAGAGTGACTTTGAAGGAAAGGGGTATAGCTTAGCAAGCAGCACTATGCATTTTTGATGTTCGACGTTTGATGTTCGACGTTCGAGAGAAAGTATAAGTACAGATATAACTTCTCTCATTTTTTGAATTCACTCCTGGTTTTGGCTTTCAAAACTGCATCATGATACCTGGCTGTGGGACAGTATGAGCATGATCTACTGAAAAAGGAGGACATCCATGCATCCGTCCAGGACCTGCACTGGTCAGAGGACAGGGAGCCAGAAAACTCGACTGTCCGGCCTAAAACTGGATGACTGGCCACCCTAGTGTCGGCCCACAGTCTATTATTCTGTAGGTTGTGTGATGTGCAGGACAATCTTCTAAATACACATTAATGTGATCATGCTACATAGATTATCTCATTACATACAGTAACATATGACATTATTAGTGGTTTTCTGAAGTTACAGATTTGCTCTGGTCTCAGGACCTCCAGGCTCTGATACAACCACTGCTCATTGTGCTGATGGGTTAGCTGAGGAAAGCATTCTCCCCAAGCCTGACAGCAATGTCTCTTGACACAGAAGGACAGTGTTTTATAATGTCACCCAGGGATGGAGCTGAGGTCTCCATGAAACCCCCCTCTACTGCTGTGCTACCATTCTCAATCTATTCTGATGGTATTTAAACAAATTTGACATCTGCCAAGTCCTCATTATCAGCTTCTTGCTTTCCTACTCACAGCTTGCACATTACCTCACGGACTCTGAGATGGAGGTGCAAATTAGCTGTAATCACAAGGGGTCTCCTCAGTAAACAGAGCAGTTGTCCCTGGATTGACTTTCATGCTATGTTTCCCATGCTGAACAGTTAAAGAACTTCTGTTTATCAGAGGGTTTTAACCACAAAGGGAGAAAAGTTACTGTAAAAACCAAACACCTTTTATTATCCTTAAAGGGGTATTCCCATCTTAGACAATGAAGGCATATTGCTAGGCTATGCCCCCATTGTGTGATAGGTGCGGGTCCTAGAGACTGTTGAGACCCGCACCTATATCGAGAACGGAGTGGGGAGCACCGCGCCTGGAGGACTCCGGGTTTCCCGGGGTCTGGCCACCACCAGGCGCAGCTCCCCTCTGCTCCCATAGAAATGAATGGGAGCGCACAGCGCCCATTCATTTCTATGTAGCCAATGAAAATAGCCAAGCCAGCGCTTGATATAGGTGCAGGTCCCAGCGGTGGGACCCGCACGTATAAGGCAATAGGGGCATATCCTAGCGATGTGCCCCCATTGTCTAAGATGGGAATAACCCTTTAAGGGTGGGTTCACACTCGCGTTATAGAATTCCATTATAAGTTCTGTTATAACAGAGTTATAATGGAATATAATGGATTTTTAGGATGGAATGCAAAACGGAAGCCCTAAAGGGGTTATCCTACTAAAAATATTTATCATCTATTGTCAGGATAGGTGATGAATGTCGGATTGCAGGGACACCCAGTGATCTGAAGAGCAGAGAGTCCCCAAGTTCACTCTCTGGTTTTGCAAATCTAGGTCCACTACTCATTAACTTTCATGGGACTGATGTAGACAGCTCTCCGTTAGTCCCAAAAATCTTGAGTGCTCTTCTGAAAATTGTGCATCAGTAAGATACTGATCCTGGGGTGGAGAGGTATCAAAAAGGGATGTGCACCCAGGAAAAGCCTCACAAAATTGATGAGTGCTGTGGCCACCATTGGTATACTGCTGGTGGTTACCCCAGGCGGTCTGAAAATGATCACCTATGCTTTGAAAAGGGGTTATGCTTGACTAATCTAAAAAGATTCAAATAAGACATCAGATAGTACATGACCATCTCTTTCTAAGGCATCATGCACATGACCATGTGCTGGCTGTGCCCGTGCTGTGGACTGCATATTATGGTACACAATGCATGGACACCCACCGCGTGCTCGACGTCTGTGGTCTCATTCACTTGAATGGGGTCTACGATCCATATCCTACTGTCCGTATTGCATAGTGCTTCTGTGGGCTTCCGATTCGTGCCTCTGTTCTGCACCGTATTTTCCAGATTGCGGACTTATTCAAGTGATATGGTGCGTACACAGTGCCCATACATTGAGGACAAGCTGTTTGTGGGCAACAATACAGGCACGGACCTGCGACAGTCGTGTGTATGAGGCCAAACACAGCTAGAACCAGCCCTGTGCATTACACAGATCCAGAGATCTCCCCATTTGTTGCTCCAATTGCTCTACTAGATTTTCAGGCTGGCTGCTTCTTTCTTAGGGGTTGTGTCCTTTCTACTGCATCTCTCTTCCTGTAACTTTCACAGCTTCTAACAGTAGAAGGCAGTTCAAGAAGAGAACTGAACATGTACGACCTTTTTTGTAAAGCTCAGTAGCTGGACATGTACATTACTATACAGAAAAAAGGGGGCACCATTATTATGTTATAATGAAGTTATCTAAAAACCTGAAACATTTTTGTAACAGAAAGTTAACTACAAAAGTAGCTGCTTTTTCATGCTGAAAGGTGCAGCGGACATGGCCACTGAGGGGGGGCATTGGAGTCTCCCACGTTCCTCTGTAAATTGTATATGTATCTCTGTACAGATGGCTGTACTAAGTGATCGAGGCCAGACTGTATATAGAAGGATGAAATGTAATCTATCACAATGTTGTTGTGCTAACTCATCTTCATTGTCACAGAATACACAGATTTATTGTCTGATGATTTTTGTGATTAAGAAATAAATTCAAATGTTATCCTGTCCTGTTCTCCGTAGCAGATATAGAGTGCGACGAATGCATTAATGGTGATAGTAATTTCCCATTCCACACTCGCCTTGTCTGGTAACTGGGTAACTACCCCCGTGAGTGTGTAATCACAGCCCCCACCAACGCTCTATAAAACACTCAATTACAGCACTGCAGCCAAACAGGTTCAGGAAATGCTCTCAAGACCAGTTTGGCAACATTGACAGATCCTGATTTCCGTACAGGAACAGATATTACTTCCTACATGTGGCCCCTTGAGAAAAGATATTATTTACAAATGGAAAAAAATTGAAACTAATTAAAATTCCTGTAAATTCTTAAAATTTTATAAGTCGAGCCTCAAAACAGAGCATATTCAAAGGATATGTTACCAGCTGCTAGATGGGAAGCCTGATAGAAAAGCTTTCTACTTTTTATGAATGAATTATATCAAAGTGTATGAATGCTCAGATCCTGCGAACCGCGACTATTGATCTATTGTACTAGTCTGCCGTGGGTATTGTTCTAGAATATGCATGAAAGGCTCAGCTTCTGATCCGCCAGCCGGAGATGTAAAGGAATTAAACTGCCTTGTGTTGGCTTCAGGCAGCGTCTTTCTCACAAATAAAATTAAGTAATATGTAAAAGAGTTATGCAATTAGCATAATTAGGTAGAATCTTATAAAATAAACCACAGCTGCAAATCATGTCATCGCTTACGTTTATTTCATTTCATCAATTTTTTTGTAGTAAGTGGGGCAATATTAGAATAAAAAATGTTGTGGTCTGCCTCACTCACCGGTTGGAGAAAGTGGAATACTGTAGGTGCTTTATAAATCTCTAAACACCGTAGGGGACATTTATCCAGCCCGGCGTATTGTACGCCGGTCTTGATTCCCTCTGTGCTGCTGGAGGATGGGCCAAATTTATGCAGAGTTGCGCGTTTCTCATATATTTTCTTGTATCTTTCCGCCGTGCAATACACTTAAATCTATGGCAGCCTCCTAACTGTCATAGGTTTAAAGGGGTATTCCCATCACAGACAATGGGGGCATATCGCTAGGATATGCCTCTATTGCCTGATAGGTGCAGGTCTCAGAGAACAGAGCAGGGAGAGCTGTGGTTGGAGGACCTGGGATCTGGCCACCGCCACCACTCCCATTAATTTCTATGGGGCAGACGGAAATAGCCAGGCAGATGCCTGGCAGAGACAGATGGCTCGGCTATTTTTAGCGGCCCCATAGAAATCAATAGAGGGTGGCTGTGCCCTCCACCTCCTTTCCCAGCTCTGTTCTCGGTGTAGGTCCCAGTGATATGCCCCATTGTCTGTGATGAGAAAACCCCTTTAAAGGGAACCTGTCAGCTCTGAAACACCCCCTGAGCTAGAGTAAGAGATGTATAGTGTAAGTGATGCTGAATCCGATTATGTAAGTTTTATCTTTATACTCACTTCCATTCTGATGCTGTGCTCCCACAAACTGGCTGTAAAATGCATTGACAGGACTCTTCTTTGAGTCCTCTCCGTTATGTGAGTGAGAACCAAAGTCCCGTGAGTGCATTTTACTGCTGGTTTGTCAGAGCACAGAGTCAGAATGCAAGTGAGTATGAAGATACAAATTACATAACCGAACTCGATGTCACTTAGACTATACACCGCTTACTCTAGTTTGGAGGGTGTTTCAGAGCTGACAGGTTCCCTTTAAGTCTTTTTTCACATCAGAAAACTGGTGTGAAGAAAGATAAACGTGTCAGACTTGCGGCACCGTCCTATACCCGCTGAGGGCACTCCCCTTTTACCACCACTTCTGAAAAGTGTTGTGAAAGGGGATATGTATATTTTGCTGCACAAATTGTGTGCAACAAAAGGCGTGACCTATTTACACCACTTTAGTAGGAGATGCCCCCCCCCCTTCCATATTTCTGCCATAACTGTTGCCCATACAGCTCCAAATCGCTCTCCATTACTTGATGCAACTAGCTGCCAAGAATCATTTCTAGGGGAGCTCAGGGGATGAAAATGTATAAATTGAACTCAATCAAAGCTGTAAAATCTTATTGCAATGAGCTCCCCCTAGTGGCAGCTGCAGAAAAATGCTGTGGTTTTAGGTCAGGAACAGGAGAAGTTTGGTGCCAGCCCTATTCACTGGGTATGTCTTTTATAGTAAATCCTAATTTTTCCTACAATATAACTAGTTTATAAGCATCTTTTAAGGGTATATTCAAATGGTGGTATTAGTGTTCTGAAAATTTAGATGTGGAATTCACATCAAACAAAATTCCATGTTATTGGTGTGGATTTTGATGTTTTTTCCCTCTCTTTGAATTCAATGGGAATTTCCTCAAGTAAACCACACCAGGTTGGTGGTTGTGCAAAAGACTGTAGAACTAGACTTTACCTATAGCAGATGCCCTTACTAAATATTAACCATATGTCTTGGTGCTCAGATCCATCCCGGACTTACAGTATGGCTGAACTGCACAACAACCGTACAGTCGCACAACAACATATATGAAACACTAGCAGAAAAAAAGGCACTATAATATACTCACAGATATATGACAGGAACGCATAGTGGGGGCCACAGAGGAGCTGATACAGCAATGGAGTGGATGGCACACAGGCAGACACGGAAGAATGACAGTGAGCAGAAACGGAGCAATACTGAACTGACCTCATAAATTCAGGAAATAATTCAGGACACAACAACAAACACATCCCAAACACAGCAAGAACAAGGGTGGAACTACAAATCCCAGACTACAAAGAAACACTGTACTAGAGCATGATACAAACAAGGAGCCATTTCTGTCAGAATACAGAACAGACTACATAATATCTGGAAGGGAATGCATGTGGCAAATGCTATACCCAGCAACCAAAATGACGTAAGACCTGAATATTTAAAAGCTCAACAATCAGCAACTCCACCATAATTAACCAAGCCAAACTAGGGGAATAATCCAACCCAGTAGGTATGGTACTAAGCCATATAGGTAGCACTAACTCAGCAGAAGGAGGCTGGCCTTGCCTTCTCTGAGGGAGGAGCTGTAGAGTTGGATTGCATCAGCCAAGTCAGTTTGGCTCTGCTTGTGAGAGAGGCAGATACCTATGAATGTGTGAAGTTAAAGTCAGAAAAAAGCAGTTATCACTGGAAAATATATCTTTCCTGTGGAGTGGGGACTGAGGGACTATTGCTACCATCATTGCTACTTATACACAGCTACTTGGAGAAGACTACACTGTAGTATACCCCAGAACTGTGCCTGTAGCTGCTATTTGTATTACAATTCTTGTATTGATAGGTCATCAATATCAGACTGGTGGGGGTCCGACACCCAGGAGCCCCGCTGATCAGCTGTATGTGGAGACTGAGTGAAATGTGCCCGTGTCATCTGTCTCTCTTCATGTTCACCGCTGCTTTGCCATAGACATAGCAGGCAGGAAGAGAAACGGGAGATGACACGTGCACTCTGTGCACCCCGTGCACCCCTTCTCATACAGCTGATCAGCGGGGGTTTCGGGTGACGGTAGGTCATCAATATTAAAAGCACGGACAGCCCCTTTAAGGTATATTCATATGTTGTGGATGAAATATTGTTCATAGGCTAGTTTCACATTAGCGCTAAAATCTTCCAGCAGGCTGTTCTGGCAGAGGAACAGCCTGCTGGAGTTTGTCATATCGTGCATAACCGGAAACGACCGGAACGCCACCACACCCTTTTGAATATAATGGGGCACAGCGGGCATCTGGCCTATTTCCGGCATTCGTGTATTCAGCTGCAGGCAGTGTTTCTTGAATTCGCCACCAATGCCAGAAACAAGCCAGATGCCCCCGGGTCCCATTAAAGTCAATGGGCTCTGGCGGGGAAGGTAGTATCCAGCTATGCTGGATATGATGAAGTCCGGCAGGCTGTTCCTCTGTTGTAACAGCCCACTGGAAGATTTAATGCTAGAGTAAATGCTGAGGTTTTACCATGATTAATTACTGGGGCCCCAGCCAATCACAAATACAGGAGCCCTATGTTCCCTGTTTGAATGGACTGGCTCCATTCAACTCTGTCGAGACTGTAGGAGTTTACAACTATTTTGTGCCAATAATTTGCTGCAATTTTGATGCATGTTGTTACATCTTAAAGGGAATGTGTCATAAGAAAATGACCTATTGTTTAAATAAAGTTTTTATGTTAAATATATATTTTTTAAAATTTCTGGTGATTTTTTGTATATTTAAAAAAAAAAAAATCATGCAGTTTTCGCACTGATTACTACGCCTATCAATATGTTGAGACTTCTTGTTCTATACAGGTAACTTTTCTGTAGCTGTCACATTATAATCACAGGCAGGATTGCAATGTCAGATATCACCTCTGTAAAGATAAGACAGTCCATCATTCACAACAGCTTATCTGCTCCCTCTTGACCTCTGCACAGGTCACACAGCATGCCTAGAAAACTCTCCCATAGAAGTCTGTTGTGTCTATGACCCATGCAGCTGCTTTTTAAAGAACAGGAAGTCATGACGTATTTCAGGCCTAGTGGCCAACATGAATGCTGCATTATTTTAGGCTTATTTTTTTAATACTGAGAAATGGAAAATTAAAAGAAAATGTGTTTTTTTTTAATTAACAGAAATATTAGGTGTATTTCAGGTGCAGATTGGGGCGTAAAGGTCCTTTGCGACGCATTCTGTTACTTTTTCCTGCTCATGCCAGGTCTAAAAAAAGTGGGCGTGATGATGGGTAGAGAAAAGGAACAAGCTGGCAGTTCCGTCTCCTTAATCATTTTCTATGCCTTGTATAGGTGTAGAAAATGGTCTAAATCCATATCAGCAACGGAGCTGGTATAGATTTAGAAGCGGCAGTGGATCCATCAATGTTATGTAGAGGCCAGCACCTCTACATAACTGTGGCGGACCACCGCCAGCACAGGGCCATTTTAAGATCAGCGTCTAAAATACTGGTCTTAATAAATGACCCCCAATATTTTTAACATAAAAACTTGGCTCAAACAATACATAATTTTCTGATGACACATTCTCTTTAAGACGCTCCCATTTTTGTCAAACCACACCTCTTTCCTGCTAATTCACACTGCCTGAATTTTCTTCATAAATAGGTCTAAAACTTGATGCAACATTATGCACCAAAACCACACCAAAGTGGCCGATTGTGCTCCAGATTCTAGGTGCAATTACATTAGTAAATTTGGGCCTGTCCTCTCATCTTCACCACTGAAAATCAACAAGATAAATCTGCCTCATTTTCCTGGGAAAATGTCTACTTTTGCTGGTACCTTTGTAAGCATGACATGAAGATTGGTTTAGTATTTAACGTGCATTTCCATAAAGATTCTCTGTAGTGCGCCAATATTATCATAGAAATGATTTTCAGCGCCATAAACAAGCAAACTATGAATGTGAAAGCAACAATGAAATCATGAAATTGCTTTCAACCAAAGGGTACAATTGGCGTGACATGAGCTTTTTAGAGGACAGTAAGTGAGCGGTCTTTCATGTTTGATTAGTATTCAGCATTTCAAGGTTTTAAGCTCTCTGTCTCTGGGAATGGTTATATCGGCAAGCGTTTCTTTTGCTGACAATGCCTATAAAACCACTGACGTGAAGGCCTTTGTTACCATATTCCAGATCAATATGGCTATTAGATTACAAAGGGCAAGTCTCCGTGTGGTTCGTGAGGTCTTTAGCACTCTCACGTGGACATCCTTGTCTTTGGAAAAAAAAAAAGTTTCTGGTATAGTGAGCTTCAAAGCCTGAAATCTGAGATATTGTAGCAGACAATAGTCAATGTTTAACCACGATGAGCTCACTGGTTCACACACCTGGAAGAAGAATAGAGCAAGGTGGGAAAAGGTGAAGGGACAGGGAGTGTAAATGGAAGGTGACTCAGATCTATTCAACATTTCCGGTAACAGCTATGCACTATCAAGACCTAACGCATATGTTACTGCACCCATGCTCTTGGCAATTAGAAGATCCATGACTAATGAGTTATAAGCATCTGAAATAATGATGCTTCTCCAGACCCGTGATCATGAACAGCATTGTGGACCTTGACACCAGGATCTAAACTAGTTCCTGATCTAAGAGAACCTATCACCATTCACCACTTTTAAGCTGACCTTTCAGAGGGCAGCCTAAGGTAGTGACAGGCACAGGGATTACAGTGCTGCCTCTGTATAATACAGATGTGTCCTCTCTAAGGGTGGAGGAAAATCTGCACCAAAACCAACAAAAGATGCACATAAATCCACACTATTTATTTTTGTTTTTATTTTCTGTCTATCTTAATAACCCCATTGAAGTTTATGTGGAAACCACTCTACAGAAGGTGTGGAATCGCACAAACAATTATCATGCTGCAGATTTTAAAGGAAATGTGCCATCAGAAAACAAACTACTGTTTAAGTCACGTTTTTATGTTTAACATATTTTTAAAGAATTTTTGATGATGTTATTTTATTTTCCATGTCAATAACTATATTTGAACAAAAACCATTACATCATGCAGTTTTCGGACCGGCCACTAAGCCTTCTTGGTCTGTACAGATCACGTTACTGCAGTTATCTGCTTATCTATCAGAGGCAGACTGGAAACTTAAAGTGGCCCTTGAAAAATACAAAAAATGGCTCTGTTTTGTAGTTGGGTCCAGATTGATGGAAGGCAGGGCCAGCAATACCATATTGTGGCACATTATACCATCTCAACAGAGCCAAATACCACAGTCCAACACAAAATACTGGCAGCAGCCCAAAATACATCCCCAAAATGTACATGAAGAGGGTCCAGGGGGCCTCCTGGGCATTAGCCCACTGGGACATTTCCCTGTAAGGTCTATGGCCAATCTGCCCCTGTTATCTATACACAGATGTAATATCATTTCAAGCATAATTAGAATGACAGATAAGACATGATCCACCATTCATAGGTGATTGTCGGAGCTTATCTATTCTATCCTTGTACAATGACCTCTGCACAGGTCACAGAACATGCCTAGAAAACTCCCCCATAGAAGACAATGAGGTCCCCTCCTGACCATTGTGTCTATGGACCATAAGGCTGCCGTGAAGCAATTTTTTTCAATGCTAATGTGTAACTGCTGTTAAGAACATCTCAGACAAGATGGCTGCCCTCACAATCATGTTCAGAAAACAGAATAAAAAACTCTATAAATCGGAAAATAAAAACAGATTGGAAAAAAAAGGATATGTTTTACTATCTGGTTTTAACTGGCAGATAAAATGTGTTTATTCTCATTCACTTTGCAGGTACTGCATTACACTGCGGTTTTTCTGAACAAACTTCGCACAAAAAAAGCAAGCCTAATCCACACTGTTTGCAGCCAGGTGATCTGATTCAGTTTTAGAAGACAAAACCAGGAGTTCAATCAAAAAGAGGAGAAGTCGTATCTGTCCTTTATGCCCCTTTCACACGATCGGGAGACTCGCATGTCTCCCGCAACGCATCTACAGGGCTGGACTCGGCACTGACAGGGATCGCATAGCATTATATGCGATCACAGTCAGTGCTGGAATCCAGCCCCGTAGATGCGTTGCGGGAGACATGCGAGTCTCCCGCTCGTGTGAAAGGGGCATTATACTTTTTCTGCCTTCATGATCCACTCCTGATTTTGACTTCCAAAACTGCATCAGGAAACTTGACTGTGTGGCTGTACTCCAAAGGTGGCTGTAATCTGGATAAGGTCTCCAATTGTCCATGAAACCAGATCATTTCAATATAATGACATACTTGCAAAACCTTTGAGTGGCTGCAGTCCACAGACACAACCAGTAGGTGGCTACGCATGGACTTATATAGCATAGAAATTCAGTAACACAAAAAAGCTGGTTATCTCATGACATAAATATCATGTCCTGCCAAGATGAAAAAACACATCTGTAATTTACTGTATTTTTCGCTCTATAAGACGCACGTGCCCATAAGACAACTAGGTTTTATGCAAGTGCTACACGTGACACCTGTCGCGTCCAGGATCGCTGAGCAGTGGTGATCCCTTAGAGATGGATGGGATCGCTGCGGCAGTCGCAAGAAACACAGCTGATCACATTAATTTCTCAGCGATCCAGGCCACGACCAGTGTCGCGTGTAGCCCCTGCCTTAGAGGAGGAATATAAGAAAAAAATATTTTTCATCAGACCTCAGCTCATAGCCCTGATGTTAATCAGGCCTCAGAACAGACCCCCAGTGTTAATACGTCCCCCAATCAGATCTCAGATCAGACCATTGTGTGAATGACCCACAATCAGACCTCAATAGGTCTCCCAATAAGACCTCCATGTGAATGACCCACTTATTCAGACCTCAAAAGTCCCCCAATCAGACCTCAGATCAGACTCCATGTGATTGACCCCCAATCAGACCTCAGATCAGACCTCAATAAGTCATCCAATCAGACGTCAAATCAGACCTCCATGTGAATGACCCCCATGTGCTTACCTCTACTGATATGGCCACCACTCCACTCATCCAGCGTTTTTATTCTTCCTGCCACGTAGTCACAGCACAGCGAGCGGCTGAGGACAAGGAAGCAGTGAGTACAGAGCCCAGGGTGCGCTTCATTCACTGCTTTCTGGTCCTCCTGCACTAATAAGCGCTTCCATAATGGAAGCGTTCATTAGTATTTGCCCAATAAGATGCACTGACATTTTCCCCCCACTTTGGGGGAAAACGGTGTGTATCATAGGGCGAAAAATATGGTAGTTTCTGAGAAATGTACCATTTACTAGCTTCAGTCCTTGTATTCATGAGCTGTGGGGCTACCTTCTCCAGTTAATCATTCACACCAATCTCCCTATAAGGGTACATGCTCATGATGCAGATTACGTGATGGTTTCGTGCTGAGAAAATGCAGTGTAATACAGCACCGGCAAAGTGAATGAGATTTGACAAACCTCAAGTACACTGCTTTTTTCTTCCGTGCGGAAATTGATCTGCTGTCTGGATTTTGAAATCTGCAGCACGTCACTTGTTGCGATTCCACACCCTCTGTAGAGTGGTTTTCCCCATAGACTTCAATTGAGCTGTTAACATAAACACCAAATCTGCACCAAAAAGCACATAAAAAAACGCACAAAGAACGCAATAAATAGTGCAGATTTGTGTGTGTTTTGGGGAACTTTTGATGCAGATTTTCTGCTGATTTTCTGCATATGCAGATTACATTATTTCTAACAATCTATCTCATCTACGATCTGCACCAAGTTTACAATTCTTTCTTGCACTGACAATAAAAACTGGTTGAACTTCAAGGGAAATGCAGCTGTGAAATTACCATTAACATGCGATTCCCAGCTACGGCAGGGAAGATGAGCATTTAGACTGCTGTGATCCACTGATGTGAAAACATCGCCCTCCGTTAGCAAAACACGAGAATTCAAAGAAGCCGCCATCACAAAAAGTGTCACCCAGAAAAAAACCTCCACAAGCACATATGGTGGGGTACATGTGAGGGTCATTAATACCAGAGCGGGTGGCATTTATCTAACAGTGCTGTGATTTTATTAGTCTGCCTACAAATAAAAAATCTTTGAATTATGTATTTCAAAAGGCACGTTACTGGGGAGTGACGTGTGCGTCTGAAGTCACCTCTGGGCCAGATTTATCAGCATCTAATAACAGACATCTGTAATATAAATGTGGAGAATATGTATGCCGGGTCAGACCTTGTGAGGAGCTTGCGCTGTTATTACTTGAAGAGACATTTATCATGAGCCGTGCAACAATTTAATTACTAAAATTGACAGTTTTGTTAAAATCGGCCCCACGACCATATCAATCAGATTGTCCCATACATATGTTCAGCCCTTTACAAGATCACCGAGTTTATTTTCTATATTAGGCCGGGTTCACGTCACCGTTTCAGATTCCATTCCTATGATCCATCAGAAGAACACAAAACAAAACAAAAAAATACAGACCTTATATTGTAAGCATCCGTTACACAACCGTTTTAGCCATTTCCATCTGAGATCCGTTATTTTAGGCTACTTTCACACTAGCGTTTTTAAATTCCGGTATTGAGTTCCGTTATAGGGGCTCAATACCGGAAAAAAACGCTTCAGTTTTGTCCCCATTCATTGTCAATGGGGACAAAACTGAACTGAAGACAACGGAATGCTCCTGAAAGCATTCCGTTCCGTCTTCAGACCGGAGAACAAACCGCAGCATGCTGCGGTTTGCTCTCCGGTCCAGGTATCCGCACCAAGACGGATCCGGAATGACCCCCAAAGCAAGTCAATGGGGACGGATCCATTTGGTGTGGACACACCAGTAATCCGGTTCTGTCCTCCATTGATTTGCAATGGGGGATCATTCCGGATCCGGCTACATACATAGATACAGACATACAGACAGACATACAGACATACAGACATACATACACACATACATACTCACATACTCCAGGGACGCCGGCAGAACGTCTTCACGCGCCTCCTGCGCGCAGCTATGACGTTTCCCCACTGCGCCCAGCAGAGGGCGCTGTGGGGAATCGTCATCACTGCGCGCAGGAGGCGCGTGAAGACGTTCTGCCAGCGTCCCTGGAGTATGTGAGTATGTATGTGTGTATGTATGTCTGTATGTCTGTCTGTCTGTGTCTTGTTCCCATGTGTGTGTACATGTGTGGGGCCGGAGCGCTGCTCCGGCTCCACACATGTATAGCGGCAGTACGGATCCGTGCCAGATCCGTGCTGCCGCTAGTGTGAAAGTAGCCTTAGACGGGAAAAAATTTCTTTGTTTAGGACTTTTTTTTTCCATCTAAAATAACGTGTCTCAGACTAATAAAGCTAAAATGGATGCAAAATGTGCATAACTGAGCGTAAAAGATGCTTCAAATATAGGATCTGTTTTGTTTTTTTTTTTGTTTTTTTCTGTTCTTCTGATAAATCAGAAGAACGGAGAACAAAACGGTGATGTGAACCCAGCCTTTTACTCGTATGTCAGAGGGTGAAGTCTTTGTAACACTGCCCAAACCAAATCACTAAATTAAGTTTCTTTACCTTTAGCACAGCAGGAAGCCACAGCACAATCTGGAGGGTAAATGAGTTACTGTGTATCCAACCATTAAACTGCACGCTAGATAAAACTCCCTCTGACTAGGTATCACCCTCCTCATTAAACAACCAGCAGTCACAATATGGAATCCATCACTGCTGTCCTCAGAAAGGAAATTATTAATGTTTTATCAAATGAAAGGTTCTCGTATTAGGCCTCATGCACACGAACGTGTGCTGGCCGTGCCCGTGCTGCGGGCCGCAAACTGCGGTCTGCAATGCACGGGCACTGACCGTGAGGCCACTGCATGCGGATCGCGGACCCATTCACTTGAATGGGGTCCGGGATCCGCACCGCAAAAAAGTAGTGCTTGCGCTATATTTTTGCGGTGCGGAGGCACAGCCAGAAACTCCACGGAAGCACACCGTAGTGCTTCCGTGGTGTTCCGATCCGTGCCTCTGCTCCGCATCTCCCGGATCGCGGACCCATTGAAGTGAATGGGTCCGCGATCCGTGATGCGGGCTGCACACAGCCGGTGCCCGTTTATAGTGGACCCACCATATGCGGCGCGCAGCACAGCCGCGCCCGGCACACGTTCGTATGCATGAGGCCTTAGACTCATAATAACAACAACAGTACCATGATCCCCATTAAAAAGCGCTTATCCTAAATTACAAAACATTGTCTCCTATTTCCAGCAACAGCACCACTCTTGTTCATTGGCTGTGTCTAGTATTGCAGCTCAGTCCCATTTACCTGACAAGAGAGGTGTTTTTGCAAAATACAATGGGGGTCATTTAAGAGCATTTTTACACCAGCTATTAGCATAAATATAGTTGCAAAACCCAGTTTTACAATTTTTCTAATGCCTGTGCAACAATATTTTCTTTGCGCACTTGTGGCGAGGGAGTGGCAGAGGCAAGGCCTGGTCCCAGCAAATTTACTAACATTTACTCCTAGAAACAAGTATAACTGATGGCATAAAACTACTCCAATCAGAGGATGGAGTCGTTTTTACACAAGATGTACGGACTGCTGGAGGAGCACCTAATTTATGACGGGACGCATGCCTCATCATAAATTAGGCGAATCCTCCGGCAGCACAGTGGGGAAACAAAGACTGTAAAAATGACCCATCAAAAGGTCTGTTCTTACTGTAGACTATCCCTTTAACTTACTGGGATGCCAGCTAACTTTCATGTTATTGAAAGATTTGTTATGACACAGCACCTTCAGGTTGTTCTAAAGAAGCCATCACCCCTGGCAGTACAGAGTGTATCTGCAGACAATGAGCAGATTACAGCCAGTGCCATAAATTCACAATAGAAATATTAATTTATTGAAATCTTGGACAGATTCTCTAGAAATTAGGAGTGTCAGGATCATGCTGTGACATGAGCTTTATACAGCTGAGTAATGTTTCAGTGTTTTTGTGATTACTTAGACTAATAAAATGTTTTACAATATTCTTTAATTGCAAATATTTGATTTTGGTTTCCATTTTGTGAAATGGAATAGAAATTGCAAGTATGTAATAGTCATAACACAATTCAACTACTTAGGTTAGTACAATGCTATGAATCACTGTGTAAATTTACTGTAATTAAAAAAAAATTCCAAGCACTGTATATGCCAATTTTCAGGCATATATCTGTCGCAGATTGTGGCGCAAAGGTTACTTGCACAGCAATCGGGGACTTTTCCCCACTCACGCCAAGCCTAAAAACAGGGGACGGGTTGGCAGGCCCATCTTGTTTATTATTTTCTATGCCTATTTTATGTGTAGAAAATGTTCTAAATCTACGTCAGCAAGGAAGCTGGTGTAGATTTAGACTGGCGGTGGATGTGCCGAAGTTATGAAGAGGCTGGATCTCCGTACACCATTCAAAGTTTTGAATGAATCGACTTCAGATCCTGGATCCAAAGCTCAATTCACTTGACACTAATGTCAATGATACACCTGTCACTATGTAAGCAAGCCAGCATACAGGTTGCAATTCTGGCCAGCGTGTCTTGAGGAGCCACTTCTTTCTGGCTCCACCCCTCACTGAGACTATTCTTGGCCATCCTCATTATCGTCCTCTTGCTCCTCCACCACCGACTCCTCCTCCTCTTGCAGTGACAGCTGCTCATCCTTATCTTCTTCATCGTTATCTTCATCATCCTCCTCCTCCATGGCAGATTCATTTATGTGTTCCCAACACCTATAGGGTGGACATCAAGATGCATAAGCTGCTCAACTTCTTCTGTGGCCCCATGCTGCACGAGCATCAGTGTCCGTTCTAAGATAAATATGAGAAGGATGACGTTGTTTCTGCCACAGTTATCCCTGATGACAAATTTTGTGGCCTCTTCAAAGGGCTTCAGCACCCGACGGGAGTCTTGGATGAGCTGCCACTGCCTGACCACGAAGCAACACATGCTCTCTGCTGCTGAAACTGTCTGGTGCATGACAAAATCGTTCACGGCTTTCTGATGCTCATACAGTTGCTTTAACGTGCAAATTCCAGTGAGTTGGCACGTTGCTGATTAAGCAACGGAAAACGGAAACGCAAAAATGGAAAACCTCCCATGGTAGAAAGTGTTAAATTACCATGACAGTCCGTTCTGTCGCTGCAAGTCCAGGAGAGGATTCCTCGCCATATAAGATTGACTGAAGTACTTGGACAGTCTCCTAGACTTTTCCAGCACCTTGTGCAAGATAATGTACTTATTTAGAAAGCACTGCACCAGTAGAGCACCTCACCACTAGGTTGATGACGTGTGCCACGCAGGGAGCATGTGTTATGGCTATTCTCCCCCAGGCCGATCAGCTCCAACATGGAGTGGCAACCTGATGCACATGATAGGATGGGGGGGTAGTGCGAGCGACCCTGTGCCCTTCTGCTGTTGGGAATGGAGGAGGAGGGGGAGGCAGATAAGTGCCTGTAAAGGGGGTGGGGGGTGTCAAAAGGACCTGGCCTCATTGCCGGAAAAATCATTGACCCAGTGGGCCATGAAAGACATGTACTGTCCCTGCTCATAAGAGCTGAGCCACGTGTCCACCATGAACCTTGCCACACAGGGAGCAGTCCACGTTGTCTGCTACGTGAGAGTACAAGGCAGGGATAGCTTTTTGGGAGAAATAATGTTGGCTTGAAGTCTTCCAGTGAGGTTGAGCGCACACCATTAGCTCCTTAAAGGCAGCAGACTTGACTAAATGGTACAGCAGCAACTACACTAGGTGCGTAGAGTTGTTTCCTAACCACACATTCTGTTATTGAAGGCTGATGATGGAGGAGGAATCTGAGTAGCATAAGTGGAAAGGGATGATGACAATGTTAAAGACACTATACTGCTTGTGGGTGCAGCCTACCTGCCGTAAGGTTGACCTGGAGAAGGTGTAAACTCCTGCTCCGGTGGCTAGCTGCCACCTCTGTTTGCCCACGAGAAGTCGTGATGCTGCTTCATATGGTATAATACAGCTGTGGTTCCCACATTTGTGTTTGCCTGCCCACATTTTATTTTGCTCTTGCACAGCTTGCACAAGGCAATGCTTTGTCTTCCAGCAGCTCGGAGAAGAACTGCCAGACGGGAGATACTTGCGCAGGGGTAGAGGCAGCTGAGCTGGGTTTAGCTCAGGCATGTTTTGTGCCTAATGCAACCACTGCATCAGCAGCATCACCAGATCCTGAAGCAGACAAGGTCCTAATTGTTCTTTGGGAGGTATGTGGCCTCTGCTCTATTTTGCTGCCGCCATCATCCTCCATCTCTGATGTTGCCTCCTCCTCAGCACCCTGATCCGTCTCCCAGGTCCTGTCCAGCACACAATTGTCATAGAAATCCTCACACGCCTGTTTGCTTCTATCAAACTGAGGGATATCATGGTGGGTTCTTTGGCCCCTCTCCCCTGCTCTTCCCCAACTTTCACTGTCACTGCCCCCAATGCCAATAGTGCAACTATGGGGGCCACTATTACTACCACCACCAACACGGCTGTGCTGCTTTGGGGCTGCAAGGAGGAGCAGGAGGAACACAGTGACCTTTGGCTCTATGGCACAGTGTCAAACTCTGAAGTCACCTCTGACTGAGAGGAGGAATGAGCCATCCAAATCCATCATCTAATCCTCTTTCTCCTCAACTATAATGTTGCACCTTTCCACTTAGTCTCTTAGCCAGCAGGGACAACTATTAGACCACTGAGGAAGGGACAAGTGAGGTCCCGAAACGCGTTTGGTTGATTTATACAGAGATACCCTGTGGATCATTTAATAAGGCACTTGATATGGGACTTATATGTTTTTCTCTTTCCATATTCCAATACATATATGACAACGAGAAGGAAGGATACCATGTGAGAAACAATCGGATTTATAAGAGAATATTAAGCTCCAGGATTCACCACGCTACGAGAGAACGCTGATCATACGCTATTTGAGAGCGGATTGTATGCTATTTGAATCTATACGCTAATCGAGTGCTGATTGTACGCTATTTAAATCTATACGCTAATCATACGCTATTCGAACGCTGGTCGTACGCTGTTTGAATCCAGCGCCAAAAGACAGCGGGAACCCATGTGGGACACCGCACATCGGAGCCTGCAACTACAGAGCCGCACGGGAGATACAGCGCCAGCAGATACCCAGCCTGCAGACACAAATAACCCATCCAGAAGGGTGGTGAAAAGACCCCCGGGATCGGTAAAGTATACACGTGGAGGTCCTCTCCATATATATGCCTGCAATTAAAATAACATTATCTGCTACTTAAAAGGCAAAGTATTGCTACTTAAAAGGCAAAGCATTGTTGCAGACATACAATAGGCAAGATATTGCTGTCAATAAGGAACGTTTTTACATATACCCAGATCAAGCTATATAGCCACCTACAAAGGACTACTTGTATATCAGCAACTACGTACTTGACTACTCAGACTATTCTTTTATCATACAATTGGTTAAGGCCTCTTTCACACGACAGTATTTTTTGCGGGCTCCGATCCGCATTTTTCACATGAAAAATGCGGACCCATTCATTTCTATGGGGCCGCAAAAAATGCGGACAGCACACCGTGTGCTGTCCGCATCCGTTGCTCCGTTCCATAGGCCACAAAAAAAATAGAGCATGTCCTATTCTTGTCCGTAATAGTACTGTTCTATTAGGGGCCAGCTGTTCCGTTCCGCAAAATACGGAATGCACACGGATGCCATCCGTTGTTTTTGCGGATCAGCAATTTGCGGACCGCAAAACACAACATTCATGTGAAAGAGGTCTAACCGGGAGCATTCTACAAATATATTTTCTTGCAACCTTGTATGATTCATATATTGTTAACCATTCTGTATATTAGGTTACCTACGGATATTAGGATATTTATAGGTTACCTATTTATAGGTTACCTATGAATGTAGGGATTTTTTTATAACCATGTGGGCTGGTAGCCCACATTATCTTATTGTATCATTCTTATTTATTTATCTCTTACTTTGTTTAGTTTATATCTCAATAAAAGGATATAGTGTAACAATAAATATACCTCCTCATTTAAGCTATTTCAGCTACCTCAAAAAACATAAATCAGGTGTAGAGAGTGCTCATCACATTTACTATATGATATCTACATTTTACAGCAAAGGGTATAGCTGGTGATTAGTAGCACCACATTCCATTGGCATTTACTGGTGAGCCACTAGCTAGTATATATTTTTTGTCAGGGACAACTATGGCCTACTACTACTACTACCACTACTTCTGACCTGATAGATGTTGTTGCTACTACCGACATTCTGACTCTGGGCCTTCCGCTTGGAACCCTTCTGTAGCCTGGACATTTTTAGGCCTCTCAGATAATGTTGTGCACTACCCTGTGTCTTGGTGTAGTAAACACATATATATGCTGCTAGTTTGACTATAAGAAACAAACCCCACCCCCCAAAAAAAAATTGAATTGAATTGGACCTAAGTTCATTATCACTCCTAGATACTGTTTTTAATAGCAGAGACTTGCGGGTACTTACCGCCATTGGCGGCGTCTTCATAGGCCTTTAGATGCCGTGATCACACGTGATCACGGTATCTAGTTGCGTCTAAACCTGGAAGCGTACGCTTCCGGGTGGTCTACAGACACCCCGTGTGGCCAATCGGGATGTCTGTACACGATCTAAAAGCTGTAAACCTCGCTGATGAGGTTTACAGCTTTCAAAGTGCAATTCTTATTCTGGCCACTAGATGGCAAGCCAGGATAAGAAATGAGCAAATTCGGTCATTAATTCAAAATTAAAAAACCCTCATTGATCATGAAGAAAAAATAAAAAACACAATCTATTTGCTCATATTTGAGCTTTAAAATAATCACAAAAAAATTAAAAAAGGCCAACTTTATAATTATTTTATCACTATCAAAACGCAGGAAAAACTATACATATTAGGTATCGCCGGATTTGTACTGACCAGTAGAATGAAAGTAACTGGTCAGTTTTAATGAACATCGAACGCTTTAAATAAAAAAACCCGGAATAGCGTTTTTTTTTCAATTTCACCCGATTTGGAATTTTTTCCCGCTTCCCACTACACCATATGCAATATTAAATGGTGGCATTGGAAAGTACAACTTGTCCCGCAAAAAACAAGCCCTCATACAGCTATGTGAACAGAAAAATAAAACAGTTATGGCTGTTTAAAGGCAGGGAGCGCAAAACGAAAACTCAAAGCCAAAAAAACCTCCGGGACTGAAAGAGTTAAATTGAACAAGTCCCAAAAAACATTTCAATTCCAACCATGTGGAAATAAAATTCACGGAAATGGACAACTGAGGCCTGACACTTAATTTCTTGTTGTCACTCACAGGTAGGTTGCTGCCCTACCTTGTGTCTTGTAGTAATCACATGTATATGCTGCTTTAATTACATTTAACAAAAAATTTAAATACCAACTGAAAACTAAAAATACATAAATGGACGGATGAGGCGTGATGCTCAATTTCAACTTAACACATAGAGGTAGATTGCTATAAATTGCTGATACTACCTTATAGGATGTTGTGTTTTAGTATATAAAACTTCACTTTTATTTCTATTTGTAAAATAATAACAGGTGAGATTAAAAAGTGTCAGGATCTGGGTATAATAAGAATGCCCTTTTTCAGTAGTGGTCTGGTTCCTCTGCAGTAGTTGCTGGTGGTCTAGAGTAATTGACGAGTGTTTCCTAAGCCTAGGTCTTACCCTGTATAGTCTCAGTAGTGAGGGATGACCCTAGATGGCTGTAGTCGGAGCACTCGTCCTTATAAGAACGACCCCCAGCCGCTGGAACCTGGGACCTGACTAGTATAGACCCTGTGACACTAAACCTATAGCGCTGCACAGCTCCGACGCGTTTCCCCTATATATTTGGTTCTTCAGGGAGGTGGTACGGCAGCATGGCGGTCTGAGAGTTTGTAAGGCAGTGGCCACTGCCTTACAAACTCTCAGACCGCCATGCTGCCGTACCACCTCCCTGAAGAACCAAATATATAGGGGAAACGCGTCGGAGCTGTGCAGCGCTATAGGTTTAGTGTCACAGGGTCTATACTAGTCAGGTCCCAGGTTCCAGCGGCTGGGGGTCGTTCTTATAAGGACGAGTGCTCCGACTACAGCCATCTAGGGTCATCCCTCACTACTGAGACTATACAGGGTAAGACCTAGGCTTAGGAAACACTCGTCAATTACTCTAGACCACCAGCAACTACTGCAGAGGAACCAGACCACTACTGAAAAAGGGCATTCTTATTATACCCAGATCCTGACACTTTTTAATCTCACCTGTTATTATTTTACAAATAGAAATAAAAGTGAAGTTTTATATACTAAAACACAACATCCTATAAGGTAGTATCAGCAATTTATAGTAACCCTAGGCCTACTGATACAATATTAGATACCATAACAGCAAGTATCTTCTTGATCTTTATAATAGAGGTAGATTGCTGCCACACCGTGGGTATTGCTGCAGTAATCATGTATATATGCTACTTAATTAAATGGAACTCCCTCCACAAAAAAATAAAATTGCGACTGTGTGGAAACTGAAAATAAATAGACCGACTACTGACTTGACGCTCAATTTCAGCTTAACACACACAGGTAGATTGCTGCCACACCGTGGATATTGCTGCAGTAGTCAAATATATATATATATATATATATATATATATATATATACAGTATATACTGGCGTATAAGACTACTTTTTAACCCCTTAAAATAATGGCTACAGTGGGGGGTCGTCTTATACGCCGGATATACGGGGGCCGCACTGTGTGAGGTGTTTTTTTTTTCCCCGTCAGCGCGTAGAGAGCCCTGCTCTTAGCATACTGAAGTAGCATACTATTCTCTATATTCTCAGGAGGATTTTGAAGGCTTTTAAAGGGAAACTGTCATGCCAGCAAGACCTGTTACAATATCGCAGCTTACAGTTATGATCACCAGGCACTTGCTCTCTTGTTTGTTTTGCAAAGTTTTAGCTTTACCGTACATGTTTGAAACAACCTTATGTTTATAAGTGACAGTTTTGCTGCTATATACAGTACCTGCATGTCATATGCATTTGAATTAAAATTAACATGTTGAAATCAAAGCAGACTTTTTTTCATTTGGGAGAGGGGTAGTCTTATACAGTGAGTATATACCAAATTCTATATTTTTAGGGCAGAAGTTGGGGGTCGTCTTATACGCCCAGTCGTCTTATACGCCGGCATATACGGTATATATATATAGTTTAATTATATTGAATCTCACAAAAAAAGGATTTCTGTGAAAATGGGGAAAAAGTATTTGCTTGCAGGTAGCTGCTTTTGAGGGACACCTACAATTATGATAACAGGCATAGCCACATGTCCTGTCTCCTCTCTCCCTGTCTGTCAGCTGTCCTGCTTCTCTCGATTGTACACAACATACAATTCTTCTTTACAATCCCAGAATTTCCCTTCACTTTCCCTGGCAATAAGCTTGATTGATTTCTGACTGTTCCTGATTGATTTTTAACTCTCCCTGACTCTCTAAGATTTTAGAGACATTTTCCTGGCAGACACTGTAAGACCCAACCGCCCTCTTTGTGCTACCCATCGTTTTCATGGTTTCGTCTGAAACAAACTTGAAAATATTCAGGTTTTTCTGCCGTCCAGAAAATAGCTTGGTTCAGTCCAAATTGGTTAACTCCTCCTTAGTTTAGAACAAAGCTTATTCATGTGTTAGAATGGTCCAGACCTAAATCCCATTGAGAATCTGTGGCAAGACTTGAACATTGCTGTTCACAGATACTCTCCATGCAATCTGACTGGGCTTGAACTATTTAGCAAAGAATAATGGGCCAACATTTCAGCCTCTAGATGTGCAAAGCTGGTAGAGACATACCCCAAAAGACTTGTAGCTGTAAATACAGTGAAAAGTGGTCCTACAAAGTATTGACTCAGGGGGGCTGAATACAAATGCACTCACACTTTCAGATTTTTATTTATTAAAGGGGGTCTTTCACCAGTTTTTTACCTATATAACTAAGAGCACTGCCCCACAGAAGATTGCAGACACATCCCAGACATACCTGTGTGCACTGTGTGTCTGTATTACATGTCCAGGAAAAGCACTTTTATTCTGCAGGAAAACAGCTCCCAAGTGCCCAGCTGAAAGTGAAACTAAAAACAGCTTTCTCTCCTAACTCGATTTCTAACAGCTATATCTTCTCATATACTGCTGTGATTTTATACTGCTTAGATATAATGCTGTAATTTTGATATCATTTGAAAGCTTGGAATGCCAGTTTTCAAAGAATGTCAGAACCATTTTTATATCGGCTACCAATCCCAAGATATGAGCAGCTAAAGCAGCCCTCCCCTCTTCAGTCTGGTTTGCAGCAGCAGCAGAGCTGGGCACTTTTGAGCTGTTTTCCAGCAGAATAAAAGTGCTTTTCCTGAACATGTAATACAGACACACAGTGCACACAGGTATGTCTGGGATGTGTCTGCAATCTTCTGTGGGGCAGTGCTCTTAGTTATATAGGTGAAAAACAGATGAAAGACTCCCTTTAAACATTTTGAAAACCATGTATCATTTTCTATCAAGATGTAACTTGATAACATGTAGACAAGTTGAAGGGGTATGACTACTTTTTGAAGGCACTGTACCTGCTCACACAATGGCAGGCAGCAGTAAGATAATTCATTATGGGGTCTCTTCAGGGAGAAGGAAGATCCTTGGGGAAAGAGGATGCTGGCTGAGAAGTTTATAATAATAAACTGGGCAGTCTCTTAAATAATCTCCCCAGCTTTCTATATGGATGCATAGGCTGGTTGAGATTCTGTAAGCTGCCTATTCGTATGTAGTGTGGACAATCTACTGTGTCATGTGGCAAAAGGTGGGGGAGTGGGGGCCCACCCTTGCTCGAGGGACCGCAGGAAGATTCATCTGCTCCCCTGTGTTCCAGTCTTAGCCTGCTAAACTATGCCCTAATAACTCCATGTTCGAATAATGCTTTTTTTCCTTAAATAATAGTGTTTGTGCCATAAGTTTTTAAAACTGTATTGAAAAACAATCCAAATAGATTCCACACAGAATACGTATACAGACATACTGTATACCGTAGTGTAATGTACTATTGTTCAGATGTATGCCAAAAAAGTGCCCTACCAAAGATACTACGCCTATGCTGACGCCTAGTCAGTTTAGTACTCGCTGCTCCTGCCTCTGCCTGCTTCGCTCATGTATATGCTCTGCATAGCACATCAATGCTAGTACCTGTGCCTGTTCTGCTAAAGCCTGGCATAGCACGTTGGTGCAGGGTCTCCTATTCCTATAGAACTGTAGACTTCATACACTGCTACATGACACAGTGTGTACAGATGTATGTACAACAGTAAAAAGCTCTATAGACTGCCTGCAACATAGGGGACCTTTTTTTTTGTCTTTAAAGCTGTTGTCCCACAAAAAATATTCTATAGTTTTCAAACCAGCACCTGGATCTAAATACTTTTGTAATTGCGTGTAATTAAAAAATTTTCACAGCCACTGAGTTATTCAATAAACTGTATCTGTATAGCGCCACTTGCTGTTTGTTCTTTGTCTTATTTCTTTGACCTGCTCACTGAGATGGTCACACATGCTCAGTTTCTTCCTTCAACTGCCTCCTGAGCTGTGATAGGTTGAGAGCTCCAGAAGGAAAAACACACCCCATGAGCTGCAGCAGAAAGGACACTCCCTTGAGCGGCCAGCTTGATATAAATCTAGCAGAGCAAATAGGGAGATCTCTGGATCCATGTGATAAGGTAATTCTTCTGATAAGTCTTCTTTAAAGAAGCTGCATTTGCAGTGATAATTTTTTTTGCTATTTTTTTGCTGGACAGCAGCATGGCGATGGTGTGACAAGTTACAACCTTTGGGAACCTAGCTGGATCTATTCTGGCCATGAACAGGTTAATTAATTCTAACAGTCTCTGGAGAGACTCCAAGTTGTCACATAAATCTTACCTGGCCCTTTCTATTTTCTACCATATTAACTCGAACAACCATTGTGGATTTTATATCGTGCTTTTATTCATATATTGCTATGAATGGGCCGCCCAGAATCCAATTGTTCATTAAATGTATCCGCCGGTTCATTTATTAGACTTCTACTGCCGCTTTATGACATATTACCAATAATGAGATCATGAAAATGTCCTGTTTGGTAGAGTTCACCTTAATTATATGGTATAATAAGACTTGCAGCTAGAGGTCTTTAATAAGATAAATGTGTATAATGGGAGTTACCAGTGCAAGGATGTTTGGGAGATGTCGGCATGAGAGAATATCAGCCCTCAAATGAGAATTTGTCAATAAAGGTGACATTTTGCATTTGTTGTAAGTGGGCGAAGGAATAAAGGACTACACTATAAAAGACACACTTTTAATCTGATATTTATAAGGTTTCATATTTCCAATATTAATTACAAAATTTGTTTTAAAGGGATCATCCATTACTTTGATATTGATGGACTATCTTCAGGATAGGCCATCCATAGGTGATCTGCAGGGATCCAACACCTGGTGCCCCCACCAATCGTCTGGTAACAACAGAGCTTCATCCACTGTGCAATGGACAGAGCTGGTTTCTGCAACGTTCCTCCCATTCACTTCCTGAGAACAGGCCATCAATATAAAAGTACTGGACAAACCCTTTAAGAAATATTGTCATTTTTCTATTTCACTGAGCCACTGTGGGCCTCCCAACATTTACATTGGGTTTGCATATACAAGTATTTTGTGTATCCCGCCTCTCTCCAAGAAACTACCAATAAGTTCATTGGGTAACCATAATATTGGCCTTACATATTAGGAGCCTGCTAGGGACTGTGAGATGCAGCATTTTGTAATACGTTGGTACTCGCTTCAGAATTCTCTTCTCAGCAGCTGACACTGACTGGCGGGGTGGACTGGGAATTTAAAGTGGCCCCATTGTGTTGCTGGGTCCAAATCGATGGAAAGCAGGGCCAGCAATGCTATATTGTGGTACATTATACCACCCCCAACAGAGCCAAATACCACAGTCCATCACAAAATACACACCCAAAAACTTCCACTGGTCGGTCATGAGGAGGGCCCACTAGGAAATCTCCCTGTAAGGTCTATGGCCAATCCGCCCCTGCTGACTGGTATCCTGGGATCCACACAGAATAGAGAGGGGGCCTGAAGTAAAAGCCAAGGTGGAGCTCTCTACTGATATAGGATCACCATCAGGACGCAGAGATTCTTAGCTCCCTCACTTGCATCATATCTCCAGTTATAAGAAAGACTGGCATTAATATAGTGCCATTTCCAGCCTACTATTTACTGTGAAGAGGGAGTTTTGTCCAAGCTCACATAGCCCATAGAAAAGGTGAATGGGGCTAACCTGCTCTACTCATGGACTCCGAAGCTACAGGGTTACAATGCATAAATTGTATAGTAATAGACCCCAACTATAACATGCCAGTGACATGGCTGGTATCCTCTTATGGGGCAAAGGACTGATTGGGCTGTCTCAGTCACCACAACCCTGGACATCTGCACATCCTACAGTTGGGATCAATGGGTTGCCTCTTTGGGTTGTTATGTATGCCCCTGCTGGCATCACATCATCCCTTATCCTGTAGGAAATTATTGGTATTATTGGACAGGTAAATGTAACCTGTTTGATCCTTCTTTCCCTTGCAGGAGACATCAGGGGAGGGGTGTGTGCCGTCTTTTCGGCAGTGCCCATCTATTTAACCAAGTACCTAACTTTTCATTACTATCTCCACTCAATCTTCTATTTCCAATCTTCAGTCAAAATGTAGATTATTATGGATACCAGAACCAGAAACAAGAACTGAAAAATCAGCATAACCAAATAAAGCTGTACTAAAGACTACATACACCTTTGGGGGCATTTTTAATTATTGCATTATACTCATGTTGGGCTAAAAATAATTTTTTTAATTGGTCTTCATTAAAATGTTCAGCTGTTTATGAGATACAAAGGATCAACATCAGTCTTTGATCTCCTGACCTCATAAACACTCATGATAGCAAATTGATAAGAATGTGGCTTTGATGGGTGTTTATAAGGTCAGCAGATCAGAGATAAGAGCTACACATGAGCTGTCAGATGACAGGATTCAAAGAAAACAGATTATGACAGCTTGCAGACTGATTTTTAACCCTTTTATCTCAGAAACAACTGAACATTCTTAATAACGAGCAATTGAAAAAATATATATTTTCAGCCTAAAAATGAGCAGAATGCAATTGTTAAAAAGAAATGCCCCAAAGGTATCCTTAGCCTTTAAAGGTTTTTTCAAGATGAATGTCTATCACATCAAAACACTGCATGTGTACATCAATGAGTATTGACCTGTCAAGGTGCTGTAACCAATATCAACGTATACTTGTTAACAGAACTTATTGAATCAGTTCTCTTTGTGATTGATAAGAAATTGCTGTGTCACAGAAGAAGAAGAAGAAAGGTCACCTTAGAAGGGACACACGTTCAGCCTATATACTGTATTCCAACTAATTGTAACATAATATTCCCTGTGATCATAATGAAGTCATGAAGTTGCTTTAATGAAGATAAATTGGCAGCCTAAGACATGAAAAGCCTTTTGATGCATAGGACCTGCAGCCATTAGGTTTCTTCTCTTCTCTAAGACCGTAAGTTCCCATTTTATCATTACATAACCACACAACAAGGAGATGAGGACATCCATGAGAAATAGTCTGCGGGCGCGAGACAAGGTCATTCTTTTTTAATTACAAAAGGTCTGTGGAACGCACAATAGCTCTTTTATGTACCAGCTTAGCTACTTAAAAGGGACATTCGGAAAATAGAGGTTGTATTGCAAATGTTTTACAAGTGCAGCAGATCCCCCTTGGGACAAGAAGACTTCTTATAACGTTTGGTTCTACATCTTATATTAAATTACTATATGCAGAATCACGTGTGTAACCAGCAGTGAAACATGTACAGCTGTATACAATGTGTTATTATGTGCATGAGTACTGTTGGCCACAACGAGACATACAGTTTCTGATAAAGTATAATATTAACCCCTTCAACCACCGTGACATACCTGTACGGGAATGTATGGAGTGGACTGCTGCGGTGAGCCCGAGCCACATGCGGCGGGTTCCGGCTGTATTCCACCAATCCCCGTCATTTAACCCCTCAGGTGCCGTGATCAACACCAATCACGGCATCTGTGAGGTAAGGCAGAGGGATGCAGCTCCCTCTGCCTTCTGATCGGAGCACCCACAGTGAAATTGCAGGGCTCCGATCAGTTACCATGGCAGGCTGGACGCTGCTGAAGCCATCCAGCCCTGCCATGGTAAGCTCCATGATGCGCTGTGCACGAGGCACAGCTCAGCAGGGACAGTGTAAAGAGCCTATTCACTCTAATAGATCCCCATTAGGATGAAGAGGACAAGAGATCAAAAGATCCCAGGTTCTAGCCCCCTAAGGGGGCTAATAGTTATTAAATAAAAAGTAGAAAAAAAAGTGAAAGTTTAAATCACCCCCCTTCCCCAATTTTAAATATATTAACAATAAAAAAATAAACATATCAGGTATTGCAGTGTCTGAAAATGTCTGAACTATTAAAATATTTCTAAAAATTCCTGAGTGGTGAATGCCGTCACAGAAAAAAAAATGAAAAACACACGATTCGCCATTTTTTATCCGCCCCCCCCAAAAAATGGAATAACAGTCATCAAAAAGTCATATGTATGACAAAAATGGTACTAATAAAAACTACAGTTCGGACCACAAAAAACAAGTCCTCATACAGCTCTGTGTACAAAAATATAAAAAAGCTATGGCTGTCAGAAAATGGCGATGAAAAGAATTTCAGATTCTTGAAAAGAATCGCCGTATTTTTTCAAGTAATTTACATATTGAAATAAAGATCTTTTCGGGGGAAACACAGATGGATATATTAACAAAAAGGTAGGTTTGGGATACAGTAAATGTGATCTACAGGGCACTTTTTAATGATGCAGTTATTCACAACTACATTGAGTGTCACATTCCTATCCACGCCTCTTGGGCTTTCTCCAGACAATCGGATTTGCTCACAAAAATTGAAAAAAAAAAACATACCAGTTTGCTTCTATAAAAATTTTGCTCCATTGTAGGGACCTGTCTCAGATCTCCTGCTTGCTCAGCGCGTCAGGTTTTCATGGTAACCCGGCTCCCAGCTGTGACATCGTGTGGGTGGGTTATTTAAACCTACTTCTGACAATGCCTATTTATTCAGGAAGGGCCCGTATGGGTATAAAGGGGCCCATCCAGCCCCAAAATGTGTTGTTCTTGCTACAATAAACTACCTTCATTAAGATCCTTTGGTGCCCAGAAATCAATTCAGGAAGTTTTTAAATCACCTTTTATGTTAAACATATATTTTTAGAAGATACTATCTATGTTTTAAAAATGTATATAATCCTGCAATTTTGACACTGACACCTAGGTCTAATACTAGGTCATGATTTCCTGTTCTGTACAAGTAACTTTACAGTAGCTATTATCACTGCAGGCAGAATTACAATGACAGATATCACCTGTATATACAGGAGATGACGCAGGATCCACCATTTACAATACGTGATGTCACATCTTATCTGCTCCCTTCTGACCTCTGCACAGCTTACATAGCATGACTAGAAACTATCTTATAGAAGTCAATGGTGTCTATGGCTTATGTAGCTGCTCTCAAAATACAGGAAGCCTTAAAGGGGTATTCCCATCTTAGACAATGGGGGCATATCGCTGCGCTAATAGAAACGAATGGGAGCACGCCGCGCATGCGCCAGCAGTGGGACCCGCACCTATAAGACAATGGGGGCATATCCTAGCGATATGCCCCCATTGTCTAAGATGGGAATACCCCTTTAAAGGGTTTCTGTCACCAGATTTGGGCATACTAAACAGGATGGCATTTGCAATGTGCAAATGCCACCTGATGCCCAATCTGGTTTTCTTACTGTAATCAGATCAGTCGTTTTGTTAAAAAAAGCACTTTTATAATATGTAAATTAGGCGTACTAGGTGCAAGAGGCGTTTACCTTGCACCTAGTAATCGCCGTGTTCCAACCTCTAGTGCCGCCTCCTGCTTCCTGATTGACAGGGCCAGGCAGCTTGCTCGATGAGCTGCCGGCCCTGTCCTCGCTCGAAATCCCGCGCCTGCGCCGTGTAGGCTAAATTCGGCGCAGGCGCAGATAGTTCACCCGGCCGCCCGGCTACTGCCTCTCTCACTGCGCCTGCGCCATGCGGAGTAAAATCGGCGCAGGCGCAGTGAGTTCCGCCGGCCGCCCGGCTCCCGGGTCTCTCAGTGCGTCTGCGCCGTGCGGAGTAAAATCGGCGCAGGCGCAGTGAGTTCCGCCGGCTCCGGGCTCTCTCACTGCGCCTGCGCCGATTACGTCAGAGGACACCCGGAAGAGACGGCAGCCGGCTTCATCGGGGAAGAAGGTGAGCTTTTACTCCGCACGGCGCAGGCGCAGTGAGAGAGGCAGGAGCCGGGCGGCCGGGTGAACTATCTGCGCCTGCGCCGAATTTAGCCTACACGGCGCAGGCGCGGGATTTCGAGCGAGGACAGGGCCGGCAGCTCATCGAGCAAGCTGCCTGGCCCTGTCAATCAGGAAGCAGGAGGCGGCACTAGAGGTTGGAACACGGCGATTACTAGGTGCAAGGTAAACGCCTCTTGCACCTAGTACGCCTAATTTACATATTATAAAAGTGCTTTTTTTAACAAAACGGCTGATCTGATTACAGTAAGAAAACCAGATTGGGCATCAGGTGGCATTTGCACATTGCAAATGCCATCCTGTTTAGTATGCCCAAATCTGGTGACAGAAACCCTTTAAAGGAGTTGCCTCACTTTGCTGGCTTGGTTCATTTTTCCTAATGTGTTGATTCAAAGATTCTTCAACCTCTGTTAATTGTATGTTAGTGTCCCCAATTTCCATCTGCAGGTATTCCAAATTAAGTAAAATAAAATCCCTGGAATATTGATTAGATAACATCTCAAACCGTCTGCAAAAGTCTGCATTATTAGCAAACAAATTCGGCTTCACATTGGACCGCATCCCCCTTGGTATACGCAAAGTCCTAAAATATTCTCCCAATGTAGTCATATGTAGATTTAAGGCAATAGAACGTCTGTTCAAAAATTCAAATTTCCTCTTCAACTCTTTAACAGATGGAATATTCAAAAATGCAGTATCACCTGATACCCCTTGTATGATTCTATCAACATCTTCCTAGGAAAAAAAAGTCCCAATGGGTAACTGACCAGTATCAGTATTGGACATAATGAGAAAAAAATCAAACAAAAAAACAAAAGTTTTTAGAAAAAGGTGCAAAGCCAAGGGAAGTCAATAATATATTAAAAAAAAACCTGGCAGCACCAGAGACAACAACAGAGGTGCACAGCCCAAGACCTGACAAAGGTCAACATACAGCAAAGGCAAAAAAAGGCAGCACTCTCTCAGGCATAAAATCCAAAAAAAATCCTTTATTTACCCATAGTGAGGGACTGCACATTGATGAATTCACTTGGCAACATTTATCTATTATATGGTATTATGATATGAAATTGGTACACTGCTTTTATTGAACTTTGCACTGTTTTATGGAGATATGATTATGACACTTTTACACGTTATCATGTATTGTTTATGCACTGATATATTTTGTTTGTATGTTCTGAATTAATTGAGTTATAAATTATGTGATTAATTGTATGATTATATGCACTTGCACTTTGTATATTTAAACCCTGTTCACACCATCAGAATTGCTTGAGAAAGGCTCTAGCGCAGAGCCGAAACGTTGCGGTCCCTCACTATGGGTAAATAAAGGATTTTTTTGGGATTTTATGCCTCAGAGAGTGCTGCCTTTTTTGCCTTTGCTATATATATATATATATATATATATACACATACACACACGTACATATACCAATGACCCAAACCGCTATTTTTTAAATGGTTTTATGGTTTGGGGAGTGGTTGCAATTTTTCATATTGTCCTAGGGCACCAAAAAGTCATGTCCCGGGCCCTGCTGTGATCTTATTATATAGGGAAGCCTACCCTGCTTTTTTTCAGTTACTGTATCCCACCCGAGAATAACCTGCAAACCCAACAATTACTAAGCCTTTAAACTTAGCCTTTAAACCTGGCATCTCAAAATGAACTGTAGATTCCAATGTTTCATTACTGTAGTCAGAATAAAGCGGCTGGAGCCACAATCATAAAGATGGATTCATACAATTTATGAGCCACAGTGCTCCATAATACAAACACAACATAAGAAATTGACCTTCTTCCCTGCTTGGCGGCAAGCCAAGATACTACTCAGCCCTCACATTATAGGACATGAGTATTTCAAATTCAAAGGGGAGAACTGCAAACCTCTCCTTCATTCTAAAACTGTTGAGTTAGGTAAAATGTAATTTCAGGTATTTTTGGCATATCTATAACACAGATAACATGAAGAAAATACAGGCAATGCAGAAAAGGTGCTTGCTAGGCAGTATGTAGGCCATAGCAGACAGAAGTTACAAAATCCCTAGAAATACTGATTGTAGGAAAACTCTAGAAAAGGTCAAAGTTTCCCTTTATTACAAATTAGGGAATATTTTTATCTCTCACATCCCAAACTACATGTACATGATCGATGTGATTGTGTGGACAATGCCCATGCAATCACACACTGGCAGGTAGCTGGTCCTCCAGGATTAATGGTGGAAATTGGAGAGACCTCTGATCCCAGCCATTTAAACTCTCCTGTGTGGCAGTCAACACTGATAATGTTATTGACAGAGGGATGGGACTCCCATCATCATCTCACCACCCGTCTCTGCTATGCGATTATTAGGGCTGATGGTTTCTGGTTTCTATTAGGGCAGATTGTTATATCAGTTCCTAGTCCAGTATAATGCATGTCCTAAAAGATGCCTAGCTGCCTACTTTTCTTATACCCATATCAGTGATTTTCCTGCTATTTCAGCCTTTCACACAATAGCCTGCCTTATAAGATGTGGCCATGAGGCCATTCTCCTTCAGGGGCACATCAGCAGAGGAATATATCAGCCAGGATCCCCAAGGTATTCCCTTTTTTACATTAAAAGGGCATAAACTAGTCACGTCCCCCCACAGATAAAGCATCGGATATGATAGGCCATCAGTGTTTAAGTACGGTTGAGCATGAAAACTTTACAGCTTTCATAAATCTTTGCAACCAGATTTAAGATTCCCATGATGTTCTGAGATCAAAAAGAAGTCTATGAAGGTTTGAAATATCGCCCCAACAATGAATGAATCAGTTGGCTATCTCTAGTGCAGAATCTTTGAAATACGATCCACTTAATACTTTTGTTACATCGCTCATTTTTCCCATTTATTCGTCCATTGATCCATTCTGACCCTATGAATCTTGACAATACACTTGACAGTGTGTCACCGGCTTGCTATTAATCTGCAGGATGTATAGCGTCTGATTAATGCTTCATCAGGCTCAGCCGTTTCCGTTCTGCACTTTGTGCCAGTCTATAGACACACCTACAGCTCTGCCTCTGGCAGTACAATAGCTGGTGGCAAGCATGAAGCAAGCTTTAATTGAGTGGCATCTCAGAACTTGAGTACTCCTTCTGCTGTGTCAGTCCGATGAACTATTTGAACATAAATAGTGGATGTCATTGTGTAGTATTTATAGTGTAGTAATATTATTTATTTCTCCAAAAGTTAGCATATCCTGCAAGCACTAATTGTAATGTGCACATTGGAATACCTGGATTATTGCCTGTGTAAGCTGAGCAGAAAGCTGAAGAGGGTGAGATGAAATAAATCACAGACATAGCCCAGAACAATAGTCTTTACTGAAATACACCAGTATGAGGGTATGGCCTCAAATAGGGGTGCATACTGTCTTCTCAAATGAGAGTTACAGGACTTGAATGCTACTGGCAACAGTCACAAGTCACAGGTGGCAAGGATAGCTCTCCTTCCAAGTTTAAAAGGGTTGTCCGAGTTCAGAGCTGAACCCAGACATACCCAGAATTTCACCCAGGCAGCCTGCCTGACAAGAGCATCGGAGCATGTCATGCTCCGATGCTCTCCTTTGCCCTGCGCTAAATCGTGCAGGGTAAAGGCATTTTTCTCACTTCCGGTGACGAACCCGTGGCATCACCAGCACTGATGGGCGGGCTATAGCGATGCCCTAGCCAGTAAAACGGCTAGGGCAGCGCTAAAGCCGGCCCATCAGAACCGGTGATCTCCGCCCGGTGTGTGTTTGTAAATAAAAGATTTCATGCTCCAATGCCCTCCCTTGCCCTGCGCTGGATTGCACAGGGCAAGGGAGGGCATTGGAGCATGAAATGCTCCTATGCTGTTGTCAGGCAGGCTGCCTGGGTGAAATCCTGGGTATGTCCGGGTTCAGAGCTGAACACCTTTAAAGGGGTTGTCAGTTACTAAAGGAGTCCTAACCTGTGCCTTGAACATAACAAACCCCACTCAACTGTCTGTGGTCCCACCACTGTCCATTCCCAGTCACTTGCAAGACCAGTGAGCAGTTTGGTCCTATGACAGCTGCAGCGAATCACAAGCCTCAGCGGTTACAGTGGCGTTAACACACAGATCATGTATGGTTCAAGCCATGGTGACTGACTTCTTATACAGTTTGCAAGATGCTTCCTACCTTCACCCACCTCTCACACTCTCTCTCTCTGGGGAGACTCTCTCCACCCACTGATCACACAGGCAGCCCACTCTCCACCCAGTTACAGTCTATATTCTGCTGTTACAGTACACTTCTCTCACACTTCTCTTTGTTGTGTGTGGTGTGGATCTTGGCTGAGATCCGGTTGCTGCGATATCTGCATTAAGATAAGTGTAATTTTCCCTATTGTGTTTATCCTACTTTTGCCTGTTGTGGTTTTGCCTTCTGGAGTCTCCTGTTCGTCCGTCCTCTTGGAGGAACGGGTTGACTCTGTCACTAGCTGCAGGGTTCTTTAGGGTGAGTTTGTTATTAGGTTCCTGTGTATGAACTCTCCTACCACTAAGGCCTGTTCATACTGGTAGTCAGCCAGAGCCTAGTTTCAGGGTTACCTGCAGGAGGTGACCGTTTCCCTTGTTTGGTCCTTTTCCCTTCCCTCTTACGCTTGGTGTGGCTATACCCTCCACATCAGAGCGTGACAAAGAGAAACAGCAGCACCATCAAAGACTCATTACTCCAGACCTGTACTTTTCCATGCTCTACTGGGCCCAATTAATTTGGCACTCCCAACAATCACTGCACCCTGGATGGGATTGTTGCAATGACGGCCCTTGCCCACGACTGTCCTATCCATATGGCAGGTATGGGCGCCATGTGACGGCTCAGACTTGCTTGCCCTCCACTGCCTACCTGCAGAGGTCCAGCTACCAGTGACCTACAAGTGAAGGTGTGCTGTTCAGTTTGTCTGCCTGTGTACTGACTTCTGCTGATTCTGACTGTCTGCTGCCCATCCTGACCTTAGCCTGTTTACCACATTGCTGTCTGCTCTTATCTCGGACTTGTTTCACATATTAGCGAGAATGCCTCCTGCCCTAGCCTCTGCTTGCTTCCTGACTATGAGTATTGCCTGACCATTTGGTGCATTGCACCGGTGTCTCTGACCCCAGTTGGGTCAGTTGCCAACCACACCTGGAATATTCCAAGAGATAAAAACAAAAGTTAGTCAGCACGTCCAAGAGATAGGGGCCTGGTGGCTCCCCTGCAGCAAACACAAGATTCCTGTATAGGGATTAAAGGGTGAAAACCAGGGGACCACCAGGAGAATGCCCTTAGGTTTAGCCCAAAGTCAAACTGGTTGTTTGGAGCAGTGGTTCCACACCCACTGCCTATAACAGACTGAGCATGGGCAATCTAACACTTATTACAAGGAGAGCCACCAAAGCAATAACAAAACAAAACAAAAAAAAGATGTCAGACACAGTTCATCTTGATATGAATCACTTATGTAGATATTGCAGAAAGCAGGGTTACCACTTCCATTCTCTGCATGTAAACATTTAAGGGATAGGGCTTAACCGAGGGACAGGGCTTAACAATCTTTGTGTCCTATTGCAGATGTGCCTTTTGAATTTTTTAACCTTCTATGGGTTTTCCATGATTTTTTTTTCTCTGGATAGGTCATCAGTAGAGATGAGCGAGCAGTGCTCGTTACGAGCACTGTAACGCTCGGGTCCCGTGTGAAATGCCCGCAGGCATTGCGGATCCGTCCTCATCTGCATGTACGTCAATGAGGATGGATCATTTGGTATGACACTCATACCAAACGGTTCCATCCTCACCCGTCTTAAAGTCAGTGGGGACGGAACCCTTTGGTATGAGTGTCATACCAAATGATCCGTCCTCATTGACTTACATGCAGATGAGGACGGATCCGCAATGCCTGCGGGCATTTCACACGGGACCCGAGCGTTACAGTGCTCGTAACGAGCACTGCTCGCTCATCTCTAGTCATCAGTATTTGATTTGTGGTGGTCCAACATCCAAGACCCCTGCCAGCTGTTTTTAGAAGGCAGCGGCACTCCTGTGATAGGTCATCAGTAAGAAAATCTTGGAAAACCTCTTTAAAAATTAAAACCTGCCATTGATTTTTGTGCCTACCAATTTACTGCTTTTTATAACATTAATCAGTACAACTTGTTCTTTTAGGTTCTTTCAGGTCTTGTCAGAGTATAAACCAGAATATGTCTAATTCTAAATTGTAGTTGTAATTGCAAGAAAAAATATTTGCACATTGAAAATCATACACAATAGAAATGCTAAACATTTCAATGTTGTTCTTGGAGACTGTATCCCACTGTTGGCAAGGATAGTTATACACTGGAAGGAAGGCTCCAATGTTTACAACCTCCATATACACAGTTTACAGAGAAGTATATTAATATTCCATGAAGTTTTGTTGAACGTGAAATGTATCAAAGTTTTATGAAACCATACAACTACATTTCTGGGTATTTCTGTCTGTACCCTCTAACTGTAGTCACGCTCTGATATAATAAGCCCTCCCTTCTCCCTGTCCATACATTTTCATGTATGCTGTTGTACTGTTCACATCTCCTGTTTTATCTTGTCTTGCTGTTTTGCACATTGCTACAGGAATTTTAGCCTGGAAAAAACATTCTTACATGCCTCTTCAGCTAAGTTGACTACTGCATGGCGGACTTCGTCTAAAAAAACGGATCGGACGGAAATGGCTTAAATGGATGACAACTAATGCAACAGGATCTATTTTTTTTTACAAAATCCTGTTTTTCTTGTTCTTTTACCTTCTTCTAATGGATCAGAAGAACAGAAAGCTAAACAGTGATGTGAACTTAGCCTAATCTAAACATTAAGGAGTTGTTTTTTTGCTAGGTTCTTCATCTGTGACCAGATGTTTGCTGGTGGACTGTAGAAACATGAAAACTATGACACAAAACCATTTTGGCTTGTGAAATTTTTTTTTCTGTTTAGTGACTTTTTTCACAACATAGCATACATAAGGCATAGTATTTATTTCTATATACTTTTAAAGTATTATTCGTATTACTGAAAAATGTGTCAAAAATATTTTTAAAAACAACTGCTACAAAACTGCAGGTTTTTGTAGATGTTTTTGATTCAATTTTAAACGTATAATTAAAAAAACAACCCTGCGTGAGCCTGATTTAAAGAGGAGAAGGTTAAAAGAGTCTTCTGAAATTCTGATATTGATGACCAATCCTCAGATCGGCAGGGGGTCAGAACACAGAGACCCCTGCTGATCAGCTGTTTGAGGAGGCCACGGAGGTCTGTGAGCTTACCAAACACAGCGCCATCTACTGAATAATGGCTTTGCTTGGTATTGCAGCTTGAATGGGAATGCTGTGCCTAGACCATGTGACTGATGTCACTAGTGTCACCTTGGAAGAGGCAGTGGCGCTCACTGGAGCGCCGGGACCTCTTCAAACAGCTGATCAGCGGAGGTCCTGGTTGTTAGACCCCTGGCAATCTGATAATGATGACCTATCCTGATCAACATCAGACTTATTTGAAAACACCTTTAATGCCCTTTTAAAAGGGCCAACAAGTAAACGTTAATTTGATGTTGATTGCATCAAAATCATCGGTGGACAACATCACGTCACCTCATGTAAACATGCATATGCTACCAACAATATGCTAATTATATATTGCAATATGCAATATACAAGAATTATACTATATACTAATACTAAACTGATTTGCTATATTGTCGATCAGCGCTTGATTACGGCATATTATCGGCCAGTGTAAATGGGCCCTTACAGCTTCCTCTCTCATATGACAATAAGCACAGGTTCTCCATGCTGAGAGATTTCAGCTCGTATTGGTTTCATGAAGGTGGATTATTTTTTTCCAGCTTTTCTGGCAGTACAATAAAAGAAGAAGATCCATTTATAAAATAGATACTTTCCTGGCAGTCAAGCACAGGTTGTATTGTAATTGATCTAATTACAGAGCAGGAATGAATATGTGCTCTCTGATCTGGTAGGCCTAGTCTTTTTAAATGCTATTATTGTAGCTATAACAAGCATCTCAGAACATTTTTTAAGCATGACAAACATCTTGCCTACTCATGGCCGCTACAGATACAACAATTATAGGTAAAATTATCAGCCAAATCATTGCTGCATCAATAGTTGCTGCTTTAGTCATCTCTTAAACTACCGTGCAGAGGATTAATCTTCCATTTTTCCCAGAGGTATAGCCTGTCTTTCAACAAGTGCTCTCAGACATGAAATATCTGAATAGAGTTGTCTGCGTACACAAATCCATCCTTATTATCTCTTTTAAATACATGGAGTTCAACCGTTCTCCCTGTGAAGCTGGAGCCTGGGGACTTGATCAATGCAGAGAACAGCCTGACACCACAGCTTTCCTAAAGCTACACGACCACAGTCCCATAGTTCTCTTATTCTACTCTCACTTACTGTACTACACTAAAAGTATATATATATGTATATATATATATATATATATATGTAATCACAGGTAAGAATGCCATAAACTAGAAATCTCTTTCCATTTTTTGTGTGGCAAATATCAACCAAACTCGTATTTGGAATAGCAATTATCTACACCGTATATATTATACACACCTAGATTGTAAAGTTTTTTTTCTTGTTTTTATGTTCCTGTCGCTCTTGTCAGTACTCCTATTCTTTGATATTGATCAATTTTTCCTTTTATAAGTCAATGTTCTTCTCTCTCCCTTAGGCTCATCCACCACTGGTCTACAGCATATGTGTATGTGGCCCTTGAAGAAGAGGACTCAAGATTGGTCCCATCCCTTTTGTTATATGGGACATTGGTGGCATATCGCTAGGATATGCCATCAATGTCAGACAGGCACGGGTCCCACCTCTGAGACCTGCACCTGTTTCTAGAATGGAGCCCCCAACGTGAATGAAGACACACAGCACAAGCACAGCTACTGCTCTATTCACCTCTATAGGACTTTCAGATATAGCTGAGCCAGTGCTTGGCTATTTTCCGCAGTCTCATAGTATGAATGGAGGGTGGGCCTCTTGTTCACATTAGGGGCTCCGTTCTAGAGATAGATGCAGGTCCCAGAGGTGGAAGCCTCGCCTATCCGACATTGGTGGCCTATCCCAGTGATAGGCCACCCATGTCTCAGGTGAGACAATCCCATTAATGGTTTTGAGAACATGTGAATGACTCTATCCTTCTTAGGCTAGCAAATACAAAATTTATAAATGTACTGTACACCCACATGGGAAAAATTATACAATGGTTGGCTGTACAATTCGGATAATTCCTTTATGTTGTCCCAACATTTAAACATATGGCATCCTACCACTCCACTCATCTCTATGGGACGGACAGAGAGCTGTACTTCTCTTCTGCAGAATGGAGTGCTGATGTGCATGCTTGACCACCACTTCTTTCATGCAAGGGAAGAAGTGGACACAGGACTCCACTCTCATGATCAAAGGGGGTTCCAGTGATCGGAACTCCACTTAATAAGACACAATTACGGTAAATCTTGGGACAACTCCATTAATCGTGGAAAGGTGTTTCAGCCCATGCTTTGCTTCTATATACCTCTGATGTGCTCAAACATGCTCATCCCGGGTATGTTAGTATACCTTTCTTTTCAGTCGTATTGAAAAGTGTACAGGTACATCTCAATAAATTAGAATATCATCGAAAAGTTATTTCAGTAATTCAATTCAAAAAGTGAAACTCATATATTTTATAAATTCATTGCACAAAGAGTGATCTATTTCAAGTGTTTATTACTTTTAGGCCCCATATTTTTGGTCCGCATCCGATCTGCATTTTTTGCGGATCGCACATGGACCCATTAATTTCTATCCACCCACAAAAAACTGACAGCAGACCGTGTGCTGTCCACATCTGTATGTCCATTCTGCAGTCCTGCAAAAAAGATAGAGCATGTCCTATTTTTGTTCATTTTGCAGAAAAGATTATGCATTATTACAGAGGGTCCGCAAAAATGGATGTGACACAGAGATCTTCTGGGTTTTTTTTTTATGGCTCAACATTTTGCAGACCGCAAAATACCTATGGTCATGTAATGTACTCAATTACGGCTTACAACTAATGAAAACCCAAATGTTAGTATCTCAGAAAATAACAATAGTATATAAGACCAATTTAAAAAATGATTTTTAATACAGAAATGATGGCCTACTGAAAAGTATTAACTTACAGTACTTGGTCGGGGCTGCTTTTGGAGCTGTTATCACCAGGGCCACAACAGGCAGGGGCGGTCTTGGCATTTCTGGGGCCCTAAGCAAAGTTATGTCTGGGGCCCTAAGTGAAGTTATGTCTGCGCCCCCCACCCCAGTGACGCGTCACGCCCCTTATGACACGCCCTCTGATGACACGCCCCCCCCAATGCCACGCCCCCCTCCAATACCACGCCACCCAACACATCAAAGACTTTTTTAACAATAAAATTACGTCAGCAGCACATCCCAGCTCTTCATTGGCTGAGCTGGGGCACATGCTGCTGACCATCACTCACAGGAGGGGGGAGGCAGGTGAAGGTTGCCCACAGTCTATGGCGTGTCCCAGACTCCCAGCTCTCTATTGGCTGGGCTGGGACACGTGCTGGAGTCTGGGACACTGACGCGCAGCCGCAGAGTTTGTGTTCTACTATGCGCACTGGCCTCTCTGCGGCTGCACGAGCTTCCTGCTACACTTCCGGATTTGAGAGTGAGCGGGTGCGGTGCGCGCAGCCGCAGTGAGGCCGGACCGTGGCGGACAAATGCAGTAAGTGACAGCTGGGCGGGTGGTCTTGGGCACCGGCACAAGAGCGGAGCGTGGGGGCCCCCTGGTGAGCTGACCGTCTAAAACCTTATGGTTCAGGGCCTGCTGGTGAGCTGACCGTCTAAAACATTATGGTTCAGGGCCTGCTGGTGAGCTGACCATCTAAAACATTATGGTTGAGGGCCTACTGGTGAGCTGTCCACGTGTCCGCTTAGACATCCAATAATTATACAGCACAGAGGGATCACTGAGGATGTTGACACGGTCAGCTAGGTACTCCTTTACCATCTTCCAAAACTTTTCCCTTCTTGTGACACTAGGCCGCTCATCAGGGTGAGGGTGCTGGCGGGGTGTCATGAAACTGTCCCAGGCCTTGTAGAGTGTCGCCCTGCCTCTGTTAGAACTACTGCGTGTTCCCCTCGTCTCCCTTCCTCGGGTGCCCAAGGAACTACGTACTCAGATAGAAATTTTTGGAGCAATTTTTCGACAAGGACCTTCTGATATTGCAACATTTTACTTGTCCTCTCCACCACAGGAATAAGAGATGAGAAGTTCTCTTTGTAGCGGGGGTCAAGAAGGGTGAACAACCAGTAATCGGTGTTGGCTAATATGCATATAACGCGAGGGTCACGGGAAAGGCAGCATAGCATGAAGTCAACCATGTGTGCCAGAGTCCCAACAGACAAGGCTTCACTCTCCCCACCAGGATGATGACTCTCAATATCCTCCTTGTCCTCTTCCTCCTCTTCGCCGCATCCACTCCGAAGATATGGTGTAAACCTGCTATGGCTACCCTGTGTAGCGGTGGCAACCGTCTCCTGCTCCTCCTCCAATTCGCGCTGAGAAGACGAACCGAGGGTGGTCTGGCTATCACCCTGTGTCGGGTCTTCCCCCATTTCCACCTCTTCCACACGCAGAGCCTCGGTCTTTATTGTGAGCAGTGAGGTTTTTAGTAGACACAGAAGTGGGATGGTTATGCTGATAATTGCATTATCGCTGCTCACCATCTGTATAGATTCATCAAAGTTGCGTAACACCTCACAGTGGTCAGACATCAATACCCACTCGTCGCTTGTGAAGAGCGGAAGCTGACTAGAAAGGCATCGACCGTGTTGCAGATGGTATTCTACTACTGCCCTGTGCTGCTCACAAAGCCTGCCCAACATGTGGAAGGTGGAATTCCAGCTCGTGCTCAGGTCGCACAGCAGTCGGTGAGCTGGCAACCGTAAGCGCTGCTGCAGCGTTGCCAGGCCGGCTGAAGCTGTAGGCGACTTGGGGAAAGGTGCACACAGGCGACGCACCTTCACCAGTAGCTGAGGCAAATTGGGGTAGGTTTTCAGAACCACAAAGTTGAACCACTAAGTTGAAGACATGGGCCAGGCATGGTATGTGCGTGAGCTTGGCCAGCTCCAAAGCCGCCACCAAGTTGCGGCCATTATCAGATACAACCATGCCTGGCTGTAGGTTGACTGGCGAGAGCCACAGCTCAGCCTGTTCCCTTATGCCCTACCACAGCTCTTCGGCGTTGTGCTGTTTGTCACCTAGGCAAATAAGCTTCAGCACGGCCTGTTGCCTCTTCCCGACTGCTGTGCTACACTGCTTCCAGCTACTGACAGAAGTCTGACTGGTGCTGTAAGATGGCAATTCTGCATGGGAAGTGGAGGAGGAGGTGGAGGAAGAGAAGGAGGGGTTGCAGCCGCTACTGTTGGTTGGGGGAGGAAATCTGGATTGAAGTAGGGCCCGCAATCCTGGGAGTGGGTAGCACCTGTGCCATCCCAGGGTACGACTTGCTCCCAGCCTCCACAACATTCACCCAGTGTGCCGTCAGGGAAATGTAGCGTCCCTGGCCAGAAGCGCTTGTCCATGTGTCAGTTGTTAAGTGGACCTTGCCAGTAACTGCGTTGGTCAGGGCATGGGCTATGTTTCTGGACACATGCTGGTGTAAGGCGGGGACAGCACACCGGGAAAAATAGTGGTGGCTTGGGACTGCGTAACGAGGGACAGCCACCGCCATCAGGCTGCGAAAAGCCTCTGTGTCCACCAGCCTAAACGGCAACATTTCCAGGGCCAGCAATTTAGAAAGTTGTGCGTTTAGACTTATGGCCTGTGGGTGGGTGGCAGGGTATTTGCGCTTGCGTTCAAATGCCTGGGGTAAGGACATTTGAACGCTGCGCTGGGACACTGAAGTGGACGTGCTGGCTGATAGCTCTTGCGACGGTCCAGGTGCAGGGCGGGAGGCATCTGGGCCTTGGACAGCAGGTAACAGAGGGGAAGAGGAGGCAGTGGTGTGACCTGCAGACACAGATCATGGACCCAGGCGTTCGGCCCACCTTTTAGGGTGCTTTGCTGACATGTGGCGGATCAAAAAAACGCCAAACTGCAGAACACCTAACCCTTGGCAAGGGAGCTTGCCGCAAGGGGCTGCTCCGGGGAACAGTTGCGGGCCTGGTTGGCTTGGCCTGCCTTCTCCATTTTGCCACCCCACTGCCTCTTCCAGCCTGTTGCGGTGCTGCGGATCCCTCCCCCTCTGTACTGCTGTCCTCGCTCGGCTTGCCACCTTCCCAGGTTGGGTCAGCGATTTCATCGTCCACCCCCTCCTCTTCCACTTCCTCACTCTGGTCCTCCTCCTGACATGGTGAGCTAACAAGAACCTGACTTAACTGCGTCTCATCCTTGAGACACTAGTTGCCATTGACTTATTGGCAACTGTGTCTCATCATCATCATGCACCTCGTGAGACGCTACTTGCCGTTCCCCACCATCATCTTCTTCAGACTGTGTTTGCTCAATAGGTTGGGAATCAGGGCACAATATCTCCTCATGTCCCACTTCAAGCGGCCTTGGCGAGAGGCCCGAGCCAAGGAACGGTGCTGAAAAAAGCTCCTCGGAATATCCGAATGTGGGATTAGTTCTTTGCCCGGACTCTGCATGGTGGGAGGAAGGAGGATCAGGGTGAGGATGCGGTTGCCCAGACTCTTGGCTGCTGAGACTGGACTTTGTGGAAGAGGGGGTGGTGCTTAACCGACTGGAAGCATTATCAGCTGAAATCCAACCAACTACCTGCTCGCACTGGTGTGGCTACAAGAGTTGTGTCTTGCACCGCCCTGCAAACTGTGAATCTAGGAGTTTTGGACGACTTTGTTTCTTGGGCTCTGCCAGCAGGCACAGTTTCACCGCGCCCAGAGCCATCGCCTCTGCGTTCACCATCAGCAACATGCCCACTTCTCCATCCCTTAGTGCTCGCCTTGCGCATATTAAACAGTATATATGCAACTTTGTCAAAGGTACAGTACTGCAGTTTTATATTAAGTGTATAAGAAAAATTTCACCCAATGTCAAATATTTTGAATGCGCAAACGTTATACAGCAGACGCAGCTGAGGAACTGCGGCCTTAATTAACAGTACAAAAAATAGCAATGGATGTCAAGTATATAGACTACAGAACGGTTCTAATGCACACTCTGTGCACGTGGTATTAGAGTCAGGCACACTTGCGTTCTTTTTGCCCCAAAAGAAAAAAAAAATGCAGCCAGATATAACAATGAACTTTTGTGTCTTTTGAACAGAAACACTAGCCCTACCTAGCCAAATCCTATCCCTACAGTATAATTCACTCCTTGCGCAAATGTTATACAGCAGACGCAGCTGAGGAACTGCGGCCTTAATTAACGGTAAAAAAATAGCAACGGATCAGGTATATAGACTACAGAACAGTTCTAATGCACACTCTGTGCACGTGGTATTAGCGCCAGGCACACTTGCGTTCTTTTTGCCCCCAAAAAAAAAAAAATGCAGCCAGATATAAGAATGGACTTTTGTGACTTTTGAACAGAAATACTAGCCCTGCCTAGCCAAATCCTATCCCTACACAAGTCCCTCCTTGCGCAAATGTTATACAGCAAGACGCAAAAGAGGTGCTGCAGGCTTAACAGCAGAAATAATAGCAAAGGATGTGAGGTATATAGTATACAGAGAGTGTCCTACAGCATGCAGCAGCTGCACAGGTGGTGTTAATGTCAGGCCACCTAGCGCTATTTTTAACACCCCCAAAACAAAATAAAAAGTTTGCCAGCAAGATATAATAGCCCTTAAAAGGGCTTTTGGGTCTTTGAAACAGAAATTCTATCCCTGCCTAGCGTTCTTCTGTCCCTACTCTGTCTGTCCCTGCTTGCAGCAGCTCTCCCTGCCTCGGTATGAGCCGGTCACACGTCACCGGGTGCTTTATAGCAACCGATGACACGTTCCCGGCCAGCCAATCACTGTAATGCCAGTAGCTAACATGGCTACTGGCATTACAGTGAATGCCAGCACCTTCCCGCACGCTAATTGGCTAATTAACGTGCGGGGAGGAGACTCGAGCATGGTCACGAGCGCCGCCATGTTCGGCCGAATAGTGTATTCGGCCGAACATGTTCGCTCATCACTACTCATGATTAATGTAAAAAATTAAAATCCAATATCATATAGTACATGACAATCTCTTTGTAACAAAGCCAGAACCAGCCCTGTACCTCACATGGATCGAGAGATTTGCCCATTCGTTCCTCCAATTGTTCTGTTAGATTTATTGCAAGCTGATAGCTCAGGGAGAGTGAACTTTCTCAGGCGTGTCCTTTCTGCTGCAGCGGGAGACAATTGAAGGATGTAACTGATCATGTGCTTCCATCTCAGCGAGTAGGACAGAGAAATTAGAAAATAGAACAAACAACAGGTGGCGCTATATAGCCATATTTTTATTGAATTGCTAACTGGCTATTTAATTACATGCAATTACAAATGTATTCACATCCAGGTGCTGCTTTGAAAACTGTAGAATATTTTTCGTAGAACAAACCCTTTAAAACCAATGTTTCTATGACCGATAATGGAGAATCTTCAGATCTGTAATTTACTGCTTTTACATTTTCAATGAACTTTTTTATTGTTGGTTAATATAATCAGTAAAGAATAATCTGTTAAAGTTACAGTACAAAAGTTATAACTTATCTAGTGGCACTCCTTGTAACAACAGCTCACATGAAGATATATGAACTTGTTGGCAATCAGTGACAGAGGCTCTTTTATCATATATGATATATATAGTGCTGGTTTAGCCAGCAGTTACAGCGAACAGTAAAAAAAATGATTTTTCTGTGGCACGCTGTATTTACATTGCTACATTCCCAGCCATTGGGGAGTATAAGCTATTAATTGCTCCGCTGTGTATTCTGCCTTTACATATCTGTGCCTGGAGGTCATGTAAAAAGCATTCACACTTCAGAAATGTTTTTCAATGCAGTCCTGTACTGGAAAGCTGCCAAGACTATGTTATATATCAGAAGAGGCAGGACCCTGATGATCAGACACGACATGCAGGAGTGATAGAGACGGACCATCTACTGCGCACAGTCCATAAATAACAAGGCCTGCAATAAAATGTAATGCACTGATCAGCTCCCGTTCCTGTACACGTACAGTAGATCATCCACATGGGACTGGTTTTGATGCGGAAAATTCACAACAAATTTGCGGTAGAATCTGCATGAGCGTCATGCACCGACTCTTAACTCTTTTTTTGAATTTTAAGGGGACTAATCCGTGGCATAAATCTGCATTATAAATCGACATGCGCAAATTTAAAATCCACACCACAAGTTGAGGTAAGTGCGGATTCCATTGAGGAATATATCAGAAGCATGTGAATGAGATTTTTTAAGATGTCATCCACTTCGCTGCACTTCTATTTTGGGAGTAGCGTTTTTTGCGCACTTTTTGCCCCACCCATCCCACAGGCGACCTTGTTTAGGTCGTACATATAGGTGTCATTGGTTGCTTGGTGCACATAGAGGTAACTAGGAGCAGCACACTACTTGTTCAGAATCTGCTCTCCTGAATGTAGATGCCCAATGGCATAGGTAGGTTTAGAGTAGGACCTGCCTGACTGAGACCACCGTGGAGCAGGGTAGGTGGGCACAGATATGTTTTGATCAAAATATATTGGCTGAGAGTCTCAGATTTTATTATTAGAGCGAGGGCTTAGTCAATATATAATGTTTGCATAGTGCTTTATTTTCTGTGATTTTATAAATGTAGTCATGCACATCCGCATATCCATTATCAACTACCTCCCAACTTTGGAAACTGAGAAAGAGGGACAAATTGTGCAAATTTTTTTGGCACTAGGCCACGCCTCTAACTCCGCCCAAAACATAACTAAACACTTAATCCCACCCAGTCCCCTTGCTGACCCACATAGTAATTATTCCCCAGTTATGTGCCCCCAGTAATATGCCTAGCTGTTACCCCAGTAATATGCCCAGTTTTGTGCCCCCATTAATATGCCCATCTGTGCCCCCAGTAATATGCCCTGTTATGTGCCTCCAGTAATATGCCCAGCTGTGCCCCCCTAGTAATATGCCCAGTTATGTGCCCCCAGTAATATGACCAGCTGTGCCCCCAGTAATATGCCCACATTGTGCCCCCAGTAATATGCCGAGCTGTATCCCCAGTAATATGCCCAGTTGTGCCTCCCTGTAATATGCCAACATCGTGCCCCCATGTAATATGCCCACATTGTGCTCCCAGTAATGTTGTGCCCCCAGTAATATGCCCACATTGTGCCCCCCTGTAATATGCCCACATTATGCTCCCCAGTTTATGCTGTGACCCCAGTAATATGCCCACATTGTGCTCCCCAGTTTATGCTGTGCCCCCAGTAATATGCCCATATTGTGCTACTCAGAGAAAGTTAAAAAAATAAACACCATATACTTACCTTCTTCCTTGCAGCAGCATCACCAGGACATTGTCCGCTCTGGTCTGGAGGGGGCGGATCGCCCACGATCGCTGTGATTGGTCAGTCTGCAGAGACTGACCAATCGCAGAGTGCAGCAGCGCAGCTCTGATGTCCTTGAGGACATCGGGGCTGCGCTGCTATGTTTTAATTTTCCAGGATGGCCAAGCGGATCCTCTGACCCACCCACCCACAGCAGCTTCGTCCGGTGAGTAAAAAATCACCCCCCCTTCAATCACCCCCCCCCCCCATTTTCAGGATGGCCGAGCGGTATTAGATTGTCAGCTGTAACATACAGCTGACAATCTAATGTAACAGCCGACATCGCTGCTGGCAGCGATGTCGGCCGATTAACCTCTTCCATGCCGCGGTCCGTAGGGACCACGGCATGGAAGGGGTTAACAGGGAGGAAGCTCCCTTCCCCATCGGGCGCTACCGATGGTGTGGCCAGAAGAGATGGAGGGAGCTTTCTCCCTTCTCCCATCGGGACGCTGCTCTCCTGTGGCAGCATCCCGATGGTTACCATGGCGCAACCGGACGCCATCCGGCTTGCCATGGTATATGAAGCCTGACCAGGCTCCTGCTAAAGGCAGGAGCCTGATCAGGCTGAGTGTAAAGTAAAAATACACTGTAGTACACTATATAGTGTACTGCAGTGTATTATATAGACATCAGTTACTCTACAAAACTCTCTTACTCTACAAAAATCTCACATGACCTAACCCCTCAGATGAACACAGTAAAAAAAATTAAATAAAAACTATGTCAAAAAAGCCATTTTTTGTCACCTTACATCACAAAAAGCGTAATACCAAGCGATCAAAAAGGCGTATTCCCCCCAAAATAGTACCAATCTAACCGTCATCTCATCCCGCAAAAAATTAGCCCCTACCTGAGACAATCGCCCAAAAAATAAAAACACTACAGCTCTCACACTATGGAGACAATAAAACATGATTTTTTTTGTTTCAAAAATGATATTATTGTGTAAACCTTAAATAAATAAAAAAAAATTATACATGTTAGGTATCGCCACGTCCGTAACAACCTGCTCTACAAAAATCTCACCTGACATAACCCCTCAGATGAACACAGAAAATAAAATAAAAACTATGTCAAAAAAGCCATTTTTTGTCACCTTACATCACAAAAAGCGTAATACCAAGCGATCAAAAAGGCGTATTCCCCCCAAAATAGTACCAATCTAACCGTCATCTGATCCCGCAAAAAATTAGCCTCTAGCTGAGACAATCACCCAACAAATATAAAAACTACAGCTCTCACACTATGGAGACACTAAACCATGATTTTTTTTGTTTCAAAAATGATATTATTGTGAAAAACTTGAGTAAATAAAAAAAAGTATACATGTTATGTATCGCCACGTCCATAACAACCGGCTCTACAAAAATCCGTATAAAAATACCACATGATCTAACCTGTCAGATGAACATGATAAAAAACAAAAAATAAATACAGTGCCAAAACATCCATTCTTCGGTTACCTTGCCTCCCAAAAAAAATAATATAGAGCGATTAAAAATCATATATACCCCAAAATAGTACCAATAAAACTGTCATCTTATCCCTTGGTTTCCAAAATGGGGTCACATTTTGATTGCTTGTACTATAGGGTGCATCTGGGGGGCTTCAAATGGGACATGGTGTCTAAAAACCAGTCCAGCAAAATCTGCCTTCCAAAAACCATACGGTGCTCCTTTCCTTCTGCGCCCTGCCATGTGCCCATACAGCAGTTTACCACCACATGTAGGGGGTTTCTGTAAACCGCAGAATCAGGGTAATAAATATTTGAGTTTTGTTTGGCAGTTAACCTTAGATGTGTTAAAGAAAAAATGGACTAAAATGGAAAATGTGCCAAAAAAGTGAAATTTAGAAATTTCATCTCCATTTTCCTTTAATTCTTGTGGAAGGGTTAACAAAAGTTTATAAAATCAGTGTTAAGTAACTTGAGGGGTGTAGTTTCCAAAATGGGATCATTTATGGGGGGGTTCTACTATGTAAGCCCCACAAAGTGACTTCAGACCTGAACTGGTCCTTAAGAAGTGGGTTTTGGAAATTTTCTAAGTCTTCTAATGTCACCAAAAAAATAAAATGACATTTACAAAATGATGCAAACATAAAGTAGACATATGGGGAATGTTAAATAACAAATATTTTATGAGGTATCACTCTCAATTTTAAAAGCAGAGAAATTACAATTTTGAAAATTGTAAATTTTTCAAAATTTTTGGTAAAGTTGGGATTTTTTCATAAATAAAGGTGACATATATTGACTCAAATTTATGACTGTCATGAAGTACAATGTGTCACGAGAAAACAATCTCAGAATGGCTTGGATAAGTAAAAGTGTTCCAAAATTATTACCACATAGAGTGACACATGTCAGATTTTTTAAAAATAAGCCTGGTCACGAAGGTGCAAAATGGCCCGGTCATTAAGGGGTTAAAAACTAGAGAAGCTACAAATAATGATTCATTTATTTTTGGCCCCATAAGTGTTTTGAATATGCTATTTTTCATATTTCTCAGGAAGTCCCACATACTATGTGTATTTGTTGCATTTTTGGTAGAAATAAAAATGTCTTTGCGCCAAACAGAATTACCAGCGAACTCCATGCACTTATGATTTATGTTAGTCAAGTGGATGTAACTACGGCCAGAGTTACCTTTTAACCACATGTACGAAATTCAACTTTTTAAAAAACAAACTGTTGTAAAAATTGACATCTGCACTTTCCAGCAGGATGGTATAAAACATATGGTAACCCACAAAACTAAACCAACTGCACTCAAGAATAAAATGTGAACAATTTAACAAATGGTATTCTATCTTTGATACATTTGCTGCAAAATAAACTCCAATGTACTGAAAAAGAATTACACAGAACAATGCAATATTGAGATATGTGGGGCATATTGTATATTAGAAATATACATTTTTAGTCATTGTATTTTGTTTTATTGTGTCAGATTTATCAGTATTGTTGTGAAACATTGCACCAAATTAAGCCATTCAGACAGCTGTGTTTTTGCGGATCCGCAAAAATGCGCATCCGCAAAAACATGGATGCCGGCCAGTGTGTGTTCCGCAATTTGCGGAACACACATGGCCGGCACCCCATACAAAATGCCTATACTTGTTCACCAATTGTGGACAAGAATAGGGCATGTTCTATCTTTTTTCACTGAGCCGCGGCTGTCCGCGATCTAATGCTGCTCATTAAAATGAATGGGACCGCATCTATTCCGCAAATCTATGGAATATTGCACATAGTAATCCAGTACACTAAATTGCTTATGTTATGGGTTCCGACTGTGACAGAAATATATATACAGTACAGACCAAAAGTTTGGACACACCTTCTCATTCAAAGAGTTTTCTGTATTTTCATGACTAACAAAAAAGTGTGAAACAACTGAAAATATGTCTTATATTCTAGGTTCTTCATAGTAGCCACCTTTTGCTTTGATTACTGCTTTGCACACTCTTGGCATTCTCTTCATGAGCTTCAAGAGGTAGTCACCTGAAATGGTATTCCAACAGTCTTGAAGGAGTTCCCAGAGATGCTTAGCACTTGTTGGCCCTTTTGCCTTCACTCTGAGGTCCAGCTCACTCCAAACCATCTCGATTGGGTTCAGGTCTGGTGACTGTGGAGTCCAGGTCATCTGGCGTAGCACCCCATCACTCTCCTTCTTGGTCAAATAGCCCTTACACAGTCTGGAGGTGTGTTTGGGGTCATTGTCTTGTTGATAAAAAAATGCAACTAAACGCAAACCGGATGGAATAGCATGCCGCTGCAAGATGCTGTGGTAGCCATGCTGGTTCAATATGCCTTCAATTTTGAATAAATCCCCAACAGTGTCACCAGCAAAGCACCCCCACACCATCACACCTCCTCCTCCATGCTTCATGGTGGGAACCAGGCATGTACAGTCATGGCCAAAAGTTTTGAGAATGACACAAATATTATATTTTTACATGATCTGCTGCCCTCTGGTTTTTATGTGTGTTTGTCAGATGTTTTTATCACATACAGAAATATAATTGCAATCATATTATGAGTAACAAAAGCTTATATTGACAGTTAGAATGAGTTAATGCAGCAAGTCAATATTTGCAGTGTTGACCCTTCTTCTTCAGGACCTCTGCAATTCTCCCTGGCATGCTCTCAATCAACTTCTGGACCAAATCCTGACTGATAGCAGTCCATTCTTGCACAATCAATGCTTGCATTTTGTCAGAATTTGTAGGTTTTTGTTTGTCCACCCGTCTCTCGATGATTGACCAAAAGTTCTCAATGGGATTAAGATCTGGGGAGTTTCCAGGCCATGGACCCAAAATCTCTATGTTTTGTTCCCTGAGCCATTTAGTTATCACCTTTGCTTTATGACAAGGTGCTCCATCATGCTGGAAAAGGCATTGTTGATCGCCAAACTGCTCTTGGACGGTTGGGAGAAGTTGCTCTCGGAGGACATTCTGGTACCATTCTTTATTCATGGCTGTGTTTTTAGGCAAGACTGTGAGAGAGCCGATTCCCTTGGCTGAGAAGCAACCCCACACATGAATGGTTTCAGGATGCTTTACAGTTGGCATGAGACAAGACTGGTGGTAGCGCTCACCTCGTCTTCTCCGAATAAGCTGTTTTCCAGATGTCCCAAACAATCGAAAAGGGGATTCATCAGAGAAAATGACTTTACCCCAGTCCTCAGCAGTCCACTCCCTGTACCTTTTGCAGAATATTAGTCTGTCCCTGATGTTTTTTCTGGAGAGAAGTGGCTTCTTTGCTTCCCTCCTTGAGACCAGGCCTTGCTCCAAGAGTCTCCGCCTCACAGTGCGTACAGATGCACTCACACCTGCCTACTGCCATTCCTGAGCAAGCTCTGCACTGCTGGTAGCCCGATCCCGCAGCTGAAACACTTTTAAGACACGGTCCTGGTGCTTGCTGGTCTTTCTTGGGCGCCTTGGAGCCTTTTTGGCAACAATGGAACCTCTCTCCTTGAAGTTCTTGATGATGCGATAGATTGTTGACTGAGGTGCAATCTTTCTAGCTGCGATACTCTTCCCTGTTAGGCCATTTTTGTGCAGTGCAATGATGACTGCACGTGTTTCTTTAGAGATAACCATGGTTAACAGAAGAGAAACAATGATGCCAAGCACCAGCCTCCTTTTAAAGTGTCCAGTGGTGTCATTCTTACTTAATCATGACAGATTGATCTCCAGCCCTGTCCTCATCAACACCCACACCTGTGTTAATGGAGCAATCACTGAAACGATGTTAGCTGGTCCTTTTAAGGCAGGGCTGCAATGATGTTGAAATGTGTTTTGGGGGATAAAGTTCATTTTCTAGGCAAATATTGACTTTGCAAGTAATTGCTGTTAAGCTGATCACTCTTTATAACATTCTGGAGTATATGCAAATTGCCATTATAAAAACTGAAGCAGTAGACTTTGTAAAAATTAATATTTGTATCATTCTCAAAACTTTTGGCCATGACTGTAGAGTCCATCCGTTCACCTTTTCTGCATTGCACAAAGACACGGTGGTTGGAACCAAAGATCTCAAATTTGGACTCATCAGACTAAAGCACAGATTTCCACTGGTCTAATGTCCATTCCTTCTTTTCTTTAGCCCAAACAAGTCTCTTCTGCTTGTTGCCTGTCCTTAGCAGTGGTTTCCTAGCAGCTATTTTACCATGAAGGCCTGCTGCACACAGTCGCCTCTTAACAGTTGTTGTAGAGATGTGTCTGCTGCTAGACCTCTATGTGTGGCATTGACCTGGTCTCTAATCTGAGCTGCTGTTAACCTGCGATTTCTGAGGCTGGTGACTCGGATGAACTTATCCTCCGCAGCAGAGGTGACTCTTGGTCTTCCTTTCCTGGGGTGGTCCTCATGTGAGCCAGTTTCTTTGTAGCGCTTGATGGTTTTTGCGACTGCACTTGGGGACACTTTCAAAGTTTTCCCAATTTTTCGGACTGACTGACCTTCATTTCTTAAAGTAGTGATGGCCACTCGTTTTTCTTTAATTAGCTGCTTTTTTCTTGCCATAATACAAATTCTAACAGTCTATTCAGTAGGACTATCAGTTGTGTATCCACCTGACTTCTGCCCAACACAACTCATGGTCCCAACCCCATTTATAAGGCAAGAAATCCCACTTATTAAACCTGACAGGGCACACCTGTGAAGTGAAAACCATTTCAGGTGACTACCTCTTGAAGCTCATCAAGAGAATGCCAAGAGTGTGCAAAGCAGTAATAAAAGCAAAAGGTGGCTACTTTGAAGAACCTAGAATATAAGGCATATTTTCAGTTGTTTCACACTTTTTTGTTAAGTATATAATTCCACATGTGTTAATTCATAGTTTTGATGCCTTCAGTGTGAATCTACAATTTTCATAGTCATGAAAATACAGAAAACTCTTTGAATGAGAAGGTGTGTCCAAACTTTTGGTCTGTACTGTATATAGTCTGTTTCACAAAGGACATGCTTTTCTGTTCTTTCACTGCCACCTCACACTACCCTTAATGCATGGGTTGCTGTGAATGTGCTCCTTGCGGTATATTTCCTTTGTGGTTTTTCGTCTTTAGTTTCTACGTAAGAGAAGTAATGACTGATGTGCAAGTTTTACACTCTAAAGGTCATCTAAAAATGATTGTCTGAGGCATAAGCAACAAGTAATATTACAGTTACCACTTGTAAGTGAACTTTCTTTTTAACGACGGCTTCATAGGAGAATACTGAGGTGACTGACCTCAGAATTCGGGAATGCCCATGGTTGTTTTAGCAAAACTTGAGAAACACTGGGGCAGATTTATCCAAACTGGTGTAAAGTAGAACTAGCTTAGTTGCCTATAGCAGCCAATCAGATTCCACCTTTCATTTTTCAGAGCTCCTTTGTTTGCTATGGGCAACTGAGTCAGTTTCCTTTTACACCAGTTTTGATAAATTTCACCCTATGTTGGAATATATCATTAGTGGTGGTCTGCTGCTTGTAACCTCCCACTGTCTACAAAGAAGGGGCTACTACATTCCTCCTTAATATTCTGAATTGGATTGGTGATTTTATCTCAAACTATATAGTCTGAACTCTGAATTTAATCTGAACTCTTTTCACACTACTCCTCTGGACACATCTATGGTAACATCATGTAATCCCTCATTGTAAAATATGTATAAAACAAAACAATTTGAGATCTTGTGTACAATAAAAATAAAAACATTATATATCTTGCAGAGTCGAGATATATGCAATGTGCATATAAAATTAGGAATTAAATCTGGTGTGCAGGTTTTTACAGTATGTGTACAGGCAATTCAGTTCTACATTCGGTTTTTATGTACTATTTTCCGTTTAAAAAAGCTGGGCGAAATTTCTTTCATCTCTCTAGCTCCAGACTGACGAGCTTCAGTTTAATTTATTCCCCTGCCTGTGCTAATTCCAAGGATGGATGACTCCGCGCCGCTACCAGCTAAACCTCCTCATTAGGTGCAGAGGCTTCAGGAAGACAGGGTTTTATCCCAGCAGCTGCACAATGCGAAATAAACCAACTATATCTGTGACCACCGCAGACTGAAAGTAGCCCTCGAGGTCTCATTTCAGCGGATGAGCGGGACGCTCTGACATCTACAATTTGTGTTTTATTTCGGCTGAAAAGTGCATAAAAATATCCCAATACAAAAATAGGGAAAACGATATTTGTCAAGATACGGCAGATAGGAAAGTACTAGGGGAACGATTTAACTGGTGTAAAGTAGAACTGGTTTAGTTGCCCATAGCAACCAATCAGATTCCACCTTTTATTTTCCAAAGGAGCTGTCCAAAATGAAAGGTGGAATCTGATTGGTTGCTATGGGCTACTAAGCCATTTCTACTTTACACCAGTTTGATAAATCCCACTAGGTTAGTAATCCCAATGTTCTTAAACAGGCAAAAACAGCATCTTGGTGTTCCTGCTGTAAAAACCCATATAAGAGCCAGAAGTGGATGCAGCAGGAAGGAGAAGTATAATTCCTTCCCAAAATGGGATTATTAAATGGGATGGAAGGTCTCTCTTAGGCCTCATGCACACGACCATGTGCCGACCGTGCACGTATTGCGGCCCTCACTTCTATGGGTCTGAAATCCAGGAGATATGGTGCGGAACTGAACGAAGACACAAATAGGCAGCCCATGGAAGCACTATGGAGTGCTTTTATGCATTTTCTGTCCTTGCCTCGCATGCACTACTTTTTTGCGGTGTGGACCGTCGGATGCAGATCACTTGAATAGGGGCAATGTCCGCAGACACTGCCTGTGCATTCCGGACGGCAGCACGGCCAAGGCCTGCACACGGTCGTGTGCATGAGGCCTTGATGTGAGGAGCTTAAAAAATGGGGTTTGTTCAGTTTAGGAAAAAGACACCTTTTTTACACATGTGTGGCCAATACTAAGAACTGGCATAGGTTTTATTCATCCCAAGAACTTTACAAAGGAGCAGGAGACATTCATTATGTGTGGAGGAAAGATGATCTAGACATCAATACAGGAAATACGTGTGAGCCCCGTGCCCGTGCTGCAGACCATTTGCGGATGTGGACCCATTCACTTGAATGAATCAGCGATCCACAAGATTCAGTCTGCACTGCAAAAAAATAGGACAGGTTCTATTTATTTCTGGTGCAAAGGCACGGACTTAAATCCCATGGAAGCATTCTCAGTGCTTCCGTTGGCTTCCACTCCATGCCTCCGTTCCGCACTGCTCTATATCTTGCGGATTGCAGACCCACATGTTTGTGTGCATGAGCTATGAGAGTAGACAAATTGTGGAAAGGCCAACCCCATGAGGTAGTAATGGCAGACACTATGTCAGCAGGTAAAAGAGAGCCACATGCACATTTAATAGCAATGGCATGGAGGGTAATAATGAATGGGCGTATAATTGTTCTGAGAAAGGTTGTATGTGATGGACATGTGTCTTTTTTCAGCCTATGTAAATATATGTTTCTCATTCCCTCCCAGCCCACTGCATCAAATAGTGTCACAACAGACTGCCACAAAAAGCTGTGTGTGATATCACCCTCAACAGGGTGCATGTGGTGGGTAATGACAAAGTCATACTGACCTGCTCCCCCCGCTCTATTCCTGCACCCAGGTTCCATTCATCGATTTTCTGGTCACCAGCCTGTTTACTTCCAGCCGAGGTTTGAACTGGTTCATGTCCACTACATTAGCATGCTGGACTATTTTGTCATGTATTTTTGACATAATCTGTAATGGGGGCTCCTACTTTTTGATGGGAAACACTAGCAGGGCACTCCGAGCTTTTTCTATTTATAACCTTGCCTAACCTAGGACGCAACCTGTAGGGTGAACTGCGTATGTGACCCCTGACCTCAGCCTACCTACGTACAAACCGAAAGGCAGAGAACACATTAGCTCAGCAATGTACATATAGAGTACTGTACCTGCAATGCAGTAAATGTTAATCATCACATACATTCTTATGTCCATTGCAACATAACATAATATGGCATACCTCCGTGTACATAGTATAATACGGCATTACACACCATTACGGTAGTAACCAGCTACTTCACTGGTAGTGCACAGTTTATGAATGGCACGACCACCACTGATGGATTGCAGGGTGGTCTGTAACCATGGAAACGAGCAGTGTATAATGTGATAGAAAAATGAATCCAGCCAGCAAAGGAAGCAATATGGACAATCACAATACATTGGTACAGTGCCTTGCGAAAGTATTCGGCCCCCTGAGACTGCAGGGATATACTATACCTTTCCTTTAATATACCCGAGGGATTACCTGAAATAACCCACCACAAACCTTTGCTGGGTAAATTAATTGGCCACAGCTTTTATTATTTTAAACCAAAAACCCTCTGGCCTTTCCAAACATGATAACCATAAAACATTACAACCCCGGAAACACCTGTAGCCCGCCGACCGCCATAAAGCGGGCGCGTAGGTCATTCCTCCCGGAAAGGCCAGCACTTTTCCTTCCGCCAAAGAGCAAGCTTTAGCTGCGACCACCCACACTGAGCAACCTCAACGCCTCCTCCACCCCGTCCAATGTCTGTGAGGTGAACTCTATCAGATCTTAGCAAATGAGAATTGTTCCCCTCCAACATACAATGGCGCTGCGCCACTCCCCCAAGCCTCTCGACAAATTTTCCCACCCGCAGATTAAGCAAGCGCCTCGCTCTTTCCACCGCTCTATGGCTACGAGCATACCTCTGCCTAGCCACGATATCTGACCAGACAATTACACATTCATTGAAGAGGGACTTAAAATGTTGCATGTCGTTTTTTATAATGGTCAGCAGGTCCCCCAATTTGCATCTTCCCATGTCGTTACCCCCGGCATGCAACACTAAAATCACAGGGCCCGAACAATTAAGGCTGATCCTGATGATCTCTGGCATGAGATCGACCCAGCACATGCCTCGAATACCCCACCAATTTACCTCGACACCCGGCACACCCAAGTTCCTACCCACCGACCGCACCTCCGCCCTCCTTTCGGCCCAATACACATAGGAATGTCCGACGACCCACACGGAAGGCTGCAGCGGACCTGTAACGAAGGAAAAATGACTCACATAGGCAAAACTAAGTCAGGGCGAATGTAAGACCTGTAGCTGTCTGAATCCCAATCACTTGATGTCTTCACTCCCTAAACCCTTGGCGTCAGCCTCCGTAGCCACACCAATCCGGAAGGAATGTGAACCGAATTCTCCCACTGGGAGCCCCAACCGCTGTAAACAACATTTGAAAACCGAGCTGAACTGAAAACGCGTCAATGGCGACCTGTTCTCGTGCAGCAGAAATTGTTCCCCCCCCGCCAATACCTGGGACCTTAGATCATGAAAAACAGACACCACCCACACCGGACACACATCGCCCCCCAAACTCCCAATCGTTAACCACGTACCAACACTCTTTTGATCCATTTTGGAACGTCGCACACACAGCTTAATGCAGTCATCCCCGAAAACAACGTCAACCTTCACTAATCCCCCGGGCTTAGCTGCACTAGAAGCCACCAATTCACCAATCCGTAACGCCGCAAAGAAGGCTAGGGAGAAAGCATCCCGGAACAACACTATTTCATAGGCACTTCTGCACACTTCCCCCAAAAGCTCCAGCAGGCGCGACAGTAAAGCGACAGTGACCGGTCTACGCTTGTCCACTGACACCACCTCCTTCTTCCATCCCTTTAGAGCCTGCCGTATCATAAACGCTTTTGTAACATCCTCCACCCCCCACAACTTAAACATAAACGCTACCCCCGACAGACCCTTTTGCACCACCCCCGCAGAAACTCCCCACTCCCGCATACTGCACAACCATTCAAGAGTGACCCCTAAATGAACTCCAGCATTGGAAGGAAAACGAACACCCGCCTGCGCCCTCCAGTCCTCCCAAGCCTTTTCGTGCCGCCTCCAGGTAGCCGGAGCTACGGACTTACGGACAAGGTCCATTATACGTCTCCGACTATCCCCCACAAGTATTCTGGGCAGGAAAGCCCCACTCTGTCCGCTTCCGGAAGAAGCTCCCGAAATCGCTGCATCTGAAAGCGAGACAGAGCGTCAGCCACCCTGTTCTCAATCCCCGGGACATGTGTTGCCCTGAAAAGAATGTTAAAATGCAAACAGCGCAAAACTAAATGCTACAGCAGCGCAATCACCGGCAAACACCGAGAGGACAGACTATTGACCACCTATACTACTGCCAAGTTGTCAGACCAGAAGCGTATCCTCCTGTTTTCAGGCACCTCACCCCATAACTCAATAGCAACTACAATTGGAAACAATTCTAACAAAGTGAGGTTTTTGGTCCACCCAGACACGCGCCAGCTAGTCGGCCAGGGAGCCCTGCACCAACTACTACCCAGCACCGCGCCGAAACCTATACTGCCTGCAGTGTCAGTAAACAACTGCAACTAGCTGTTGGATGCTTCAAATTCCTGACAAACCGCCCGCCCATTGAAATTCTGCAGGAATAATTGCCAGACTGCTAGATCGTCACGCATACTGTGCATCACCCTAATAAAATGCTCAGGGCGACTAACCCCCGCCATAGCAAGATACAACCGTAGAGAAAAAATACGCCCCATAGGGATAATCCTGCAAGCAAAGACTAGGAGCCCGAGCAGCGACTGCAGTTGTTTTAGTGTCACATTCCTTGACCGGATGACCTCATTGACACAGCAGACAAGCCTCAAAAGCTTCTCCTCCGGGAGACGAAAGACCATATCCACCGTGTCAATCTCAATACCCAAAAAGGACAATCTAGTGCATGGGCCCTCAGTCTTGTCTGCAGCGATGGGGACCCCGAAACGACTCATCAGGCTTTTAAAGCCTGCCAACAGGTGACCACAGGTGGAACCTCCCGCCTCCCCTATGAACAGAAAATCGTCTAAATAGTGTAACACCGATGGGATGCCCGATTCAAAGCGTACTGACCACTCAAGAAAAGAACTGAACATCTCAAAATACCGACAAGAAATCGAGCACCCCATGGGCAGGCACATGTCCACAAAATACAAGTCATCTAAACGGCAACCTAACAAGGGAAAACAGGACTCGTGTACTGGCAACAGTCTAAAGGCGGATTCAATGTCTGACTTAGCAAGGAGAGCCCCTTTTCCGCACCTCTTGACCCATTGAACAGCCACGTCAAAGGATGTGTACGACACAGCGGACTCCTCCTTGCTAATGCCATCATTGACCGAACTATCCCTGGGGTAGGAAAGGTGGTGAATTAAACGAGACCTTCCCGTCTCCTTCTTGGGTACAAGCCCCAAGGGAGAGACCCTAAGGTTCTCAAAGGGGGGTCAACAAATGGACCCGCCATGCGGCCTAACTCAACTTCTTTTTTCAACTTTTCTCTAACCACTGAAAGCTGCTGCTTAACGAAAACCAGATTTGCAGACAACATGAGGGCCGACGTGGGCTCGTGCAGTATAAAGAAACCGTGGGAAAAGCCATCTTCAAGTGCTCTTGCCTCCAGTCTCCTTGGATACCGCCATAACCACGGTCGCATCTCTTTAACGCTCACCGGCATTCTCCTCCCCGCTGGCAGCGCCAGGCCTAGCTTGGGACTTAGAACGTCTAAAGCACCTGACGGACGAATGGGAGACACTGCAGATCGAACACTCGTGTCTGAATTTGCACGAGCCCCCGAACCTGCAATGACCCTCATTGAAGAGCCAACAGGACCCATTGGGTTTTTGTCCCGCTGCAACTGAGGTGCTCCCTCCTGCAGCGGAGCCCCCCGGAAAGGGCTTCAGAGGCTTCTGAGCCATTATTAGCTGCAACCAAACATCAGTAGCCTTAGAGGCCCAACTAATGCCCGGTGACAGCGCCTTGCGCCTACGAAACTCTTCGTCGTACCTCCACCAGGCTGAACCCCCGTACAACTTGTGAGCACTGAAAATGACATCTAAATATAACAAAAGCTCACACCCTTTATCAGGACTAAATTGACAAAACACATGTGCCAAAGTCGCAAAACCTTGCAACCAGTTGGCAAATGTTTTCGCCACCTTTGGCTTCCTATCCGAACCTCGCTCAAAAATCCTTTCTTTATCTATAGTCACGTGATCAATGGAAACGAGGGACCAGATGTTGACGTAGTCCTCCTTTCTTATCTTGTCCCTCGTCTCCATAGACAGGTGAGTACCTAACGGGGACACGCCACAGAATAACGTCTCACGCAACGACAAACCCGCTATTGCTGCGCCATCTGTACTAACGTCCTTGCTAGCCCCCTCACCCACCTTCCCTATAACACTTTGTAACGCTGCTACTAAGTCCCTACCAGTAATGCTATCCTTGCTCTCCCATGCGGTAAGGCACGATAACTCACTGGCTGGGGGCGTCCCGATGTCCTTACGGGGTGCCGCAGGTGGTGATAGAGGAGAAGGCGAAGCCCTCCTGGGTGTAGACCTTTGTGACCTCACAGGGGATGAAGCCGCCGCTTGCGGAGAAGGAAGGTCTGGCCGCCTCACCGGGGAAAGACGCTTCCTGTGTTTCGATCGGCGAGTACAGGAGCGGTGCCCGGGTGATGAAGAGAGACTGCTCCTCGAGGACACGCTGGAAGAAGAGGACCGCCTGCTGTCCCTCCTGTCGTATGAGCGCCGTCTCCTCCGGTGATCCCGATTGGACCGACTCGCCTCTCTCCAACGCCGGCTGGCCCGTCTCCTCTGAGAACTCCTGCTACGAGTGGCATCTGCAACGTAAAACTCGGACACAGTCTCCGCATGCAAGGACAGGTCACCGCTCCCCACACCATGACGATATGACCCGAATCTGTCGTCACTAAAGCCACGCCTGGAGCCACGGAAATCGTCATCCGAGTGCCAGCCCGTCTCCCGCCGTGCCGAACCATGGCTGCGAACTTCGCTGCGAACTTCGCTGCGAACTTCACTTCTCCTCCCCCTCTGTATAGCTGGGTCCGCTGATGGCTGGTATTTTGAATTTCCCGCCCACCACTGACTTCCGGTCGGGCCACCACGTGCGCAGCCTCCGAACCGGAAGTCAGTTCTCTTGCACATGCAGCCGCTTCCAGTCCGGCTGCAACCATCGGCCTGATCCTGCGCTGAGCTACCGATGTCGGTGGTGGTGTGGGAGGGACCACCCCGCTGCTCAGCGAGCCACCGGGGGACACAGGGGGAATGTGAAGCGCTGCCTCCTTCACCGCCGCAGCCTTAGTCCTCCGCCCGCCTCTCCCCACCGGACTAGGGCTGAATCGAGCCAGAGGCCTGGACTCCCGATGTGGCCTACCTCCTCTGCCTGCAGCCGGATCCTCTCCATCCTCGCTCCGCTCCCGTGCGCCATCTTCTTCCAGCAGCCTGGCCAGCCACTCCGGTCCTCTCGTCCTCATCTTCTCCTCGATTTCTTCCAGAAGCCTTCTCTCCATCTTCGGCCCAGACTTGCAGAAAACCAGCAGGTACGTGCGTGTGTCTTGCAGATTTTCCCAAGGAAAAGCCCGCTTTCCCCCCTGCTCCTCCTTTTTTATTAACTTCACACTCATAATAGCGGGCTTCTAAAGGTAAACAGCGGGCTTCAATCACCAATGACATCCCTCCTGGGCTCCTTTCTTCTTTTAACCTTTTCCTTTCCTCCCTGCAGTCCCTGTCACCCCCCTTATGCAGTACGGTGACACGAAACTTTTCAACCTTTTGCCACATTTCAGGCTTCAAACAAAAAGATATAACATTTTAAATTTTTGGTGAAGAATCAAGTGGGTCAAAATTGTGAAGTGGAACGAAATTTATTGGATCATTTAAACTTTTTTTGTAATAATAAAACTGAAAAGTGGGGTGTGCAAAATTATTTGGCCCCCTTGCATTAATACTTTGTTGCGCCATCTTTTGCTGCGATTACAGCTGCGGTCTCTTGGGGTATGTCTCTATCAGTTTTGCACATCTAGAGACTGAAATTCTTGCCCATTCTTCCTTGCAAAACAGCTCAAGCTCTTTGAGGTTGGATGGAGAGCGTTTGTGAACAGCAGTTTTCAGCTCTTTCCACATATTCTCAATTGGATTCAGGTCTGGACTTTGACTTGGCCATTCTAAGACCTGAATACGTTTATTTTTGAACCATTCCATTGTCGATTTTGCTTTATGTTTGGGATCATTGTCTTGTTGGACGATAAATCTCCGTCCTAGTCTCAGGTCTTTTGCAGACTCCAACAGGTTTTCATCCAGAATGGTCCTGTATTTGGCTCCATCCATCTTCCCATCAATTTTAACCATCTTCCCTGTCCCTGCTGATGAAAAGCAGGCCCAAACCATGATGCTGCCACCACCATGTTTGACAGTGGGGATGGTGTGTTCAGGGTGATGAGCTGTGTTGCTTTTACGCCAAACATATCGTTTTGCATTGTTTCCAAAAAGTTGGATTTTGGTTTCATCTGACCAGAGCACCTTCTTCCACATGTTTGGTGTGTCTCCCAGGTGGCTTGTGGCAAACTGTAAACGAGACTTTTTATGGATATCTTTGAGAAATGGCTTTCTTCTTGCTACTCTTCCATAAAGGCCAGATTTGTGAAGTGTTCGACTGATTGTTGTCCTATGGACAGACTCTCCCACCTCAGCTGTAGATCTCTGCAGTTCATCCAGAGTGATCATGGGCCTCTTGGCTGCATCTCTGATCAGTCTTCTCCTTGTTTGAGATGAAAGTTTAGAGGGACGGCCGGGTCTTGGTAGATTTGCAGTGGTCTGATACTCCTTCCATTTCAATATGATTGCTTGCACAGTGCTCCTTGGGATGTTTAAAGCTTGGGAAATCTTTTGGTATCCAAGCCCGGCTTTAAACTTCTCCACAACAGTATCACGGACCTGCCTGGTGTGTTCCTTGGTCTTCATGATGCTCTCTGTGCTTTAAACAGAACCCTGAGACTATCCTCAATGAACTTCTAAAGTGAGTTTTCTGAACTGAAAGTAAATGGGCCGAATAATTTTTGCACGCCCCACTTTTCAGTTTTATTATTACAAAAAAAGTTTAAATGATCCAATAAATTTCGTTCCACTTCACAATTGTGACCCACTTGTTGTTGATTCTTCGCCAAAAATTTTAAATGTTATATCTTTTTGTTTGAAGCCTGAAATGTGGCAAAAGGTTGAAAAGTTCCAGGGGGCCGAATACTTTCGCAAGGCACTGTAAGTGCCTTGTATTAACTTTCTCTACATGATAAATGCACTTACTGATGTAAGACAACCCCTTTAACATATCAGGCATCAAAAACAGTGGGGGACACAGCGCCGCAACAGAGGGATATTTTATTTAAAAAAATGCTTGCATCTGTAGGGGTTGCCCTATCTGGTAAGAATACCAGTTTGTAACACATAAACCCATGAAAGGTCCTCTTTAAACAACCACAAAAATTGTCACAATCTTACTCCAGTAAAGTAGCATCTGAAAACAGATTCATTGAACCTTAAAGGGGTTATCCCATCTTTGACAATGGGGGCATATCGCTAGGATATGCCCCCATTGTCTTATAGGTGCGGGTCCCACCGCTGGGACCCGCACCTATATTGAGAATGAAGCAGGGGAGCTCTGAGCCTGGAGGACCCTGGGTTCCCCGGGGTCCGACCACTGCCAGGCGCTGCCCCCCCGCCTTCCCCCGCTGCGCTAATAGAAACGAATGGGAGCGTGCCGCGCATGCGCGGCCCGGCTCCCATTCATTTCTATTGAGCCGACGGAAATAGCCGAGCCAGCGCTCCGCTATTTTTGTTGGCAGCATAGAAATGAATGGGAGCAGTGGCCGCGCATGCGTGGTGCGCTCCCATTCGTTTCTATGAGCGCCGCGGGCGGGCTGCGCCTGGCGGTAGCACAAGATGGGATAACCCCGTTAATGGGGAAGATTTATTGAAAACTGGGGCAAAGAAAAACTGACTTAGTTTCCCCTAACAACCAACCAGACTACCCCTTTCATTTTCCAATGGAGCTCTGAAAAACGAAAGGTGAAATCTGATTGGTTGCTCTGGGTAACGAAGTCAGTTTTCATCTGCACTAGTTCTGATAAATCTTCTCCAGTGTGACTTTTGATAAATATGATGCAAATTACAGTAAGTCTGACTTTAGAAATCCCAACCCCCTAGTCTTGTAATAAAACACAACCTACATCTTATCGTGATCATTAGAGTTCTGTGTTGTTAACCACTTACCATCCACCTACATTATATATTATTCAATCACTAGATATTATTTGTGTAGTTCTGAGTAGTAAATGCTCATTTCATTTGGCTTACTGAAAATAAGGCTACATTCACACCACATCTATTTTGCAATCTGTAAAAAGTGGATCCGCAAAATATGGATATTGTCTGTGTGATGTCTGCATTTTTTGCAAGCCTATTGTCTTTAATGGGTCCTTGGGCCACATTTTGCGGCCAAGAAAAGGGTACGTTCTATCTTTTGCGAAACGGACAAGCAAATGTGGAAAGCACACAGTTTTTTTACGTGTGCTTTCTGCATCTATATGTCCGTTCTGCAAAATCTGGAACAAGTCCTATTGTTGGCCTCAAAACGCCGGCTACGGACTCATTGAAGTCAATTGGTCAAGAACAAATGCGGACATCACACAGTGCCCATATTTGGCTCCCTCCCCACCGTTCAGCCTCATATGCCGCAGGTCACAAGGCCTAAAGCCTAGGAGGCAATGGTCACGGACATTCCTATGACAGATAACAGGAGGTCTGTCAGATTGGCAATACGTGGTATAATCTGACATGTTTTCCCTTTTTGTTGTTGGTATTTACCACACCCTTTTCCCTCAGGTGTTCCTGGTGTGGTAATTGTCTCTCCCCTATTTATTGTTTCTTCCCCACGATTCCTTGCGGTTTATAGCTTCAGTTGTTGTTTGTGGTGTGCAGCAGTTTGGTTTTCAGCTGAGATCCTGGAGCCTCCATTTCTTCACTGAAAGATAAGTTTCCTTTTCCCTTCTGTGTGTTTTGTTATTAGGCCTTAGGGAGACTCCTGTTCGTCCTTCCTTTTGGAGGAACAGGTAGACTCATTCCTGTCATTAGTTCTAGGGTCCTATAGGGTCAGTTCGGTGTTTAGGTTCCTGTGTATGAACTTGCCTACATTTGAGGCCTGTTCATACTGGTAGATAGACAGGTATTGAGCCAGGGTTTGCATCTTCCTTTCTTAGTTTCTATGCCTAATCTCCTTTCCCTCCTATGCTTGGTTTGGTTCCCCCACACACACACACACACACCTGCGCGTCACAGCAATAGGACGTCACACAAGAGGTTGTGAGTACTCAGGCAACTCAATCACAGGGTCACAAATGCCTGTGTCCGACATCTTGTCACCTGAGACCCAGAGCAGGAGGTCACAGTGATGTCATTCAAGTTAATAGGAGCTGTGTTGGCATATTCTGGTGCTTGAAACTACGCAGTGGATGGAGACTTCCATCATCTCCATAGGTTCCAGTGCCGACACTGCCCAAAACAGCTGAAGGTGGGGGTGTTGGGTATTTGACTCTTTAAGTGATTTTTATTACTTTTATCTTGACAAGGACTTTATTAAATTTTTTATTTTTATCACAAGATTGATTATAGATGTAATAGGTATTTGACCTTTGTGAAAGATAAATACACACTATAGCTGATTCTATTTTAATGGGTATTTTTCACTTCTATTTTGGAAAACCAAGGAGCCAAACATATGTGGGTAGCAAATTCTACAGAGATGAGTTATGGCTGGAAGAAATTGTCATGGTTGTCTGGGCCAGATAGAAAAAAAAGTGAACATCTCAAATCAAAGATGATGTCACCTGTCAAACTTTTCAAAAAATTGTCCCTAAATAGAATTGTTTTAAAATATTTTAAGTTTGACCATGCTGAACTGGGATAAGAATATGTCAGAATAAAAAAAAAATATTCCCACTGTTCTGGATGATCAATGCTCCACAAAAGATATGTTTGTACTACCTTCCCCAGCCCCTACCTACCAATGTCAGTAGTATACCATTGTCAAAACTGCTGATAGATCCTCTTTCAGTGGAGAAAACAAAAAAAAAAAAAGCTTTTGAGTCTATTTACTATTTGATATAAATAATTGGCAGGTATAGTATATAAAAATCACAATAACCTCTGCCACATACTGTAAACCTCTAAATCTATCTAGACCTTCATATGTTATGGGCTACAATCATCAAGGGTCAGTTGAAGAAGTACAGTAGATCTAGTTCATTTTTCTGCCTGCTTACAAATATGATTGAGGCCTACTTCTGGCTTGGAGGAATGTCTCACTGTAGTGATACAGCCCATTCTGACAGAATCTGTGCTCGCTCTCTGTGATGGATGTGGCGACTTCTAGAATATCATAACATTTTCTTTCTTGGCATAACTCGTGCTAAATGACTTAGAAAGATGCTGGTATTTGTATATCTCCAAAATGTATGATGTTATCTGTTCTCATGAGTTTATCCTGATCTCACGCACAGCAGCCTCTGTCATGTCTCTCCCCCTTCACTGACCATAATTAACATGAGCAATTACTTGAAAAATGACTCCCTCAAACCGCTGCCATGATTCCTTTACGTATATACAAGTATATTTATTGGAGGGGTTTGTCAACTTTTTTGCCTTCATATTTGTTGCATGATTTATAAAACTAAAGCTCTACTGAACACCAGAACCCTTTTCAGATATAAGGATCTATAGATAAAATACAAACAGTATGCCACTTATGGGATTTAGTGCGATGTCTTCAAGCAAGATAGTGGTGGCTGACCTTTTTTTTTTATGTATGCTTTGCACATCCTGAAATTATCTTGAGCTCAAATTATCCTGAGCTCAACACTAACTATGATAATCATTAATACTCTGAATGGTTTTATGATCTTTATCAATAATAATTTTGAGTACTAAAAGCAGGTGATTCCTACTGATGAAATTCTGCTTCATTTGTCAGAACTCCATCTAGATTTGTCAATCCAGAAAAAGCCAAGACAACACATGTGAGGCACAAACCAACTTTGCAGATCCGTCTTCAGGTTTCCATTGAGCATATTTGGGAAAATGTCCCTATAAGGCCTCATGCACACAACCGCAATAATAGGACATGTTCTATATTTTTTGCGGAATGGACATACGGAAACAGAATGTACACAGAGTCATTTCTGTTTCCAACAGCATGTTGTTCCTCTTGTTGAAGTACTGTTGGGCTGCCCTGATACACATCAGGTTTAGTTGACTTCAATGATATGTGTATGACCAACATAACTCCTTAATCATCTTTCAGCCTAAGGTTTTATGCAGAATGAACCATTTTAGCAGTGTGGTAAAAAAAAACACACCACAAGTTGTTGCAGTTTTGCAGTGCAGTTTTTGGCTGCAAAGCTAGTTTAAGTGAAACTCAAAATTTCCATGTGCTTTTTGTAGTGGTTTTACCATGAGGTCAAAAAAGGCCCATACAAATATACCCCTAGGGCTCATGTACACGAACGTGCCGTGATTTGTGGTCCGCAAATTGCGGATCCGCAAAACACGAATGCCACCCATGTGCCTTCCGCAATGTTCGGTTTTTTTTTAGGCCTGTATGCAGAACCATTCACTTCAATGGGGCTGCAAAAAAAAAATCGGAAATGACTTTCCGTTTCCATATGTTTGTTCTGCAAAAAAAATGTCATTTTATTTTGTCTCTTTTTATTTTAGTATGGACTTCACTTTTTATACTAAAGCCTAAAACTTTAATATGTTAGGCTAGTTTCACACTAGCGCTAGCGATCCGGCAGGCTTTTCCAGCAGGGAACTGCCTGCCGATTCTCTTTGCATTCCACCATTGACGGAAGTTTGTCAGTCTTCGAATCGGCCAGAAGAAAAGGCTGCGTTCTCTCAGCATACTTGTAGGAATGCGGCCAGATCTCCACCTGTCCACATTATAGTTAATGGGGCTAGACAGAGACTTAGAAACGTCCGGCAATACCGGAATGCAATGAGATCCGGCAAGTTGTTCCTTGCCAGGACAGCCTGCCAGATTGCTAGCGATAGTGTGAAACTAGCTTTAGTCCTTGTATTCTCTAAAAGAATCCATAGCCATTTAAAGAGTATTTTGTGTTTGTACTCATCTCATTAGCAGGCATTAGCAGAATTCGTAGTACATGGACTGTGTTTCGGGTGTGATTTACTCTATGCTCAATTTGCAACCTGACTGGAAGGTGAGTAAAGATAAATTAACCCCTTGCAGTCGCGCCCACATCACATGCCAGAATGGTAAGTATGTGACACACAAGTATTTTTGCAAGCTCCATTCAGATACAGATATTTCTCTGACAAATTTGCCACATGTGAATTTATCCTAAAGCAACAAATCTGATTTTCATACAGTGTATACTGCCTGTTCAGTTTCTATGGACATCACCAGTGTAACGGTGTGCAATGTCTTTTATGACATTTTGCTGACTTGACAGTAGCAGCAATAGCTTTTTAAAGTAAAGAAAAATGTAACTGTTCATAACATTTTTATGCAAAAGAGTTTTATAAGAAATTTTCTAATATATCTAATATATGTCCTGGGCCAAAAGAAAAGACAGTCTTGATTTGCAAGTATTTTTGCTGCATCTACTCCAGTTTATAAACTGTGAACTGCTATAAAAGCAGCCTGAAGCTTGTTCTTGGACAAACTAGAGAAACACTCGAAATATATTCACTCAGGTTGATCCTGTCTTGTTCCCGCTTAATGTAGCATTTTTGTAGCTTTAGAGAATTGCTGATTAAACATTTATTTATATACATATGAAATTTACATGAAAACCTTTATAGGATTATAAAATATTAAGGAAAAATTGGAGCGTGAAGTATAAGTCCCACAACCAAGTGTCTCCATGACCAATAGTCTTCAGTCTTGAAGACCAAGGCTGGTTAAACACACTTTATAGCTTTCATTTGACAGCTATTTCTCCCAGTTGCTCTATATACAGTACATAAAAGCAAGTTTAATTCAGTGGGGAGAGAGAAAAAAGCCACTAGCCGCCTGGGCTACTTCCTACACCCAAATGCAAAGCGTCTCACCTATAGCTTCATTCACATCCCCAATGGGCATTCCGGTCTTCTTTTCCATTACAGGAACAGAAAAATGGAATCCAAGGAAGCATCAATCTGTCACATGACATCAATGGCACCCAACAGACAAAATTCACCATAACTCCGTGCTGTCCATCATTTTACTGGACAAAATAGCACAGCATGTTGTTCTGTCCAACACATTTTTAAAGGTATCTGCCCCTAATGGATCCTAATGCAGATGTGAATGACACCTAACTAATGCCATTTATAAGGGTACGGCTACATAGTCAGGTTTCCTGATGCAATTTTGGGAGACAAAATCAGGAGTGGATCATAACAGGAAATAAAGTATAAAGGACAGATGCAACGTATCCCTTGATTAAGAACGTTTTGATTTTTTTAAAATTTTTATTGACTCTTTCTGGAGGGAATGTGAAAAAACTGCAATTCTTCCATGGATTTTTGCATTTTAACTCCCCATTCACCAACCGGCATATATAACATGCTATTTTTATTCCTGCGCGTTAGTAAGAATACAACTACACCATATATGTAAAGATTTGTATGTTTTACTATTTTTGCACAAAAAACTTTTTTGCACCAATTTGAGGTACATACACCTTTTATTACATGTTTTTGGAAGCATGATAAATAAAAATAATGATTCTGGATTATTATCTGGATTACTATACATGGCAGACCTGGAGGCCATTATTAGCTGCCATTATTGGCTGCCATTGCAACCCATTGGAATCTTCTTGTTCTTTATGTAAATAGAGATTATTTTTAGCCTTTATGTTATAAAAAAAAATAAATCAAACAATCACTAATAAAGGTGCACTGCGGCAGTAATGCAATTGATAATATATGGCTAAACCCTCACGCTGATGTTAAAATGAGACTTTCGCCAATATATTCTTATATCAAGAACATACCGGAGCCCAAGCACCGCGTCAAGGTATCTCAGAGTGGCACGGGACCTAACACTAACCTACCAAGCCGTATGGGCAATTGCGGAAGGAGCATATAGGCCGACACACAGCAACCAACTCCTAGTTACCTCCAGCTTGAGATCACACATCCAATGGGAGGAGGGAGGAGACTATGAGTCCCACCTATCAATGACTCATGTGACTCAGGCTGCACAGGTGCACCAGAATGTTACCATAAGATGTAAGTAATGGTACATTCAGACCTGGAGGTGTAAATGTTCAAATACATACATATTGGCAAAAGTCTCAATTTAACATCAGCGCGAGGGTTTAGCCATATATTATCAATTGCATTACCGCCGCAGTGCACCTTTATTAGTGATTGTTTGATTATATTGTTCGCCACATCCGCACAATTTGTTACCTTGTGTAGGATGGTTCTGTGGTACATGTGGTCTGCTGCAGGCATTCTCCATTGTATGCATTTTTGCTGGGGATTGCTGTTAGCAACGGATCACATGTGCAGGAATTGCTCCCCCGGTTTGATATGCGCAACAGCATATGGGGTTTGAGCAATTTTCTGCCATTTTAGATCACATTTTTTTTCTGTGATTGTTTATGTTATAAAAAGCCAAACATGGAATTAGTACATCAGATGCTAGAAACTATATTGATAAAAGGTCATATTAAGTGGCCACAAAAAAAGGTTTAACCCTCTACATGCATGTGAGACAATGTCTATTGGACCTATTAAGCAAACATATCCATTAAATTTGCTTTCACTTTGTGTGATACTTTTCTTCTCATGTGCAGATGTAGCCAGGGATAGATTGGCCATTGAGAAATCCCAGTCTGCCAGTTAGTTTATGATGTGATAAGGTAATCATACCAAAAATTAATAAGCTCAGCATTCTGGACCTGAGTGCCACTGAAGACTCATAGATCAGTAAATTATGAGCAATCTGTGCTGCTCAACTGTACAGACATTGCATTATCTAAAATTTTCATAAGAATAGGCACAGTCATGCGAGCCAAAATGTTTGATTCTCGTATTGGTCAACAGGTTTGTTTTTATTCATTGCTTAGTAAACCCTTAAATTGACTTTGTAAACCATTTCGTACCATTTTGCATGCAGCAATTGGTTCCTAACAATTTAGCTGGCAACTATGCTGTCCAGTCCATGCTGAGAGTGGTGAGAGCTCTTGTTTGCACACCCCTGGTCTGGACAGAGGTTTCTCTGTGTTGTTGAAATGCAACCCCTGGCTACAGCCATTTACTGGCTTCAGCAGTGACATGTCCCAAAGTGGAATGTGACCACAGAGGACAGTGAATGACTTTGGACAACAAACAGGATGTTATGCTTTTGGTCCACAGGAGACCAGAACCAATGCTTATGGAACCCTCAGCTCTTGGGCCGAGCACTGGTGAATAGGTAAGTGGCTTTCTTTCTTTAGGTAGGCTGAGCACTTTGGGTATGGGGAGGGGGGGGGGTCGTCATAAAAAAAAATTGCATTGTGGTTCATACAACACCTTTAAGCAAACAGGAAAATTGGTCCAGAGATATATCGTGATCCAGAACCTTCGAATAAGGTGTTTGACCTCTTACCAACATTGTTGTATGAATGGGCTTCCCCAGAATATCAGGGTTAGGATTAGCCAGAACATTGTATATAACTGACATAAGACCACTTTTCGATGTACTGTCTATGTAGGCATTACGAAACTCTAGGAATGGAGGCTTGGAGGTCCTGCAAGAGAAAAAATGTCTAATCTGAAAGTAATGAAACTCGCTCTGGTAGGGAAAATGGAATATGGTTTGTAATTCCTCAAATATTAGCAAATTTCTATAGCTATAGTCAACAATGACTGCAACACCAGAAGTGGGATATAGAAGGCATAAGTCTGTGAATCGAAGGTGAAATAGAAAAGAAGATAAAAAGTCATTGATGGACATAAATATATGTGGAACCTCATAGAACAAGTCCTCCAGACATCCCCTATGAAGGTCATAAGGCTCAAAGGTGTCTGTTAAGTTGGAGGGTGTGGGGTGGTCTGTACAAGTCAGTTAAAAGCTTCATTCACACATCAGTATTTTGGTCAGTGATTTCCATCATTGATTGTGAGCCCAAACCAGGATTGGAGCCCCCACAGACATAAGGTATAAGGGAAAGATCTGCACCTGTTCAGTGTTTAGAGCCGCACCTGGTTTTAGCTCCCAATCACTGATGGAAATCACTGACCAAAACATTGACGCGTGAACAAGGCATTAGGGTGAGCCGTTACAAAAATGAGCCAACCATATCAAGATATTCTTTAAGAATGCAGCCCAATAGCAATAGTAATATTTGGGATCGCTAATCTGTCAGTACCCTTGCTAGCCAGAAGGGAATACAATTTATTATGAACAAATTGCACACATGGTCAAGTTTCTTGCAAGTCTTTGATCTGATGTACCAACAATTTATATCCTCATCTGTTTGTTTCTTTGATCTTAATATTGAAAATTACTTTCATAAAAGAATTTACTAAAAAGAAAAAAAATTACTACATTTTCAAAACATTGTACCACCTGCACTGCTCTGTTATGAACTTTAGCTGTTATTTGTAACAAACCCAACTATGCAAGATTTTTAACATTTGTGCTTCTGATTAATAAGGCTTATGTGTGATGCATTTTCTGCTTTTTGTTTAGAGCATTTTAGAATCCTTTGTACAAGGGGTGTTCAATAAGTTATCTACCCTGGCATGTTCTGTCAGTGTTAGAGAGCTGAGCTTGTCTGTGCAGATTGAGACATGACTGGACATGCAACACAGACACAGTAGCAGATCAGTATGGTGAAAGCACTGGAAGTTACAGGATAGCAGGTGCAGTACAGTGCAAGTCTACAAAGAAAGTGAGGGATTTGTAGCTTTGTTCCATGATTAAATTCCTTACAAAGGAAGAAAAGAAGCCTAAAGAAATCCATGAAAGGATGATTGCTGCTTGCACCTTCCTACTACCAAGTAAAGTTTTAAGCCAAGCAGTTTAAATGGGGTAGGGAATCAACTGAAGATGACCCCCCGTTCAGGGCGACATGTCAAAGCATCTTGTGCCATAAAGTGGAGGCCATGATTTTGGAAGATCATCGGGTCAATGTTAGGTCTCATGCACATGGCCGTTGGCCGGTGCCCATATTGCAGCTTTTCTGCATTAAACATAGACCACTTTGAATAGTGGCATGGCTCCCTAAATGTCACAAAATTTGACCAAATGCGAATGCCATGACTTGCAACATTTTTACGCTCAGTGTCCTCCATAGTGTCTTTGGTTTGATAATATTTCACCTATTTGTAAAGTACAAAACACATTTATTGGGGATGTAACATCTGAATAATCCAGATCGTACGGACGTCACAGAGCTGAATCCACCACTTCACACCACCCTCTAGCCATAGCAGAAGACCAATAGAGAAAACAGAAGCTCTCACACAAGCCTACTTGATCTTGCCATGTATTACATGTCCAATTCATCTAAATGAGTGCCATCAAAGGCTACATTTCTCCTGCAGGGGAAATAAGTACCCACATACGGCTTGTTCCTTGATATCAGTTGTGGCAATATCTCTAAATAAAAACTGTGTTTGCTATTAGAATATGAAACTGTCATGAAAGGTAACACATTCATACATGAAATTATGAAAATTGTGCCCTTGTAGTCCAAAACATCTCATTATAATGTGTGTTAATTAAAAAAAAATGGAAATTGTGGTGGCAATGTTGCTCAATTTTCTTTATTTACTGCTATATTCACGCTGATTATCTCTAGCTCTCCTCATGTAAATTGTTGTTACTTTCACCAATATCACCTTTGTGTCTTGGTTCTATAGTGCGGTATTCTCTGTATAATACAGTATGTAAAGGGAAAACTAGTTACTATGACAACCATGCCTCGTAGTCCTTGCCTCTCCCGAGAATATGACAGGCAGTCCAGTAAAGTTTTGATAAGTGTCCTACATAAGAAAGCACAAAACGTCAGTAAATGACTTAGCACCAGACTCTCCACCAATATATCAATGCCACTTTCAGTAAACGACCCCAATATATATCTGAAATGCACAAAACAATAACATCAAGGTAAAGTCAAGGAGCCGCCTGCATCTGATTACCCAGTGTAATCGTGTTACAGATGTTTCATGTCATTCTTCATCTCCTTAGCATTACATTTTGCTTGTAGGAAGACCTTTAGAAGCAACCTGATTCACTATGACGGTTCCAGTCCTTATAATCGAAATCACTTTGTATCTTGCACACATAGAAAAGCAGGATTAATTACTAAATATTGCCATCCACACTGCAAATGCTGCTATCTCAATTTGGAAATCCATGTTTTGCATATGTGATGCACAGGCAGAGATGTTAGAGTGAGGCTGTACTTTCCAGGTATACACAAAAAACATCCCCCCATGCCTCCTTCTTTCTCTAACAGGTAATTACTGTGAGTAGCCAACACGCAGATGCTCTTAGCAACTTTATCTTCCTTCTGTATGTTAACAGGAGACACAAAAAATAGTTACTCGGTAGAAAACATAGGGGGAATTTATCATCTAGCACTCTTGCATCCCTCCAATCTATCCTCAACTCTGCTGCCCGACTAATCCACCTCTCTCCCCATTACTCCTCTGCCTCTCCTCTCTGCCAGTCCCTTCACTGGCTCCCCATTGCCCAGCGAATTCAGTTCAAAATTCTAATAAATACGTATAAAGCCGTCCACAACCTGTCCCCTCCATACATCTCTGAGCTACTTTCCCGATACATCCCCACACGTAATCTCCGATCCTCACAAGACCTCCTTCTCTCCTCCCCTCTTATCACCTCTTCCCACAACTGGCTCCAAGATTTCTCCCGTGCATCCCCCATACTCTAGAACTCACTACCCCAACATATCAGACTCTCACCTACAGTGGAATCCTTCAAAAGGAACCTGAAAACTCACCTTTTCAGACAAACCTACAACCAGTGATTCTGCTGCCTCTATACCGCCATGACCAGTGGCGGATTGGCCATGCCCATGGGGCCGGCCAGTGGAAGTTTTTGGGGATGTATTTTGCGCTGCTGGCAGTATTTTGTGGTATTTGGCTCCGTTGGGGCAGTATAATGTGCCACAATATGGTATTGCTGGACCCGCCTTCCATCAATTTGGACCCAACTACAAAACAGGGCCACTTTTAGTAATTTTTCCAGGGCCACTTTAAGTTCCCAGTCCGCCCCTGGCCATGACCAGCTTCACCCTCACCTACTGTGTCTTTTCTCCATACCTTGCAGATTGTAAGCCCTTGCGGGCAGGGCCCTCTCTTCTTCTGTACCAGTTTGTAACTTGTCTTCTTCATGCTTAGTGCAATTGTCTGCATTATGTATGCAGGGGCGTTGCTAAGGTCTCAAAAGATTCGGGGCCCAAGCCCCAATGAATATGACACATTTCTCTATGTTGCCCCTCGCCCCATCCCTGCTATACAGCAGCACATACCTCACATCCAGGGCCTCCAGGTGACGTCTCCTCTGATGTAGATCTTCTCTCTCATCATCTTCTCCATTTGGTCCGGACAACGTCTCTCAGCTGCTCCTCGTCTCTGCAGAGTGTGACAAACAGACATCTTATCTTCCTCACATTTCTATCATCATCCCCCAACCTGGAGTCCCCACAGTGTTATCCTGCTGCTCGCTGTGCCTCCCAAAACCTCCAAATACTATCCTGGAGAAATAATAGTGGCCCCCATAGTAATAGTCCTACCAATAGTAATTCCATCATTAGTAACACTCCACCCTACAGTGACTCCTGCACTTATAATGCTCCCCAAGAGTGCCTTCATTAGTAGAAGAGCCCTTCAGTATTAATAATGCCCTCACAGAGCCTCCAGTAGTAATAAGGCCCCCTATTGCTCCTCCACTGGTAATAGCATTCTCTACAGACCCCTGAGTAGTAATAAGGTGACCCATAGTGCTCTTAGTAGAAATAAGGTGGATCTATAAGTCTCTCCTATAGAGCCCCTAGTAGTAATAAGAACGCCCAATGTCCCCTGGATTTATAATACCCCTACAGTGCCCCCAGTATTTATATTGCCCCCAGGGCCCAGGCCTCGAATGTTTTAGCCTAGCAACACCCCTATATGTATACCCCTTATCATATGTACAGCGACATGGGATGAATACCGCTTTAATAATAAATAATAATAATCATGAGGGCAACATTTGAAGTCAGTTTTGCTTGAGTCTGCATTGATTTATTTTGTATCAAAAGTTGCAGTGATAATTCAGATGCTAAACATATTAACATAACTAACCGCACAAACTTTTCAAAACTGAAGTGTGTGGTATAAAAGTGCAAAAAGTTGCAAAATTTTTGTGCAAGTAAGGCCAAAAAGTCATTTTTTTATTTGCAACTTACTGTAAATGTACAGTAAAGTTGGTTCCTACAGCAGATACTGCACCCTATTTAGATGTTTTCTGCTGGTGTCTGGGTTGTGCAGCACAAAATGTGGGCACATGTTATCCCCAAGTGACTAGTTTATGCACAAAAAAGCTTATTTCTGCACATAGGTGCTACTGTAGAAAAGAAATGTAAAAAGACCTTACATCCCAGCAACTGAAGCCGAGCCATGCACTCTCAACGGAAAACAATAAGAAAAATGAAAACTACGTAACTAAAGAGATCTGCCATCAGCTTCTACATTGTTTTTCTTGATTTATTACAGTACAGTGCGTAATCAGAAATAATGGGAGAACTCCGCACCCTTGGCCAAGATGGGAAAAGCACAACCCGTACTATGTTCTCAGCTGTTATCTCAAATCAAAATGTTTGGTTTGTCTGCAATGGACAGCTATAAAAGTGACCTAATTTCCCCCACTTGTGATTGGGCAAAAAGGTATGATTAAAGGACAGGGGTGGGATTCAAATTTTTAAGAACAGGTTTACTAAACGGCGGACACGCGGCATCACGACACATGTTTACATATACATACACCATATATACACATACCACAAAACTTTTAAAACGCCTAAGGAGCTAAAAAAAACCAGCGTTGCGAGTTTTTGTAAAGCGCTGGCCCACACCTCTAACTCCACCCAATGTCTATCTGTACATGTTCCAACCCTGCCTAGTCTCCATTGTGCCCCCCCACACACTAGTTATGCCAGATTTTGGATGGTTGGGAGGCATGCATACATAAACAGACTATATAGACACTACACTCATATAATCACATATAAGATATACACCATACAGTATATAAATTACACCTAGGCTACACTTTAGATTTAACTGCTCCATATACATTTTAACACATTTGTACCTAGCAGTACAGACATATTTGCATACACATTATATTCAGTGCTATCCAGCATACAGCACACATACCTCTCACATCCAGTGACTTCTCCTTTGATGCAGATGTTCTCTTTTCTCATCTTCTCCTTTTAGACCAGGCGCCATGATGATTTTTCACCCATCTCTCTTCTCTGCAGTTTGAAGAAAAGACATCTTAGGTTCCTACTTTTCCATCATCCTGCCACCTTCGATACTTAAAATGAGCACCAGTACAAAGAATGTCCCTTATAATGTGTGCCAGTACAAAAAAAAAAACCCTTAGTGCCCCTAGTTGAGCTAATGTGTCCATAGTGCCCCTATAATGTGTGCAATTATAAAATACCCCTACTGGCACCATAGTGTCCCTCAGAATGTGCCAGTATAAATGTCCCTTCTTAGTGTCCTCATAATCTGCCTATATAATATTCCCCCATAGTGTTCTTCCCCCCTCCAACACCATAGTGTTCCCCATAATGTGCCAGTAATACCCCCATGATTTGCCAACAATGCCCCAAGTAGATGCCCCCATAGTAGTCCCCATATGCCAGCAATGCCCCCAGTTTACTGTCCCTCAGACCATTGGTCTATAAAAAAAACTATGAACAAATCACTATGAACAAATCCCTATGCACACTGCACATATCTTATTTTAAAGTAAAAAAAAACAAAACGGGAACAAATACAATACACTGTGCCCCCATCAGACCTCAGATCAGCCCATTATGCCCCCATCAGACCTCAGATCAGCCCACTGTGCACCCATTAGACCTCAGATCAGCCCACTGTGCCCCCATCAGACCTCAGATCAGCCCACTGTGCCCCCATCAGACCTCAGATCAGCCCACTGTGCCCCCATCAGACCTCAGATCAGCCCATTATGCCCCCATCAGACCTCAGATCAGCCCATTGTGCCCCATCAGACCTCAGATCAACCCACTGTGCCCCCATCAGAATAAAATTTAAAAAACTCTTTTACCTGTCCTGCGCCGCGGCTCTGCTCCGGGTTCGGCGCTCCTCTGTCTTCTCTGCCCGCGCTGCACTGTCAGAGTATGCGCACTACGTCCTGAGGCTGTACGAGGTCAGACTAGTGCAGCGCGGGCAGGAAAAGCCGCACCAGATCGGGATTTAGCCAGTAACCCGGTTCTCCGATCCGGCTGAATAGATTCAGTTCCAGGTTTTCCTGCTTAGGTTTGCAATCCTTTTTGTCCATTTAGTAATCGGTAGCTTTTCCTTTCAGCTGTTCTCTGTCAGCCACTCCCAGCTACTATATATTCTCCCTTTCTGCTTCCCTTGTTGCCAGATATAGACCTTCCTTCCAGATCTTCTTTTCTGACATCAGATGTCAGAGCGATCTCTTGAGAAACCAAGCGCTTAGCCACCCACTGTGACCTTCTGACTCCAGGCACAACAGGATCAGCGATAGGTCGTGACACCCTCGTGACAGCATTGCACTTGGTCTGTAACAACACTGTGCTGCACTCTGTATTCTGACATATTTCTATAATGGCCACCATTAACTTTTTTGACAATTTGTGCTAAAGTAATTTTTCTGTGAGATGGGACAAGACAAGCTAGTCTTCACTCCTAACATGTATCAACAAACCTTGGGTGCCATGAACCTGTCACCAGTTCACTGATTGTCCTTCCCTGGGCCACTTTTAGTAAGTTGTAACCTGTGCTTACTAGGAACACATCACTAGACCTGTCCATTTTGAGATGTGCTCCCCCAGTCATCTAGCCATCACAAAAGAAGAAAACACTATTTGTACTTTAATAGACTGTCAAGTGCAGATATATCTATATAGAAACGTTCACATGGCTCATTGCACCTGTACTTCCTGCAGTGGTTCCTGCAGTGGTTGGCCCTTGTCAAAGTCACAAAGATCCTAACATTTGCCCATTTTTCCTGCTTTCAACATATCAATTTTAAGAACTCACTGTTCACTTCCTGACTAATATATCCCACCTGTTGACAAGTGTTATTAAGTTATTTGCTTCCACTGTAACTAGTTTCAATATTACGGCTGATCAGTGTGTATACACTACCAAGGACACGCTATTATGTGAATTTAGTACTATAGTGTGAAACATTTATACAGAAATCGCAGTATAGGAACTACAGTATATCGCTACTAGATGGACGTAGGCGCCATTATTGTTGTGGGTGATTTTTACGTGGACCCATTGAAGTATAGACTTTTGCTATTTGATTGTTTTCTTCTTGTATAGTTGTTATTTTTACCAAGATTGTGACAAATTTGTTACTATACTGTTTATTTTGTAGCTGACTTTGTAAAACCTCTCCACTGAACCACTAATGTCTTTCCTAGGAAACCATCTATTTGCTTAAAGGCTATGTGCACCTTCGCAAATTTTTATATTCTTTCAATGCATATAAAAGAAGGAATTTTGAAATATGCATTCATTAAACATTCATTAAACCTACTGTTTTTTTTCTATAGCTCCTATGCAGATTAAACATCTCCATAGTAACAGACAACAAACTGTGTAGTCTGATCCCGCAGACATATTCCCACAGTTGTATTTATAGTTGATGCTGCCCTATTCGCCTAAAGCCTATTGACTGAAGGGTATAGTAACACAGTAACATAACAAAATATACATACGTCCATCCAGTTCTGCCTGTTACCATCCAGTATAGCTACATAAAATTATTTTGACCATTCGGTAAAACACATTGTTAAAAAAGCGCCTGGTTTTACCATGCACCTTGGGGTTTTGTGATGTTGTTATTAGCCATGCTGTTTACACAAGTGAAAATTCATGGCAAATAATCACATCACAAAACCACAGCAAACCTGGTAAAAGTGAGTGAGCTTTTAAACGCCTTTTTTAATGCAATTGTGACCGTGTGGTAAAAAGCATTTCATCTACAGTAAATATTCCTTTTACACAGCAGACCTAATTCACAAGTCCGACGGCATCTCTATCAATGGATAGGGCATGCTATGATTGGAATAATAACATGCACCATCCAGCACTGATTTTCTCTCAAGATTCATTCACTAAAATCAGTGGGTCTTCAAGATAAACAGACAGGATGCAGACATCATCTGTGACAGTGGCGTACATAGAGAAGTAAGGGCCCTATAGCAAGGATCAAACCAGGCCCCCCACACAGGACAGAAGGGTTTCTGCCTAAACCTCTTTCAATGACCCTTGGGACATTTTTACACTGCTTCATTTGCTAAAAGTTGTTCCTTTAGAGGGTAGAGTCCTTTACCTCCAGTAGAAGAGGAGATAATCCTAACTAACACTGGGCCCCCTCTTGCCCTCGGCCTCATAGCAGTCACATGGTCTGCCTCTATGGTAGTTACGCCCCTGGTCTGTGAGTGGTCTGTATAAAAATGTGTCCATGTTCACAGCCCAGAACACAAACTAGTTTAACATCACTTATCTGAACAAGCTCTAACTTTTGATAGGTTCCTACTGCATGGCTGCTGAGTTGTTGTTTTTTTTAAGTTATACTGAAAAGTTTTAGTACTTTCTCAGTGTGTGGATCATGGAATGGTCTGCTGTGTGACCTGCAGAGAAATCCTCTCTGCTAGTTAGCACCTTTCTCCTCATCTGACTGCTCTGATGTTTCTTTATCACTTACTTTTATTTACTGAAGCACCAGGTAGGGGTGTAACCACTGTACCATAGCGGCAGACCAGGCGACTGCTATGGTGCCCAGGATAAGACGGGGCCCAGTCTTAGTTGGGATTATCTCCTCTTCTACTGGAGGTGAAAACTTGGTCAGGACTGTACGATCTAAAGAAACAACTTTTACCAAATGAGGCAGTGGAAAAAATGGCCCAAGGATCACTGAAAGGGGTTTAGGAGGAAACCCTTCTGTCCTGTGTGGGGGGCCTGGTTTGATCCTTGCTATGGGGCCCTTACTTCTCTATGTACACCACTGGCACCAGGCACCAGGGATTTAACTCTTACACCACTTTCCTGAAGAGATTATTGTTACATTAGCTGTAGGTAAGCAGTTTGAGCTTTAACTCTTCTGAGTTGTAGCTACAACAAACATAAGTTAGGTTAAGTTCACATCACCGTTATGGATTCCGTTATTTTTTTTCCGTTATAACATGGAAGTCAAAACGGAAACCTTTAAGAGGCATTCTGTTTTGATCCTTCATAATACAAATCTATGGGCAGCATAACAGATCTGTCCTGGTTTCCAGGAGTCCAGTCCTGCATAACGGAAACCGCTATGCTGCTCATAGACTTCCACTATGACAGAATACTAAACTGAAGTCTTTAAAAGGCATTCCATTTTGCTTTCCGTCATAATAGAAGTCTATGGGCAATCATAACGGATCCATCTGGTTTCCATTATGCAGAACGGAAAAAAGTCCTATCAACAGGACTTTGTTTTCCGTCTTGCATAACGGAAACCAGACAGATCCGTTATGATTGCCCATAGAATTCTATTATGATGGATCAAAACGGAATGCCTCCTAAAGGCTTCCGTTTTGACTTCCGTCTTATGGATTCCGTTATTTTTCATTATAACCATGTTATAATGGAAAACAGTAATGAAATCCATAAAGGTGATGTGAAACCACCCTTAGTAATAAGGCGACCTGCACATGAGCGCTGAGCGACAGTACTAAGGTGAAAGAATAAACATGAATCTCTGTGAAGTACAGCCCCCGCTTCTTCCTGACACCATAGGCACGTGCCCTCATGTGCCTTGTTGTAAATGCAGCCCTGCATATTCCCTTCTAAAATCTGTCCTCTATGTCTGGCTAACCTACATTATCCCAGTGTAAGGGACAAAAGGAACAAGGTATAACGCTGCAAGGCTGCAAGAGCAGACTACTCAGAATTTGACAATTTTAATTAAGACCTGTTGCAAAGTTGCTTCATCTTTTATTTACGATGCATTGGGAGAATGAAAACAATTTGGCTGCAAAGATGTACATGGTAGTTCTGAAAGGGACATTACACAGTAGGTGTAGAATGCTAGCTGGCTGGGGAGGATTGTGTCATGTATGGCCAGTGGTGACAGGGATCAGGGTAACAATCTGAATACAGTTATCATTGTAAGCTCTTGAGAAACCTAATAACACTCTTGTTTGATGTGCATTAGAGTTGACGACAGCATTCTTATTGTTTTAGGAGAGAGCTGACACTTCTCTTATAGTAGAGATTTCATGTCTAAACAGCGTGGTTCAGCGAGATAAGAGAAGGTCTCGGGGGTCACTTTTCCATAGACTTTTTTGTATAAAAGCAAACAGCGAATTATGTTATAAGTAGCCCAAAGCCATACTGATTCAAAGCCTATATTATTTGCACTTGAAGCACTTTAACCTATAGCTTACAAATCTCCTGGAGTGAGGTATGCAGGAGTAATAGTGTAGTCCTGTATGATGAAACAATGATTGACACTGTAATTGAATGTAAATGACTTTTTTCACTGCATCTGAATGTAAATGACTCTTTTTACTCATTTCTGTAAAAGGTAACTAAAAGACGCTAAAGCCAGCATCCACAATTTCCCTGCAAGATATTCTATCATATAAAAGATTATGTTTATCACTATATTATATTGGTGTCTTATAATATTAGTATTTATTGTTTTAGATACGATTATATTTAAGTGGTTATTGTTTGGTTGTTGAGAATCCAATTTGGTAAGCATATGCAATACTGTTTCCACATTTGGCTAGAAGAATTTACAGTCTATTTGGTAAAGAAATTGCACACTGATTATTTTTATATACTTTCAGTATTATAATCTGTAATATAGTATGTAACAACTCAACCTTCTCTATGGCTTTGTAATATCATCTGTGTGTGTATAACAAATATGTGATTGTTCCTTAGGGCAATAATATAATGTTCCATATGTCTATAAAACACTGCACTTAAAAGGGTGCTCCAGTTACAACCAGATATTCCTATTCTACTGGATAGAGCATAGCTGTTATAAACATCCTGTGCCCCCCAAAGCAAAGTTCATGCATACTGCGGCTTCTTTTAAACTCTTTGGGATTCCTTGAGCCAAGCACTGTACTCAGCTCCTGCCGTCCCATAGAGATGAATGGGGCAGTGACCACTACTACTTTCATATGGGGACAGGACCCCCTTCTCATAATGTGTGGGGGTCCCAGCAGTCAGATATACATCAATCTAACAGTTATCCTCTATCCAGTCCATAGGGGATAATTGTTGTTGCTGAAATAACCCATACACCATAGATAAATGTGGAAACTGGTTATTTTGTCAGTACCAGCTGACCATCCAATATGTATGGGGGATGTCCTGACTTTGACCTAACAGATACCAGGAGAAAGAAGACAGGGTCAGAGTCTGCACCCGGCATACCCGGGCATGTGCACTGCTCCTGGGGGGCCTCAGGGCCGCACCACCAATTAGGCGTGGTGAGGCGATCTCCTTGGGCAGCAATACCCTGGAAACAAGGGAAGGGCAGCGGTGGCAGCAGGGCTGTGGGAAATGAGCGCTTCCACTCTACAGCAATCTGTATCACCGGCCTCAGGACAGCGATACAGTTGGATGCTGCAGCGGGGCAGGGGAGTGGCATCTCTCTTCCCTTTAATAGGTTGCAGGCCTATCAGAGATTGGTGCAGGCAGCGTTATGGGCATTATCGTCTGGGCAGCATACAGCGCGGGACACAGGCCAGAAGAGGTCTGCATCACAATACTGCCAGAAGCATGAAGGTAAGTAATGAATTAGTGTTTTTATTTTTTATTTGGCACAATGCTGTTGAGCGCACTATGGCGGGAGGAGCTTTTTGGGGGCATTATATAGGGGCATTTTTCCTGGCACATTATGGGGGTAACTATGGAGAATGGGAGGACATAATCAATATGAGAGCATCTACTGAGGGCACTAAAAAGGGATATTTTATACTGGCACATTATGGGGGAAACTATGAAGGCATCTACTGGGGGCACGATATAGGAGAATTTTATACTGGCACATTATGGCGGGCACTATGGGGAAGAGGAGTGAGGAGCACTATCAGGCCATCTACTGGGGCCACTATATAGGGGCATTTTATACTGGCACATTATAGCAGGTACTATGGGGAAGGGGGTGAGGAACACTATGGGGGCATTTACTGGGGGCACTATATAGGGGTATTTTATACTGGCACACATTATAGTGGCACTATAGCTCAACTGTGGGCACTAACAAGGGGTATTCTTTGTACTACCACACAGATTTGTGCACTAGTTCACATTATTAGGGGGATTTTTTTGTACTGGCACTCAATTTAAAGGGGCATTTTTGTACTTCCACACATATTTCTACTGTCACATAAGGAGAATTATTACTACTGGGGCCATTATGGTGAGCTTTATTATTGAATAAAAAGTGATCAAAAGGGTGTATGTATGGAAAAATGGTAAAAACTACAGCTCGTCCCGTTTTGTTCTTTTCAGATATATTTATAATACATGCAGTTTAATTGCAGCGTGCTTAATGCAAAGTGCCACTAAGACTTTTCCCGGCCATGAAAGGAGGACTAGGCAGTTGGATTTGAACATGGCAAATGCTTTTGTTTTCAGGGAGATAGCCTGCTGTCAGATGCAAACAGCAGCAGCTTTCCTATCTCTCCCCATTTAGAACACATGGACGCTTGGCCAAGCCAAGCATGCATGTGTATGGGGTAGAGGTATTTCAGGAAAGGAGTCTTGTATATCCAACTTAAAGGGGTTGTCCATCTCAGACATTGGGGAATATCGCTTAGATCAGAGCCTGCAAGGTCCCTTACATTTGTTCCTATAGGAGCGCTGAAAATAGCCGAGCGCTGGCTTGGCTATTTCCTTCAGTCCCACATCATTGAATGGAGCGGTTGCTGTGCTTGTGTGGAGTGCTTCCCATTCATTTCAATGGGACTTCCAAAATAGCCTAGTGTGCCGCTCAGCTATTTTCAGCATGCCTATAGGAATGTATGGACGGAAGTCTTGATGTCATGTGAACAGTGCTCAGTTGTGACTTTTGTTAGATATCTTTGCTTTATAATATAACACTCCAGGTTCTGGGGTACCATAATTAGTATGGTTGATAGGATCCCAATTTTGGTTGCAGACGTCTCTGCAAATACTGGTGAAACAGAGCCGGCACACTTAGCTCCCGCTTCATTTTGATTTACAACCTACTTCTCCAAATGTAGACACAGGAGTTTTTTTTTTATAACAGATTCCACATGAATCATGGCATGCTGTATTTGTTTCAGGGTAGAATACAGTGCCTCACAGAACCACCTCATTAATGGGGAGATTTATCAGAACTGGTGTAAAGTAGAAGTGGCTTAGTTGCCCATAGCAACCAATCAGATTCCACCTTTCATTTTTCAAAGCTCCTTTGGAAAATGAAAGGATCAATCTGATTGGTTGCTTTGGGCAACTAAGCCAGTTTTCCTTTGCACAATAGATGCATAGATGATAAATCTTCCCCACTTTGTCAAAAGAGGTGCCTAATATGGACCATTATTACACTGTCATACAGGTCTGTGCACATGGAATAGCTGTGTGATTGAGGTCTAAGAGGTAATCAGCATGGAGATATCTAGAGACCCGATTGCTGAACTAAGTGAAGTCCTTGTGATGCCAGTCTGATGTAATGGAAAACCACTGGTTACTATAAAATATGAGTTTTCACTGATTCCTTCATTGGATAAATATCAAGCTGTGAGATTAACTGTGTTAGGGTTCATGTACACAAACGTACAGTGCCTTGCGAAAGTATTCGGCCCCCTGGAACTTTTCAACCTTTTGCCACATTTCAGGCTTCAAACAAAAAGATATAACATTCTATATTTTTGGTGAAGAATCAACAACAAGTGGGTCACAATTGTGAAGTGGAACGAAATTTATTGGATCATTTAAACTTTTTTTGTAATAATAAAACTGAAAAGTGGGGCGTGCAAAATTATTCGTCCCATTTACTTTCAGTTCAGAAAACTCACTCCAGAAGTTCATTGAGGATCTCTGAATGATCCAATGTTGTCCTAAATGACTGATGAAGATAAATAGAATAGGCAGGGGCATTGCTAGGCTAAAACATTCGGGGCCTGGGCCCCTAATGTTTTCTCCCAGGCCCCGAATGTCCTGCCTGTTAGACAGATACAATAGACTGCAAGATATGTAGGACCTATGATGACATCACAGGTTATGTGATCAGTGCCGTCCAATCCTGAACTGGTCACATGACTGTGACATCATCACAGGTCCTTTCCCCTGTCTTCTAAACTAAAGAGGAGAATTGTGGGGAAGAAGCTGCAGTGAGCACTGCTACATCAGAAGAGGTAAGTGAAGGGAGAAGCAGAGGGATGCTGGGAGTTGTGGTTATTTAACTGGGTCTGTATGTTAGGGCAGAAGGGAGGGATGTTATCATGGGACTGTGTGTTGGAGATTACTTGGGCAGGGTTCTGTTAGGGTACTTTCACACCTGCAGCATGGGACTCGGGCAGGCTGTTAGGATCCATGCTGCCGCTGGTGCACGTGTGGGGCCACAACTACGCTCCTGCCCCATTCACTGTAATGGGGGCGGGCCATGGATCCGGCCGCAGCATGGCAACTCCTGCCGCAAGGCGGCCAGAACAAAAGTACAGCATATTGTACTTTTGTTCTGCCCGCCTCTCAGCAGGGTTTGCCATGCTGTGGCTGGATCTGTGGCCCGCCCCCATTACAGTGAATGGGGCAGGAGTGTAGTTCCGGCCCCACACGTGCACCTGCTGCAGCACGGCTATTTAACCACCGGAACAGCCTGCCGGAGTCTCCTGCCGCAGGTGTGAAACTAGCCTAAGCCTACTTTCACACTTGCGTTGTAAGGATCCATTTGTGAGATTCGTCACAGGCTCTCACAAACGGTCCTAAACTGATCAGTTTTTCCCTAATGCATTCTGAAAAAAGGAAAAGGATCCGTTCAGAATGCATCAGTTTTACTTCAGTTCAGTCTCCATTCCGTTTTGGAGGAGGACACTAAAACGCTGCTTACTGCGTTTTGGTGTCCACATGAAGAAACTGATCCAAACTGGCTATTTAAAAGATAATACAGCCGGATCCGTTCAGACAGTTGTATTATCATAATGGAAGCGTTTTTGCTGATCCATGACGGATCCAGCAAAAACGCTGGTGTGAAAGTAGCCTTATTTACATTGGATTGTGGCGTGGAGTGATGTTATTTACATGGGACTGCATGTTGGATGTGGCTGAGGGCAGGTTTATGTTATTTACATGGGACTGTGGGGTGGAGTGATGTTATTTTTTTTACGGGACTGCATGTTGGAGGCGGCTGTCGGGGGGAGTGATATTTACATAGGACTGTATGTTGATGATGGCTATGGGAATTATGTTATTTACATGGGACTGTATTTGGAGGGGGCTGGAGAGATGGTGTGATGTTATTTACACAGGAGGGAAATAGCTTTATTTACATGGGACTGTATGGTGGAGGGGCTGAGGAATTATAATTTCTGAGGACACTAAAGGGAGGAATATAAGTACAGCGGGCACTTCAGGGTGAGCATTATAACAGTAGGGGGAGCGATATAAATACTGGAGGCACTGTAGGGGTATTATAAATCCAGGGGACATTAGGCGTTCTTATTACTACTGGGGGCTCTATAGGAGTGTCTTATAGATCCGCCTTATTTCTACTAAGAGCACTATGGGGCGGGCTTATTACTACTGAGGGGTCTGTACAGAGCTTGATTACCAATGGGGGAACAGTAGGGGGCCTTATTACTACTGGGGGCTCTGTGAGGGCATTATTAATACTGGAGGAGTCTTCTACTAATGGGGGCAATCTTGGGGAGCATTATCAGTACTGGGGTCACTGTAGGGTGTAGTGTTACTAATGATGGAATTACTACTGGTAGGACTATTACTATGGGGGGCACTATTATTTCTTCTGGATAGTATTTGGAGGTTTTGGGGGCACAGTGAGCAGCAGGATAAGACTGTGAGGACTCCAGGTTGGGGGATGATGATAGAAATGTGAGGAAGCTAAGATGTCCGTGTGTCACACTCTGCAGAGATGAGGAGCAGCTGAGAGAAGTTGTCTGGACCAAGTGAGAAGATGACAGAAGATCTACATCAGAGGAGAAGTCACCTGGGAGGCCCTGGATGTGAGAGGTATGTGCTGCTGTATAGTAGGATTGGGGCGAGGGTCGGCATAGAGAATTGGGCCATATTCATTGGGGCTTGGGCCCTGGATCTTTTGAGACCCTAGCAACACCCCTGGTCTCAGGGTTCTGTTTAAAGCACAGAGAGCATCATGAAGACCAAGGAACACACCAGGCAGGTCCGTGATACTGTAGTGGAGAAGTTTAAAGCCAGATTTGGATACCAAAAGATTTCCCAAACTTTAAACATCCCAAGGAGCACTGTGCAAGCGATCATATTGAAATGGAAGGAGTATCAGACCACTGCAAATCTACCAAGACCCGGCTGTCCCTCTAAATTTTCATCTCAAACAAGGAGAAGACTGATCAGAGATACAGCCAAGAGGCCCATGATCACTCTGGATGAACTGCAGAGATCTACAGCTGAGGTGGGAGAGTCTGTCCATAGGACAACAATCAGTCGAACACTTTACAAATCTGGCCTTTATGGAAGAGTGGCAAGAAGAAAGCCATTTCTCAAAGATATCCATAAAAAGTCTCGTTTACAGTTTGCCACAAGCCACCTGGGAGACACACCAAACATGTGGAAGAAGGTGTTCTGGTCAGATGAAACCAAAATCCAACTTTTTGGAAACAATGCAAAACTATATGTTTGGCGTAAAAGCAACACAGCTCATCACCCTGAACACACCATCCCCACTGTCAAACATGGTGGTGGCAGCATCATGGTTTGGGCTTGCTTTTCATCAGCAGGGACAGGGAAGATGGTTAAAATTGATGGGAAGATGGATGGAGCCAAATACAGGACCATTCTGGATGAAAACCTGTTGGAGTCTGCAAAAGACCTGAGACTAGGACGGAGATTTATCTTCCAACAAGACAATGATCCCAAACATAAAGCAAAATCTACAATGGAATGGTTCAAAAATAAACGTATCCAGGTCTTAGAATCGTCAAGTCAAAGTCCAGACCTGAATCCAATTGAAAATATGTGGAAAGAGCTGAAAACTGCTGTTCACAAACGCTCTCCATCCAACCTCAAAAAGCTCAAGCTGTTTTGCAAGGAAGAATGGGCAAGAATTTCAGTCTCTAGATGTGCAAAACTGATAGAGACATACCCCAAGCGACTTGCAGCTGTATTCGCAGCAAAAGGTGGTGCAACAAAGTATTAATGCAAGGGGGCCAAATAATTTTGCACGCCCCACTTTTCAGTTTTATTATTACAAAAAAAAGTTTAAATGATCCAATAAATTTCGTTCCACTTCACAATTGTGACCCACTTGTTGTTGATTCTTCACCAAAAATTTAAAATGTTATATCTTTTTGTTTGAAGCCTGAAATGTGGCAAAAGGTTGAAAAGTTCCAGGGGGCCGAATACTTTCGCAAGGCACTGTATTTTCTGTCCATGTCTGTTCCATTTTTTTTTGTGGACCGTATATGGAACAATTCATTTGAATGGGTCCGCAAAAAAACGGAAGTAACCTGTGTGCATTCTGTTTCCGTATGTCCGTTCTGCAAAAAAAATAGAACATGTCCTATTATTGTCTGCGTAATGGACAAGGATAGGACTGTAGGGGTCATCTGTTCCATTCTGCAAAATATGGAATGCAAACGGAAGTTCTGTGGTTTACGGACCACAAAATACATCCAGTCATGTGTATGAGCCATTACTCTTATTTTCTATTGGCCACTGGCTACTAATTACCTTAGTTAACATTTTCATTCTCAACAATTTAAAACTTCACTTTTATTGATGTCCTAAAATCAATATGATAGCTATACAGTATTTAAAACCCCAGCCTGCTGCTGCCGTGTAATTAATCCAGCTTCTGATGGTGGAACGCGATTCCACCTATTCACTTCTAGCCTACTTTCTATCTTCCTAATTTCTTAATTGCAATTATTGTATATTTTTTAACGACAGCAAGCCATTAAAATGGCTATTCGTTCACACCCTGCCCCCCAAACATGTTTCCACAGAGACCTGGCGTCTTCAGGAGTAATAAACTATGTTACATAAGCCATTCTCAATTAGATGTACTCTTGAGGAAGCCCTTCCTGATAGCCGGCCAGTAAAGTGTTAATACAGTGCCAACTAACCTACAGTGCCAGTTGGGTACATCTCTCTGGGCCCAAGGGGTGTCCCTGAAAGCATGGTTTATGCCGGTAGTGATATTGTATGTAGATTTATGGCAGAACGTGTTACATGAAGATGCTAATGCTATGACATATCAGAATGCACAGTCACCACATCACTGTATGAAAGGAGCTTCCAGCTTCTTCACAGCCAGTGACATCACTGTGCATCGTACTATTCTACATCTGCAGCAACGAAAGGGTCTGCCATGCTTCCGAATCCCAAAGGAGCATCAGGGAAAAGCATGTACCATAGAATCAGTGAGAGACAATCCCCTTGTCCCCTCCTCCCCGCCTCTCCACCTCCCTCCTTCACCATTAGACTGGTAGTTTAACACAAGCCTTCCTTAGCGTAATGTGTTTCACCAGCAGCCCAACCCATCTTCTCCTGTCTTTTTTTCCTGTTATCATCTTGTCTCTCACCTGCTGAAGAGGTTTCATCTCTAGAACCGGTTGGCTGACCATCACTCTTGTTGTGTCCTCCTACTTACCTGGAATTATGGAATCAACTACTGTATGAAGCAGCATGTGGCTGGTAAGAAAATCTATCATTGTCCCTTTAAATGCAATGATCCCATGTCTCGTGCAGCATAATGACTTTTGCAGATAGGCTGTAGTACACCGGTGAACACATGACAGCTACGAGACATGCAGGTCTGCACCGGTATCTGGTCATTTTGCTCATGATCACTTCCAATATACTTAGATAAAGTAGGCTATAACATGCAATTTATGTAGAACCTGCATCACATTTACATTCAATGCATTTGTTCGTCTCACATGTTATACTAGAATTTAAATATACTCCACATTTACAGTGCACAAGGCAGGATTATGGGTTCCCTGGGTCTACTTAATAAATATGCAAAGCTGAAATGTGGCATTGTCTATCCCGGTGATTACCATCCTTGGTACCCCAAGTGATGCTGAGCTGCACCTCCCACCAGGAAGAGTGGAATCCCACAGATGGATTTCTGTAGATAAACCTGCCTGTGATATCTGGCACTGATTGAAGCAAAGTATTGTTGTATTTTATGTACCGTTACACTAATATTATTAATATTCATATTATTACGTAATATTACATGACTAATTTTATGAATTTTTTAGCAAGTCTTTTTTTTTTTTGTTCTCCACTCCAATATTTGCATTAGTAAATCTCGGATACCTTTCATTGTAACTTAATAGAACAGGACATTGTGAGCAATCAGATCATATAAGCAGGATTTCCTAGTGGAGACCAGGAGAATCCCCTGTATTATGGACTGATGAATGAATTAATGTCCGATTGTTGCATTGGGACTTCATTTTACAATGCAGAGGGATATAGAAGTATACGATGCAGGATTAGAAGAATTATGCTTTAAAGCCTTTACAGTTTCCAGTAAAGCTGCATTGGATATGTGTGAGGTGAAGGAAGGGAATTCCTGGGTTTTCTGCTGCCTCGATTTAAGGGCTGCTGTTCCTCAGAAGCTCTCATGCCGCTCTCCATGTCAGGTGCGGTAACCATGGAGAGAGCTGGAACAAAAACCAGAAGAGGGGAGGGTGGAGTATTGGATTCCAGAAGTCCTCTAAAAACATGCGCTACTATTGCTACAAGTGTCATGCTGACATGATTGCTCTCAGCTCACCCTATGTCTGACCTGTAACTGATCCCTGGCTGGGAGTTAAAGGGAATTCTATTCTTCTCCAATCTTCAGCTCCGAAGCATTTACTATCAAATGGAGAAGGTGTAACAATATGAGCAATAGGAGATGCTAGACCAATATTGAAAACTAAGATTATTTTTTACTTCTAGGCATTTCCACGTGTCTTTATGTCTTTAGTGATGCAACGGGGACTGACCACAAGGACCCCCAACAATTGGAAATAACAGTGCCCAATCCTAGTTCTCCTTCATTAAACTCCATGTCAGCTACTGTTAGATATAGGAACAGCTAAGTGGAAAAGTAGTTTTGGATAGAGTGAATACAAAAACAGGCACTTGACCAACCTCCCCTGTTCTTACAATTGGTTGGGAGTCCAAAAGTTCTGTCCTCCACTGATTATACTTTTATAGTATAACATGAAAGTGATTCCCAAATTACTCTATTAAATTGAGTATAGACAGAAGGCTGGGGCTACATGCCAATTTTGGCCACAACCATCGTTCAGAATTTCAAAAAATCCAGCAGGCATCGGCTTGGCACTGGCCAATCAGACTCGGTGCCAGTGACATGTGCTTCCTGTTGGCGGGGTATTTAAATGAGCAACCGCTGGCCACAGTTGCCTATGATTGGGCTTCTTGCCTCCCATACTTGTTTCATGTGGATTCCTTTGCCTCTGAGTGCTGATTTTCCTTCAGGTTTTAACCCAGTATAATATATTATATGCGTTTGTTTCTTGTTTGTCCATGGTTGGTTCTGATGTTATTCCCTGATTTTGACTCAGTCTGTGCTGAACATGTACGAGGGGATACTGAGAAGTTCCTGGCTTTGCCCCCTTCCAGTTGGAATTGAAAAATGATTTTGGTACCATATGAAATCTTGATATCTTGTCATGTAACTGTGCAAATATCAGATGTTTACGACTGGTATAACGATTTTTAATTTCAGGTAGAACCTGAGATGGCAGACGCACAAGGAAGTTTCACGTCAGGGAAAGGACAGTCCTTTGCAGACTTTCCTTGGAGAAAGAAAAACTTCATGACGGCCCGTAACTCCACAGACGTGAAACTTCCTTGTGCCTGTGCCATCTCAGGTTCTACCTGAAATTAAAAATAGTTCTAACAATCGTAAACATCTGATATTTGCACATAACAAGATATCAAGCTTTCATATCGTACCAAATTCATTTTTCAATTCCAACTGGAAGGGGACAAAGCCAGGAACTTCTCAACATCCCCTCGTGTATATATATGGAGAAATAACTGTCAACCAAGCCACCATTTGGGTGACAGTTATCACATGTGTATAGCCAGGTGTACCTTTTTATATCTCCTAATACCATTAAAGGTTGTTCAGGCAGGAAAAAGTATTTAGAATGGTTTAAAGTTAGAAATTATACTCACCTCACCAATCCCCCTTCAGTCCTGACACTTCCTGGACCGCGCCGATCTCTACTTCCTGTTCCCTCTCAACACAGACATTTGACTGCTGCAGCCAATCACTGGTCCCCCTACTGACAGGCAATAATTCTATAAAAGCAATGTATGTAGTACTAATGAATGAGGCACCAACCCCTGTACTTAGTGATTATATATTACAGCATATCAGTGTACCAAAAATATGATTTTTATCATTGCTATTCTTTTTAGATAGAAAAAAATAATAACGTCAATTACACATCTGCAGATTATTACTGCAAATATATTTTCCCTGTAGTAAAATTCCTCCAAGCTTGAGCAGGAACTGCAGACTTAGCTGAAATTTCGGGCCAGGCACATTTACCAAAAGTATTACAGAAATTCATGCTAAATATATGATCAAAAACGTCATTTTGCTGCTAAAAGACTTGTCCCTCCAGTAACTTCATCCAGTTGTGTTATCTGCTGAGTAAGTGCAGGCAACCAATAATAGGACAAGCCGTTCGAGCAGCCTAGCAGACAGATTGCCAGTATTCACGCAAAATTTGCTGGAATGGCAGTCAGCTTTATTGTGTAAATGTATTGCATCGACTAACGCACAGAACGGAGGAACAGAGGATATATTCCAAAGGGAGCGTGGTGAGATTCCTGCAGAGAAAGAGCAATTTTCTGCAATTTGCCCAATGGAGTCAGTGGTGAGGTCTGGTTGCTAAGTAACCATGGTAGTGTTTCCGTAATATTATCATGCTGTTGGCATCAGGCAGAAACAGGGTCGCACAGTAGTTGGGTGTTTTCCATTTTGAGGTTAATGTTTGTGATTTTTATTGTATAGATAGTAACATAGTTTATATGGCCGAAAAATGACATCTGTCCATACAGTTCAGCCTGTTATCTTGCAAGTTGATCCAGAGGAAGGCAAAAAAAACCTTCAGTCAGGCAATCAGAATAACTCCCTGGATCAAAGACCCCTCTCTAGTAACTATAACCTGTAATATTATTACCCTCCAGAAATACACCCAGACCCCTCTTGAACTCTTTTAGTGAACTTACCATCACCACCTCCTCAGGCAGAGAGTTCCATTACTGCTCTTACCATAAAGAATCCTCTGCTATGTTTGTGTACACTGTGTACACTGTGTACATTTCACTGAAATCTATCCATATAGCGCCACCTGCTGTTTGTTCTTTTTATAATTTTCCTGCCCTGCTTATTGAGATGGAAGCACATGCTCAGTTCCATCCTTCAACTGCCACAAACTGCAGCAGAAAGGACACATCCCTAAGAAAGGACATGCCGTCTAAGCTGTCAGCAAATTTAGCAGAACAATTGGATCAATGGGAGGTACAGGGCTAGTTCTGTTTGCCACATTAATTATGGGATAACTCCTTTAATGTCGCACCCTGTTAGACTGTAAGCCCAGTCAGTGTGTGTTAGGCAAGTTTTACACAAACGTATTGTTAAATGTCCATAATACAGATGGATTACTGATGATATATTCATTGCGTTAGTATTTAATTTGTCTTTACATCCATGTAAATCCGTGACATAGGTCGCAACAAATTTATGTACACATGTTCAGGGGCGGACTGGGAACTTAATGTGGCCCTGGAAAAAATACTAAAAGTGGCCCTGGTTTTGTAGTCAGGTCCAAATTGATGGAAGGCAGGGCCAGCATCACCATATTGTGGCACATTATACCACCCCAACAGAGCCAAATACCACAGTCCATCACAAAATACTGCCAGCAGCACAAAATATATCCCTAAAAACCACTGGCTGGACATGAGGAGGGCCCAGGTGGCCCCCTGGGCATTGGTCCACCGGGAAATTTCCCTGTAAGGTCTATGGCCAATCCGCCCCTGCACATGTTCTGTTTGCCACAGAGCACAATACTATCAAAGCCTACCATTGACTTTCACATTGGCTAAACATATGGCCCTTTTCTGATGCCATGGTCACTCTCTGTAGTGATGCAAATTTTTACAACTTTTCACAAATATATCTCAGACCTTGCCAATCAGTAAGCCATGTCTACTTTGTACTCCAGTTTTTGCAATATGAAAAGTTAGGCGGAATACTCAGCAAATGGTTCGTAACCCAAGAGCCAGGACTTTTTTGGAGTAGAAAACACCAAAAAAACTAACTGCTTTAATACATTTGAGTCAATGTATTAAAAAACCCCACATAAAACATTTCTCTAAGGCTATTTTTCCATCTGCACTTTCCCTTTCCGCTACTGATATCCATCATAGGATCTCAATAGTGGAGGAAAACACTTCCGCTTTGTCCCCATTCATTGTCAATGGGGACAAAACTGAACTGACTGGAACGGGGTGCACTAGAATACATTCCGTTCCGTTTGGTTGAGTCCCCATAACGGACACAAAAGAAAATGGATCTGTCCTCCATTGACAATGGTTTTAGAGACGGATCCGTTTTGGCTATTTTAGAGATAATAGAACCTGATCCGTTCAGAACAGATGCAGACGGTTGTATTATTATTATGACGGAAGCGTTTTTGCTGATCCATGATGGATCTAGTAAAAATGCTGGTGTGAAAATAGCCGCAGCACAAACCTGTACTGTGAGCATTTGTGATCTATCAAGACAGCATATGATCCCACTATTGGCACCATGTATAATGGCTCTTGCAAAGTGCCATAATATGGTCGATTTGACACAGCTGTAATACATTTTAACATCCATCTAAAAATGCCTAGTTGCCACACAGTTTATGAATGAACCCTATGGTGATCTAAATAGAACCATGAAAGGTCTGGGTGCTCCAGCTGTGATGTATGTACAATTTAAAGGAGGTTTCCTAGAAAACAGTATTGAGGACCTATCCTCAGGATAGGTAATCACTATCTCAACACAGGAAATCTAACTCATGGCACCCTCACCAGTGAGTGCTGCAGCCTCTTCTTATGCCAGTGGCATCACATTCATCAATCACATTGCCTATGTACAGTGAATGGGCCTAGGCTGCAATGCCAAGCGCAGCCACTATACAATGTACAACACTGTGCTTGGTATGTTGTGAGGAGGCCGCAGCACTTAGCAGAGCAATGCAACCTCTTCAGTTGATTGCCGGGGTACTGGGAGTTGGACCCCCACTGTTCAGATATTGATGAGCCATTCTGAATATAAGGCCTGATTCACAATGCCAGCAGTAGTTCTCTGCTGGAACAAACTGCTGGAGCTCTCTGGATCCAGCATTGCCGGATGTTACCGGAATGCCAGCTGGCCCCATTGACTATAATGGGGTACAAACTAAGATCCGGTCGCTACCCGGCAAATATGCCGGGAGTCAGCAGGACAAAAAATGCTGTATGTAGTCAATGGGGCTGGTGAGCATTCTGGTAACATCTGGAAATACTGAATCCAGAAGGCTCTCTGTCGTAACAGCCTGCCGAAACTTCTGCCAGCAATGTGAAAAATGCCTAAGCCACCAATACTGTATTCCAAGGAAAACCCCTTTAAAGTACAGTTAAATATAATCTATTGTTCCCTGTAAGCAGCTATTTCAGTCTAAAGAGTAGCTAATGTTCTCCAAAGGAAATACCAGCTGAAAATCCAGATAAAGAATGCTTGTAAGCTAAGCAGAAGGCTGGCGAACATGAGGTGCAAGAAAATGTCAAAGACATTGCCCAGGTGCAGCAGAAATATCAAGATGGGTAGAGCACACAACAAATTAAATTCAACTACAGTAGCAAACCAGGTCTGCTACATCTGTTCTTCTCAGGTGCTAAGATCGACAAAGGGCATATTTACTGCCACAGATTCGGAGCAGGAAATGTCCTAGACAGGTTTCATCACTTCCCAATCCTGGCCTGTTATTTATTGAAAGTAGCTTTCAGAAAACGAGGTATAGATTAATTGAAAGGTGAGTGGCTCACCACCAGAGATCTATGGAGCGTCGAGGTGCTCAAATCCAGGCTTTACCCACAGCCTATTGGTATATGGAAAATAGCTTGTATATATGGGGATGAGCACACTCTGTCTGGTATTGTTGTCTAATAGAAATGCAAAGAATATAGTATAATATTGTCTGTTAGTAATAAATATTTATTATTGTAGGATGCTAAAAATATGGTGTAGATTACAGATAATAGATAGCTGGCCAGCTTTAAACTAAATAGATAAAAGCAATAGTAAAAAAGGAAAAATATATAAAATAAGAAATAGAAAAAATGAAAAATGAATAAAAATAAAAAATAAAAAAATAAAAAATAAGAGTCTTTATTCCTTCTTAGAGTCCCTCTTTCTTGACTAGATAGCGTTCATAAATGTGATATAGTCCTATCAATACTTTAAGGAACGCTGATTCAATGTTCACTATGATCCTTAATGTCACATCTAAATAATTCTTGCATAAATAATGTTATAGTACATTACCCCTCCACTATGTCTCTGTTGAGATGCGATACAGCAGTGTATATGATGTTTCAGATGCGCTGAAGCCCGCTCCGTCCGTGCTTGGCTTTGATGCTCCTAGCCGTCAGCACGAGGACGCTGCTCCTCTGTTAGTGCGGGAACGCCGGTCCTCTGCGCGCGCTTCTCTTCCCGGCACTTGTTCAGTGATACCCGTCGTGGCGTCCCACGTGTTCGTGGGTATCTGTTTCTTTGTCCTTGTTTAGTGTATTTTGGACTTTAAAACTTTCATATAGATGTCCTCCCCATATTCTTTATACAATGTCCTTAGTGTTGGGGCTTATTTAAATAAATGGGAACAAATAAGAAATAAAAATACAGAATATTATTTCTTTATTTCTTTATTCTGTATTTTTATTTCTTATTTGTTCCCATTTATTTAAATAAGCCCCAACACTAAGGACATTGTATAAAGAATATGGGGAGGACATCTATATGAAAGTTTTAAAGTCCAAAATACACTAAACAAGGACAAAGAAACAGATACCCACGAACACGTGGGACGCCACGACGGGTATCACTGAACAAGTGCCGGGAAGAGAAGCGCGCGCAGAGGACCGGCGTTCCCGCACTAACAGAGGAGCAGCGTCCTCGTGCTGACGGCTAGGAGCATCAAAGCCAAGCACGGACGGAGCGGGCTTCAGCGCATCTGAAACATCATATACACTCACCGGCCACTTTATTAGGTACACCTGTCCAACTGCTCGTTAACACTTAATTTCTAATTAGCCAATCACATGGCGGCAACTCAGTGCATTTAGGCATGTAGACATGGTCAAGACAATCTCCTGCAGTTCAAACCGAGCATCAGTATTGGGAAGAAAGGTGATTTGAGTGCCTTTGAACGTGGCATGGTTGTTGGTGCCAGAAGGGCTGGTCTGAGTATTTCAGAAACTGCTGATCTACTGGGATTTTCACGCACAACCATCTCTAGGGTTTACAGAGAATGGTCCGAAAAAGAAAAAAACATCCAGTGAGCGGCAGTTCTGTGGGCGGAAATGCCTTGTTGATGCCAGAGGTCAGAGGAGAATGGGCAGACTGGTTCGAGCTGATAGAAAGGCAACAGTGACTCAAATTGCCACCCGTTACAACCAAGGTAGGCAGAAGAGCATCTCTGAACGCACAGTACGTCGAACTTTGAGGCAGATGGGCTACAGCAGCAGAAGACCACACCGGGGTGCCACTCCTTTCAGCTAAGAACAGGAAACTGAGGCTACAATTTGCACAAGCTCATCGAAATTGGACAGTAGAAGATTGGAAAAACGTTGCCTGGTCTGATGAGTCTCAATTTCTGCTGCGACATTCGGATGGTAGGGTCAGAATTTGGCGTCAACAACATGAAAGCATAGATCCATCCTGCCTTGTATCAACGGTTCAAGCTGGTGGTGGTGGTGTCATGGTGTGGGGAATATTTTCTTGGCACTCTTTGGGCCCCTTGGTACCAATTGAGCATCGTTGCAACGCCACAGCCTACCTGAGTATTGTTGCTGACCATGTCCATCCCTTTATGACCGCAATGTACCCAACATCTGATGGCTACTTTCAGCAGGATAATGCGCCATGTCATAAAGCTGGAATCATCTCAGACTGGTTTCTTGAACATGACAATGAGTTCACTGTACTCAAATGGCCTCCACAGTCACCAGATCTCAATCCAATAGAGCATCTTTGGGATGTGGTGGAACAGGAGATTCGCATCATGGATGTGCAGCCGACAAATCTGCGGCAACTGTGTGATGCCATCATGTCAATATGGACCAAAATCTCTGAGGAATGCTTCCAGCACCTTGTTGAATCTATGCCACGAAGAATTGAGGCAGTTCTGAAGACAAAAGGGGGTCCAACCCGTTACTAGCATGGTGTACCTAATAAAGTGGCCGGTGAGTGTACACTGCTGTATCGCATCTCAACAGAGACATAGTGGAGGGGTAATGTACTATAACATTATTTATGCAAGAATTATTTAGATGTGACATTAAGGATCATAGTGAACATTGAATCAGCGTTCCTTAAAGTATTGATAGGACTATATCACATTTATGAACGCTATCTACTCAAGAAAGAGGGACTCTAAGAAGGAATAAAGACTCTTATTTTTTATTTTTTTATTTTTTATTTTTATTCATTTTTCATTTTTTCTATTTCTTATTTTATATATTTTTCCTTTTTTACTATTGCTTTTATCTATTTAGTTTAAAGCTGGCCAGCTATCTATTATCTGTAATCTACACCATATTTTTAGCATCCTACAATAATAAATATTTATTACTAACAGACAATATTATACTATATTCTTTGCATTTCTATTAGACAACAATACCAGACAGAGTGTGCTCATCCCCATATATACAAGCTTTCAGAAAACATATCAGGGCCTTCTATATTTTTGGCTGAAGTGGAGATTTGTCTAGCTCACACGTATGAACGGCTCATAAACCCTGCCAATAAAACGAAGGAAGGTCATCAAACAAGTGCAACTTGCAAGCATTCGAGGGGACGACTGTGACTATCCTTTATTTTCTCCCCGGCTTCACTAAGCATCAGTCTTGAGTGCACGAGCCAGGACCAGGAGACTCTGCAGAAGAAATTATCTGAAAATGTGAGATATTGAATTGTTTTCCTCACAAAGCCAGACACACAAATTGTTTCTCCAGATGCTGCTTGGCAGCACACAAGAAAGCTACCGAGCTAAAGGGGGCTACACAAAAGATATAGGAAATGAGAAAGATGGAGCAAATAACAGAGGGTCATATTATCATTTACCTCATATCATCTTGCTGCTATAGTGTCCTTTCTAGTAAAAGAATATCCATATTTTGCAGAAAGAAGCAAAATATATTTTATTTATATGTGATGTATTATTGGAACGCTTAGGCACCTCAAAGATTATTCAGAAATTGTATTATGATGAGTAGTTCTTTAATATAATCAGAATCCTAGCGCGTCATCTACAGGGGTGGCTGGGACCTTGGATTTCCGGCATCCTACATGCAAGTTTTCATAAAACTTTATATGTCATAGAGGCATATCAAAGGTTTTGATCAGTGATGGTTTGAGTGCTGGGACCCCCACCGATCGCTAGAATGAGGAGAGAGAAATGCTCATAGTGAAGGAGACCAGAGCAAGATTAGCCCATAGACTTTCTATTAACATAGTAACATAGTAACATAGTTTATAAGGCCAAAAAAACACATCTGTCCATCCAGTTCGGCCTGTTATCCTGCAAGTTGATCCAGAGGAAGACTCCATCTTGCATCCTCTCCTGCAACGAGAAGAGGTAGCTCAATATGCGAGTGCTTCTCTCTCCTTGTTCTAGTGATCTGTGGGGGTCTCACTTCACTAGTGTTTTTGGCACTGAAAGCAAAACTGCTAAAATGCAGCACCATCCGTTTTTTAGTCTTCCTGGTATTTAATGTGTATCAGTCACTGGTAGTAAATTTTTGGGCCTATGTCGCTCTCTATTATCTATGCTTTTAGAAAACTTTATGTCAGCCAATAACGTTCTGTCCACATGTACATCAGAGGACAGTGCATGTGAACCTGGGACTACACCTAGACTTTGTGTAGCACGTTTGATTGATTTTCACAATTGAGCTACATCTACGGACTACTGAGCTGCAGCTGTAGTCCAAAGCAGTGATTTGACTTGTATACAGTCTTGTGCCTGCAGCTGTCACGTAAAAGTGCTACAAAAAGTCTAGCTGTAACGCCAACCTAAGGCCACTTTCACATCAGCATTTGTAAGCCAAACCAGGAGTGGGTCCAAAACACAGAAAAAGCCCAAGTCTTTCCATTGTACTTTTTCTCTGTAGGTTCCACTGCTGATACTGATGCAAAATACGGACTAAATACTGATTGTGTGAAAGTGGCCTATGACAGAAATGAGTGTCTCCTATCTGACAGCCTCTCCATGGGCATTGTCTTATATACAGTACAGACCAAAAGTTTGGACACACCTTCTCATTCAAAGAGTTTTCTGTATTTTCATGACTATGAAAATTGTAGATTCACACTGAAGGCATCAAAACTATGAATTAACACATGTGGAATTATATACTTAACAAAAAAGTGTGAAACAACTGAAAATATGTCTTATATTCTAGGTTTTTCAAAGTAGCCACCTTTTGCTTTGATTACTGCTTTGCACACTCTTGGCATTCTCTTGATGAGCTTCAAGAGGTAGTCACCCGAAATGGTTTTCACTTCACAGGTGTGCCCTGTCAGGTTTAATAAGTGAGATTTCTTGCCTTATAAATGGGGTTGGGACCGTGAGTTGTGTTGGGCAGAAGTCAGGTGGATACACAGCTGATAGTCCTACTGAATAGACTGTTAGAATTTGTATTATGGCAAGAAAAAAGCAGCTAAGTAAAGAAAAACGAGTGGCCATCATTACTTTAAGAAATGAAGGTCAGTCAGTCCGAAAAATTGGGAAAACTTTGAAAGTGTCCCCAAGTGCAGTCGCAAAAACCATCAAGCGCTACAAAGAAACTGGCTCACATGAGGACCGCCCCAGGAAAGGAAGACCAAGAGTCACCTCTGCTGCGGAGGATAAGTTCATCCGAGTCACCAGCCTCAGAAATCGCAGGTTAACAGCAGCTCAGATTAGAGACCAGGTCAATGCCACACAGAGTTCTAGCAGCAGACACATCTCTACAACAACTGTTAAGAGGAGACTGTGTGTAGCAGACCTTCATGGTAAAATAGCTGCTAGGAAACCACTGCTAAGGACAGGCAACAAGCAGAAGAGACTTGTTTGGGCTAAAGAACACAAGGAATGGACATTAGACCAGTGGAAATCTGTGCTTTGGTCTGATGAGTCCAAATTTGAGATCTTTGGTTCCAACCACCGTGTCTTTGTGCGACACAGAAAAGGTGAACGGATGGACTCTACATGCCTGGTTCCCACCGTGAAGCATGTAGGAGGAGGTATGATGGTGTGGGGGTGCTATGCTGGTGACACTGTTGGGGATTTATTCAAAATTGAAGGCATACTGAACCAGCATGGCTACCACAGCATCTTGCAGCGGCATGCTATTCCATCCGGTTTGCGTTTAGTTGGACCATCATTTATTCAACAGGACAATGACCTCAAACACACCTCCAGGCTGTGAGAGTGATGGGTGCTACGCCAGATGACCTGGCCTCCACAGTCACCAGACCTGAACCCAATTGAGATGGTTTGGGGTGAGCCCCCTGGATCGCATAGGAAGCAGGCTGTAAGTGTATTACACTGTGTAATACACTTACAGCCAATGCATTACAACACAAAAGTATTGTAATGCATTGTAAAGGGGATCAGACCTCCAAAAGTTAAATAAAGTGGAAAATGAAAAGTTAAAAAATAAAGTAAAAATAAATAAATAATAATAATAAAAGTTAAAAAAAAATAAGCCATTTTAAAAAAAAAGTTAAAAAAATGGTAAAAAAAAGGTGAAAAAAGAAAGGTATACATATTAGGTATCGCCGCGTCCGTATCGACCGGCTCTATAAAAATATCATGTCATCCACCTCGCCAGGTGAACGCAGTAAAAAAAAAAAAAAAAACTGTGCCAAAACAGACATTTTTTGGTCACCTTCCCTTACAAAAAGTGTAATAGCAGGCGATCAAAAAAGCGTATGTACCCCAAAATGGTACCAATCAAACTGTAATCTTGTCCCGCAAAAAATGAGACCCTAACTAAGACAATCGCCTGAAAAATAAAAAAAATATGGCTCTCAGAAAATAGCAACACAAAAAAAAGATTTTATTCTGTTCACAAATGCATCTAACGTGTAAAACTTTCCAAAAATAAAAATGTTAGACATATTGGGGTATCGGCCACGTCCGTAACAACCTGCTCTATAAAAATATTACATGAGATGGCCCCCCAGGCGAATGCTGTAAAAAAAAATTAAAAAAAACTATGCCAAAATAGCCATTTTTTTCACTCTTCCCTCACAAAAAGTGTAATAGCAGGCAATCAAAAAGGTGTATTTAACCCAAATTGGTACCAATCAAACCGTCATCTTGTCCTGCAAAAATGATACCCTACCTGAGACAATCGCCCGAAAAATAAAAAAAATATGGCTCTCAGAAAATAGCAACACAAAAAAAATTTTTTATTCTGTTCACAAATGCATCTAATGTGTAAAACGTTCCAAAAATAAAAATGTTAGACATATTGGGTATCGCCACGTCCGTAACAACCTGCTCTATAAAAATATTACATGAGATGGCCCCCCAGGCGAATGCTGTAAAAAAAAATAAAAAAAAAACTATGCCAAAATAGCCATTTTTTTCCCTCTTCCCTCACAAAAAGTGTAATAGCAGGCGATCAAAAAGGTGTATTTAACCCAAATTGGTACCAATCAAACCGTCATCTTGTCTGCAAAAATTATACCCTACCTGAGACAATCGCCCGAAAAATAAAAAAAATATGGCTCTCAGAAAATAGCAACACAAAAAAAGATTTTATTCTGTTCAAAAATGCATCTAATGTGTAAAACTTTCCAAAAATAAAAATGTTAGACATATTGGGTATCGCCACGTCCGTAACAACCTGCTCTATAAAATATTACATGAGATGGCCCCCCAGGCGAATGCTGTAAAAAAAAATTTAAAAAAAACTATGCCAAAATAGCCATTTTTTTCCCTCTTCCCTCACAAAAAGTGTAATAGCAGGCGATCAAAAAGATGTATTTAACCCAAAATGGTACTAATCTAACCGTCATCTTGTCCTGCAAAAATGATACCCCTACCTGAGACAATCGCCCGAAAAATAAAAAAAATATGGCTCTCTGAAAATGGCAACACATAAACAAGATTTAATTCTGTTCTAAAATGCATCTAATGTGTAAAACTTAACAATAATAAAAATGTTAGACATATTGGGTATCGCCGCGTTCGTAACAACCTGCTCTATAAAAATATCACATGACTTGCCCCCTCAGGTGAATGCTGTAAAAAAATGCTAAAAAAAACTATGCAAAACAGCTATTTTTTTCACCTTGACTCACAAAAGAGTAATACCAAGCGATCAAAAAGGCGTATTTACCCCAAAATGGTACCAATGAAAACCTCACCTCATCCTGCAAAAAATGAGCCCCTACATAAGACAATAGCTCAAAAAAATAAAAATCAATGGCTCCCGCAAACCAATCCATCAAAATCTGTGTTGTAAAATCCAGATGGCACTCCTTCTGTTCTGAGTCCTGCCATGTGCCCCCACAGCAGTTTACCACCACATATGGGGTGTTGCCGTATTCAGGAGAAAATGGGTAACATATTATGGGGTGCTTTTCTCCTGTTACCCCTTATGCAAATAAAATAAATTGGGGCTATAGCAACATTTTATTGGAAGAAATGAAACTTTTCATTTTCATAGCCAAGTATTTCCAAATTACGTAAAACGCTTAGGGGGTCAAAGTGGCCAGTACCCCCCTTAATATATTCGTTGAAGGGTGTAGTTTCCAAAATGGGGTCACTTTTTGAGGGTTTCCACTGTAGGGGTACGTCAGGGTCTCTCAATTACAAAATGGTGCCTACAAACTATTTTAGCAAAATCTGCCTCCAAAATCCGTATGGCGCTCCTTCCCTTCTGACCACTGCCACAAACCCATAGAAACGTTTACCACCACATATGGGGTATTTCTGTAAACTGCAGAATCAGAGCAATATATATTGAGGTTTAGTTTGCTGTTAACCCTTGCTGTGTTGCAAGAAAAAAATTATTAACATGAATAATCTACCAAAAAAAGTGAAATTTTGAAATTTCACCTCCATTTTCCTTTAATTCTTGTGGAACACCTCAAGGGTTAACAAAGTTTGTAACAGCAGTTTTTTTTATAATTTGAGGGGTGTAGTTTCTAAAATGGGGTCATTTATGGGGGGTTTCATTATGTAAGCCACTCAAAATCACTTTACATCTGAACTGGTGCTTAAAAAAAATGGTTTTGGAAAATTTGGTGAAAATTTGAAAAATGGCTTCTAAACTTCTAAGCCCTCTAACGTCCTAAAAAGTAAAATGACATTTATAAAATGATGCCAACATAAAGTAGACATATGGGGAATGTAAAATAATAACTATTTTTGGAGGTATTACTATTTATTTTGAAAGTAGAGAAATTGAAATTTGGAAATTTGCAAATTTTTCCACATTTTTTTAAAATTTGCTATTTTTTTATAAATAAAAATGAAATATTTTGCCACAAATTTACTACTGTCGTGAAGCACAATATGTGACGAGAAAACAATCTCAGAATGGCCTGGATAAGTAAAAGCGTTCCAAAGTTATTACCACATAAACTGACACATGTCAGATTAGCAAAAATCAGTCTGGTCACGAAGGTGCAAAATGGCCCAATCATTAAGGGGTTAAAGCAGACCTACAGCAGTGAACTGGCTAGGTTGTCATGGAAGCCTGTTGTGTGTGGAGGCTGCCTATGAGCTTCTATTGGCTGATAAGGGTCATGTGACCAGGCTCCTATTGGCTAATGCATGTTTTGGGAATATCTCAGGAACGGTACGTCCTGGAGAGCTGAAAACTGTTCTAAAACCTTCCCGGACACCTGATGTACATGTGTGCCAAATTTTGTGATTGTAGCTGCAGCGGTGCGGATTCCTTTAGTGGACATACACACACACACACACACACACATACACTCAGCTTTATATATTAGATATAAATATATATATATATATATATATATATATATATATATATATATATATAAAAGCTCGCCACATTTATTGTTCTCTATTTAGCCCTCTGTATGAAATTGGAGGTCTATAAAGACCCCATTATAGCTGTGCACAACTCATAGCACTAATATGGCTGTGTGCATGAAGTCAGAAGCTAAATTATGTATGTCAAAT
>ONZH01006666.1:0-52847 GCA_900303285.1 Rhinella marina
AGAGATCTCTCCCATCATCTATTTATCCCGAGGACTGTGACTGTGACGAGGGGACATCCTCTGCGTCTGGAGGAAAGAAGGTTTGTACACAAACATAGAAGAGGATTCTTTACGGTAAGAGCAGTGAGACTATGGAACTCTCTGCCTGAGGAGGCGGTGATGGTAAGTTCACTAAAAGAGTTCAAGAGAGGCCTGGATGTATTTCTGGAGTGTAATAATATTACAGGTTATAGTTACTAGAGATGGATCGTTGATCCAGGGAGTTATTCTGATTGCCTGACTGGAGTCGGGAAGGAATTTTTCGCCCTAAAGTGAGGAAAATTGGCTTCTTTTTGCCTTCCTCTAGATCAGTGGTTCTCAACTCCAGTCCTCGGGACCCACCTGCCAGTCAGGTTTTCAGGATTTCCTTAGTTTAGACCAGCTGATATAATTAGCGTCCATCCATCAGGACTTACCACAGGTATTCATTCTGTGGGATATTCCTAAATCCTGACTGGCAGGTGGGTCCCGAGGACTGGAGTTGAGAACCACTGCTCTAGATCAACTTGTAGGAAAACATGCCGAACTGGATGGACAGATGTCTTTTTCGGCCTTACAAACTATGTTACCATGTTACTATGTATGTAATGTAGATATAAAAATATGGGCGAAAATACTAGCTCAAAGACTGAATGTTCTTACACCTTCTCTGGTCCACCCTGATCAGACAGGATTCGTGAGGGGTAGAGAGGGTAACCTCCATTCCTGTAGAATCATTAATGCTATACACTTTGCCCAGACTAAAAAGATCCCTTTGATCCTTCTCGGCACAGACGCCGAGAAGGCATTCGACAGAGTTAATTGGCAATATATGACAAAGGTCCTTGAGGGGTTTGGTATCCCAACATCATTTATAGCAGCAGTAATGTCCCTCTACAACAATCCCAGCGCTAGAATACGAGTAAATGGCACGTTATCTGACTCATTTTCTATAGAAAACGGCACCAGACAAGGCTGTCCTCTCTCTCCAACCTTGTTTATTTTGGTAATGGAAACATTACTACAAAAAATCAGGGATGATGATGATGACATAGAGGGCCTGCACATCAAGTCACACGTTCATAAGTATGCTGCCTTTGCAGACGATCTACTGCTTCTCCTAACCAACCCAAAGAAGGCGTTTCCAAAAATACTATCCCTTTTCCACCAATTCGGCATTATCTCCAACTTTAAAGTAAATTATCATAAGTCAGAAGCCCTTAACATTACACTATCAAATAGAACCTTAGATACCTTGAAGTCACGCTTCTCATTCAGGTGGCAACCAACGCATTTAAAATACCTGGGCATCCATCTTACTGATAAAGTAAACCTCTTGTATAAAGCTAATTTTCCTCCCCTCTTAAAGCAGATAAAATCACAATTGAGTTCACTAACACCACCTTATGTCTCATGGATGGGTAGAAAAAACATACTCCAGGCCTACATTATGCCTAAATTCCTGTATACAATGCAAATGGTACCCATACATCTTCCCACTTCCTTTTTTACGCAAGCTCGCTCACTTTTTGCAGCCTTTCTTTGGAGGGGCAAACGGCCGAGGACAGCCTTCGAACGACTATCAATGGTGAGGGCGAGGGGAGGATTTGGCCTACCAGACCTCAGATCATATTATAGACCGATACAGATGAGAAGATGGCTCCAATTGTGTCAGCCGAGGTTCCGTGTTTTGGGATCAGACATAGAATTATCGGTTCTGTCAAATTCTCAAATAGGGGATTGGTACATCTTCTCCTCAAATTATAGGTCTAACAAAAGGCATAGCATTGGGTCTTCCTCATCTGCTCTCAAATCCCTCCTTTCTACCCACACCCTCTAAGACTATGCCGGCCAAACTGATACCTTTCTTATTGAACCCTAACTTGCCACATAGTCATTCCTATTGGGATAAACATGAATACCTTTCTTTGGGGGAAAATCTAGAGGCCACAGGCTCTAAAACCAAATTAGAGGAGTTTTGCTCCAAAATGTTACAAAAGGGTGACTTCCTGGGAAAACATAACCTAGTAGAGACTCATACCTTGCTGACCTCTAAGCATACCTGCTCCACCTCTGAGACCTGGTGGGAAAAATTGCTATTAGGCAGCTCTGCTCCTAATCACGCCATTTCAATGTTTTATAAATACAATCTATCTCTTCAATGTAAGGGAACCCCAGCATACATTAGGACCTGGGAGAGGGACCTGGGTAGATCCTTCACAGAGGCGGAAATCACACAAATACATTTAAGATCTCACGGTTTTTCAAAATGTGTCCGAATACAGGAACATTCTTATAAGACCATGACCAGATGGTACAAAGACCCAAAGATACTATTCCAAATAGGCCTTAGTGCTTCTGATACATGCTGGCGCTGCAGAGGTGGGCAGGGCTCATTATATCATATAATGTGGGCTTGTCCACTTATTCAACCTTATTGGCAACAGGTGGAGAAACATATAAATAACATTTGCAAAGTGTCGATTCAGTTGCAGCCTGAATCAGTCCTACTCTGGCTCCCATCCTCCACATGGCACCCTTCTAGGTTCAATCTTCCTACAATGTTGGTGCAAGCAGCCAGACTCCTTATTCCACTGAGGTGGCTTGACATTAACCCTCCAACGATGGAGATGTGGAAAGACAAAATAGATCAGATATACTTGATGGAGGAGTTGGTGAGCTGGGAGGCAAGGAATCATGCTAAGTTCCTCAAGCTGTGGGGTCCTTGGAAAGAGGCTAGAAAAAATTTCTAAGATCATACCATCTTTTCCTAGGCTGTTCATGCAATTTTGTCACTCTACTTTTTACAGCCCAAAGTGTTGATATATCGCCTGCCCATATCTGCAACCAGATACTGCTCGCTCGCAGGTTAAGAGGTGACCTAATCTTACTGTTGATATAGGTGCTCAACTATGTACACTCTTTGTAGACCATTATTACTTATTGTGCTTTAATGTACCAAGATATCCATATGTGCAGGATATTTGTTCTACCCTGGACTATGTCTGTTTACTTGTTTGCTATTGCATTGTTTATTTGATCTGATTATTGCTCCTATGTCCCTCCTATTCTATTCAGCCCTTCCCCCTGCCCCTCCCTCCCCTTCCCTATAACCTTCATCCGTACTCCCCACCCTCACCTCCATTTCTTGTCCCCCCCCAACCTTCTCATGCCTACAATCTGATTTGTGTAATTAAATACAAATGCGACAACTGCATATGATCTGTAATTAACTGGCAAACCTAAATAAAAACAGTTTTGTTGAAAGAGTTTTCTGTATTTTCATGACTAGGAAAATTGTAGATTCGCACTGAAGGCATCAAAACTATAAATTCACACATGTGGAATTATATACTTAACAAAAAAGTGTGAAACAACTGAAAATATGTCTTATATTCTAGGTTCTTCCAAGTAGCCACCTTTTACTTTGATTACTGCTTTGCACACTCTTGGCATTCTCTTGATGAGCTTCAAGATGTAGTTACCTGAAATGGTATTCCAACAGTCTTGAAGGAATTCCCAGAGATGCTTAGCACTTGTTGGCCCTTTTGCCTTCACTCTGCAGTCCAGCTCACCCCAAACCATCTCGATTGGGTTCAGGTCTGGTGACTGTGGAGGCCAGGTCATCTTGCGTAGCACCCCATCACTCTCCTTCTTGTTCAAATAGCCTTACACAGCCTAGAGGTGTGTTTGGGGTCATTGTCCTGTTGATAAATAAATGATGGTCCAACTAAACGCAAACTGGATGGAATAGCATGCCGCTGCAAGATGCTGTGGTAACCATGTGGTTCAGTATGCCTTCTATTTTGAATAAATCCCCAACAGTATCACCAGCAAAGCACCCCCACACCATCACACCTCCTCCTCCATGCTTCACGGTGGGAACCAGGCATGTAGAGTCCATCCGTTCACCTTTTCTGCGTCACACAAAGACACGGTGGTTGGAACCAAAGATCTCAAATTTGGACTCATCAGACCAAAGCACAGATTTCCACTGGTCTAATGTCCATTCCTTGTGTTCTTTAGCCCAAACAAGTCTCTTCTGCTTGTTGCCTGTCCTTAGCAGTGGTTTCCTAGCAGCTATTTTACCATGAAGGCCTGCTGCACACAGTCTCCTCTTAACAGTTGTTGTAGAGATGTGTTTGCTGCTAGAACTCTGTGTGGCATTGACCTGGTCTCTAATCTGAGCTGCTGTTAACCTGCGATTTCTGAGGCTGGTGACTCGGATGAACTTATCCTCCGCAGCAGAGGTGACTCTTGGTCTTCTTTTCCTGGGGCGGTCCTCATGTGAGCCAGTTTCTTTGTAGCGCTTGATGGTTTTTGTGACTTCACTTGGGGACACTTTCAAAGTTTTCCCAATTTTTCGGACTGACTGACCTTCATTTCTTAAAGTAATGATGGCCACTCGTTTTTCTTTACTTAGCTGCTTTTTTCTTGCCATAATACAAATTCTAACAGTCTATTCAGTAGGACTATCAGCTGTGTATCCACCTGACTTCTGCCCAACACAACTCATGGTCCCAACCCCATTTATAAGGCAAGAAATCCCACTTATTAAAACTGACAGGGCACACCTGTGAAGTGAAAACCATTTCAGGTGACTACCTCTTGAAGCTCATCAAGAGAATGCCACGAGTGTGCAAAGCAGTAATCAAAGCAAAAGGTGGCTACTTTGAAGAACCTAGAATATAAGACATATTTACAGTTGTTTCACACTTTTTTGTTAAGTATATAATTCCACATGTGTGAATTCATAGTTTTGATGCCTTCAGTGCGAATCTACAATTTTCATAGTCTTGAAAATACAGAAAACTCTTTGAATGAGAAGGTGTGTCCAAACTTTTGGTCTGTACTGTATATATTACTGCACCCATGCTCCGCTACAGCCAATGACTGGCTGATATGGCCACAAGCAGTATGTCACTGCTATAGTCAGTAATTGGCTGCAGTGGAACATGTGACCATGTCCATGCTGCAGCAGATGTAAACACTGCGTGGGAACCAGAGCATGGACATGCCTGAGGCAGCGCAGAGAACGGGAGTGGCGGGGAGCAGGTTAGTATGAATCTTCTGTTTACAGAGGTAGGTCAGGTCCCAGAGAACCCCTTAAAGTTCCTGAGTTATCAAGAATGGTGTGGGCCATGCTGGTCAAGATGGGGTTTGTAGAGCTGGAGCAGGCATTGCATTTATGATGAGGTGAAGGCCTCATCATAAGTTAAATGCTTCCTCCAACGATCCATGCCAGTCTCAAATCTACGGCAGGTCGTAGCTACCGTAGATTTCAGTCATTATTTATACCAGATGTAAATAATGCCAAATGTGCTAGGGCTGATGGTCCCATCCACAGCCATACCATGCCATGTACATTTTTCAGAAACCTGGCAAGCACAGCATGAAAACGCCAGTTGCAACTAGAAAAGCCACAATAGCATTTAAAAAGTAGCAAAACCCTGTTTTGTGAATTTTTAAAGGGAACCTGTCAACAAAAAATGCAATGTATGCTACAAGCACCATGTTATAGAGCAGGAAGAGTGGAGCAGACTGATATCTACTCTTGTGGGAAAAGATTCAATAAAACTTGTCATTTATACATTTATATTCCAGCTCATTCTGGGCTTTGAAGTCCAGGAATCGGTCCTATCAGTGATTGACAGTTATCGCTGTATACACAGTCATAGAGGGAAGGCTGACAATCACTGATAGGACCGGCTCCTGGACTTCAAAGCCCAGAATGAGTAGGAATTTAATTGTATAAAACTATATATCAGTCTGCTCAGCAACTCCTGCAGCTGAGACACCAGGTTCCCTTTAATGCCAGAGAACTAGTGAGATGAAGGGGTGGAGGGTATTGATAAATTTCCCGTTTTATGGTTGTATATTCAAAACTATTGAAGTAATAGATCTAAAAATAAGAATTCAGATCTATTCATTCTCTTGTCAGCTTGTCAATTGTGGCGCTTTAAAGTGAGGATGATGGCGGTGTATTATATAAATGTGTCATATATTATCGTTAAGAATTTATAGAGGCTGGATTACATTAATTTCACTCTATATTAGTTTATTACTGTCTATATAATTTCTTAATATACGTCTGAATATTTAGTAACACTGAACCTACGATTTACTTCATTAAAGTCCTACAAATGATCACACTGTAAAGCATATGACTGCTTTTGGTGTATCATACTGGTGCACCACTGCAGAAATAGTTAATAATAATGGGGTGATTCATCCGTAAAAAATAACTATGAAACTGCAGCATGTCAAGGTATATGAATCACGAATTATGTCAGAAAAGCACAAGAGAAACATGTGAGATTTAGTACAGTCGAGTATTATTAAAAGAAGGGTCAATGGCTGCTCTGAAGAAACCTGGTAAAAGGGTCAAGTACAGTCCTGGGGCTGAAATGTAAATATCAGATGGCAGAGTGTATTATCTGACTTTGAAGAACATACACATTGAATTCTGAAACGTCAGGAGTATTCCAGAAATTATTCCTAAGGCGACCATAAAATGATATTTAGCCTTATTTTTAAGGCCTGCTGAAAATGCATAAAGGGGAAAAACCTTCTAATGTCCAAGCAATGGGAACAGTATTTGACATGCTTAGTAGTGATGATCGAGCACCCAGGTGCTCATACGATCGGGTGCTCTGGCCGAGCACTCAGAGGTGCTCGAGTGCTCGGCCAAGCACCCGAGCATAATTGAAGTCTATGGGAGTAAACCAGGCACCCCCCGCTCGGAAGAGCGAGGGGTACCTGGTTTACACAAGTGCCCAAAATTAAAAAAAAACACACAGACAGACACAGAGACATACTTACTTCCCTGGCAGCTCCCTCCTCCCGTCTAGCAGGAAGACGGCGTGCAGAGTGCTGGACGGGAGAAATCGCTACAAAGAAGAAGCCTGAGGAGGAGGAGGTTAGTGGTTTGTGTTTGTTTGTTTGTTTTCTATTTTGCAGGATCGTGAATGCAGAGGACTACTTCGGATTCGTTGGATTACGTCGGACCAGCTTTTATATTTTTTAAATAAAATGGTCAAACAGGGGTCTGGGGGAGTATTTATTTCAATAAAATATTTTATGAGTGTGTGTGTTTTTTTTTTACAATATAGCAGTTTTAGTAATCACGGCTATCTACAGACGGCCCTGATTACTAATACTGGGCTTAGTGCTTGCCGGTATGGCCAGCACTAACCCCGACATCTATTACCTCGGCACCCACCGCCACCAGGGGTGTCAGGAAAAGCCGGGTACCTGCAGGACCGGACCTTCCAAATTGAGGGTCTGGTTCTGGGGTAGCGGCAGGCTGTTACTGTTAGACTGGGAAGGGCCAATAACCGTGTCCCTTCCCACCCTGGTAGTGCCACGGTGCCGCTGCTGGTTGTATCTGGCTGGATACGGAAAAAAGGGGGAGCCCACGCCATTTTTTTCCAAAAATAATTAAACAATTTAAAAAACCGGCATGGGATCCCCCCTTTTTACCTTCTCCAGCCAGATAAAACCAGCAGCGGCAGCCTGGCACTACCAGGGTGGGAAGGGACACGGTTATTGGCCCTTTTCAGTTTAACAGTAACAGCCTGCCGCTGCCCCAGAACCGGACCCTCAATTTAGAAGGTCCGGTCCTGCGGGTACCCGGCTCTTCCTGACACCCCTGGTGGTCGGTGGGTGCCGAGATAATAGATGTCGGGGTTAGTGCTGGCCATACCGGCCAGCACTAAGCCCAGTATTAGTAGTCAGGACCATCTGTAGATAGCCGTGATTACTAAAACTGCAGTGTTGTAAAAAAAAAAACACACACACTTATAAAATATTTTATTGAAATAAATACTCCCCCAGACCCCTGTTTGACCATTTTATTTAAAAAATATAAAAGCTGGTCCGACGTAATCCAACGATTCCGAAGTACTCCTCAGCATTCACGATCCTGCAAAATAGAAAACAAACAAACAAACAAACACAAACCACTTACCTCCTCCTCTTCTTCTCCTCAGCAGCGGAGCCTCTTCCTTACATTGTGCCCTCTGCTGGTGAATGAAAAAAATTACACTTTGAATTCTTCAATGAAAAAAAAACGTGATAGGTGACGGATCCGTCATGAACTCCATTGAAAGTCAATGGAGGACGGATCCGTTTACAATTGTGTCACACTAAACGGATCCATCCTCCATTGACTTTCAATGGAGTTCATGACGGATCCGTCATGACCCCAATGCAAGTCAATGGGGACGGATCAGTTTACTATTGTTTGACACCAAACGGATCCGTCCCCATTGACTTGCATTGGGGTCATGACGGATCCGGCTTGGTGCGGGGAGGGGACTCGAGCATTGCGCTTGAGTACACTCGGTGTTCGGCTGAACACTGAGCGGACCCGAGCGTAGGCATGCTCGGCCGAACAGCAAGTTCGGCCGAGCATGCTCGCTCAACACTAATGCTTAGGTTTTTTTTCTTAGTAGATGGTCTTCCATAGTATCAGTGTAAAACTGCAGCAGGATGTAGGACTTCTTGTACACCCTACTGATATCAAGTCTTTCAGAGAATGCAAGACCATGTTGAACTAATGTCAATTCATCTGTGCACTCAAGGGTCAATCACTGAACACAGTCCTTGTTTGATAATAGTCCTCTAGAATGGATAAACTTCATTATTCTATACTCCCTATCGTTTGATAAAGAGCTTAAAGGGGTTTCCAGGTTCAGGATATTGATTGAATATCCTCAGGATGGGCCATTAATATTAGACTGGTGATGATCCAACTTTTAGCACCCCCGCCAGTCAGTTGTTTAAGGAGGCAAACAGCTGATTGGTGGGGATGCCAAGAGTTGGACTTCCTCCGATCTGATATTGATGGCGTCTCCTGAGAACACCACATCAATATCCTGAAATCCAGATACCCCTTTAATGTTGAGTTCTATTCTGTCATTTCTTTTCAAAAGTTCACTCAAACTCTGGACCCTTCACGTGGCAAGCATGGTCCACTGACTAGTTCTTCAATATATATCTTCCATTGGATCACAGCAATATCATAGTTGCCAACAGTCCAGACTTTGCTGAGACAATCTTGGCAAATCAAGGCTGTCCGGAGAAAAGAATGGATGGGGCTTACATAATCCCCACCAAGAAATTGGAGATCCTAGTGAGGTTGGGTGTGTCCCAGGAGGTAGGGCTTAAATTTCCAATATTTACCAACAAGAATGTTAGTAAGTTGTGATATGTGGACAAAGGAAAGTATAAAAATCAGGTTCCGTTTTTCATTCTCATCTGATACTTCAAAGAGTGTGTGAATTTTTGGCTCAAATATTGCTGAATTATAAATAATTTTCTCTGATAAAGCGACAGAACTGCATTACTTCTGATAACATAGAGCACACTCCATGAACTATCAGAGGTACATATCTGTATATTTGATTGTACCTCATGATGCTATGCACTGTATATACTGTCTACTATGTCACTAATGTCTTAGTGAAAAAAAGTTGTATTGTTGGAAGTGAGGTGGATTTATCAAAACTGGTGTAAAGTAAAACTAACTTAGTTGTCCATAGCAACCAATCAGATTCCACGTTTCATTGTTCAGAGCTCCTGAAAAATGAAATATGACATCTAATTGGTTGCTATGGACTACTAAGCCAGTTTTCCTTATCACCAGTTTTGATAAATATGTTGTTTTAGCCTCCCTCTCCCCTGAGGGGCTCACAGTCTAATTTTCTAATCTTATGTAGACCAGGGGTTGCCAACTTCAGGCTTTCTTCACACAACTTTCTGTCAGGCTTCAGTGGCTTTTGACAGAATGCTACAACACTATATCCATTATAAGACATTGAAGATAAAATATGTCCTATCTTTTATGATTTCTGTAAAAATGGAAATGATGACACCAGTGTGAACAGAGCCTTAATTTCTTTTTGCGTTATTTATTTATGTATTTATTTATTGTGATTGGATAACGTAATCAAAAATCATGGGCGGACCATATTTTTACATTGAAATCCACAAATAAATCTTAAATAATAATGTAACGTTTGTCAACTCATCATCAGCATTTTCCCTGCTAAAAAGTAATTACAATAGCAATCTCCTGCACAAGCGTCTCTGGTTTCAAAAACAGAAAATGCAGGACTCACATTTTATATTTAGGGAACATACAATATAGATATTATCCTGGTTGTAGTCAAGACCAAGACCGCGCTGCAAGAAAAAGGTGTAAAGCAGCCAACCACCTTCACTTGCTTGCATTTATCTGCCTGCAATATGACCACTGGGTGGCAGTATTGTATTTGAGTGTACATTTAGCATTTCACCTCAGAAGACCTTGAATATGGCAACATTCACCCATTAATACATGTAGATATGATGTACACACTTTTATTTGTGCATAATTGGCACAAACCAGCTGGAAAGGCAGAATTTGAATCTAATAGATAGAAACTGTAGATAGATAGACTAGATAGACAGACATAGATAGATATGAGATAGATATGAGATAGATAGACATATGTATCTATGCACACATATTACAGAAAACTAGTATATCACATAGTACAAAAAAAATTAACAACTGTACTTTATCAGGAAAAAAAGGAGTTCTATTGATAGGTCTACATTGGTATCATTTTGATTCATATTACACAGATAGTGGGGTCTGGTGGAGCAAGAAGATAAGGCTGAATAATTGAAATATCATTATAAGGCTTTAAAAACAGAAATGTCAAAGCAGGAAATAACTTAGGAAATAACAGGGCTTAAGAATTTGCGGGTGGGATTATAAAGAGAAGATAAAATCTCTAGCATTTGGTATGGATTTGTACTCCGAAAGAGGAAATGTCAAATTACTTCAGTTTTCACATGAACAATCCTAATAAAAAAAAAAATGACAGCAGAAGCAGAGGCAGGCTGTACACTAATGATGTAGCCATATACCTACAGTATAATGTTGTATTAAAGTAACGACATTCACCAAATATCCCCCAAAATGGATGGTGGCTAACATAAACCGCACTTATAAGTGGGTGGGCCTGGACAAGGCATTCCCAGGGCGGAGTTTACATTCACCGAGTCGGCAACTAAATCGTTAGTAAGTATTAGTGTTGAGTGAGCATGCTCGGCCGAACTCGCTGTTCGGTCGAGCATGCCTACGCTCGGGTCCGCTCGGTGTTTGGCCGAACACCGAGTATACTCGAGTGAAATGCTCGAGTCTCTTCCCTGCACGTTTGTTTGCTGCGGGAGAGTACTGGCATTCACTGTAATGTTGATTTGTACGCTAATGCTATGCATTGTATGCTAATGTGTACGAATTTGTATGCTAATGCTACGCATTGTACGCTAATGAGTACAAATTTGTATGCTAATGCTACGCATTGTGCGCTAATGCGTACAAATTCAGTTAATTAGCATACTTTTACGAGTGAAAGTAGTAAAAGAGGAGAAGCCGCGATTCTGACCTTTTTCTATTAACCAGACACCCTCCCCTCTTCCGAACGGGGGGTTCTTGGTTTAGTCCCATTGACTAACATTATGCTCGGGTGCTCGGCCAAGCACTCGAGCAACCCCTAGTGCTTGACCAGAGCACCTGAGCATACGAGCACAGAGGTGCTCGCTCAACACTAGTAAGTATGCTATGGTATGATTTGTAATAAATAACTAGTACATTTGAAACCAAAGAAATCTACAACTGAATTAACTTCTGAGCTTCCAGCTTTTTGAGAAATTAATTAGCTAGTTGCTGCATAGCTGTATGACCATGTCATCAAGCCCCTTGCTATGTATAAGTGGAGGTCCACACTACACAGCCAGACGGTTCTTATAGGGGAAAGTCCAGAATAGACAGCCCGACTTCATGTACATGGCACATTATACTGAATAAGTCTTTTTTTTCATAGGGGAAGGTCCAGACTACACAAGCAGACTGCAATTATAGGAGAAGGCTCTGACTACATGGCCGGACTGTCATTATAGTGGGAGAGCCAGACTTCATTGCTGTTTGGGCGCCTAGAATATCCTACCACACTGGAAATATAGTAGGTGGACAAGGCTGCTCAGTCACACTACTCTCAGGGGAGGTAAAGACCACCTGTCTAGTCTACCGATAAAGGGTTGGACCAAAAAATACAGCCAGATTGCTCTTAAAGCGGAGGTCTAGAATACCCAGCCACACTGGTGATATACTACAGTAGAAGGGCGCCTAGAATATCCTACCACATTGGAAATATAGTAGGTGGACAAGGCTACTCAGTCAGACTACTCTCGGGGAAGGTAAAGCCTACCCTTCTAGCCTGCCAATAGAGGGGGGCCAAAACATACAGCCAGATTACTCTTATAGGAGAGGTTAAGGCTGGGCAGCAAGACTGCCATTATAGAGGGAGGTCCAGAGTACTCAGGCTACACAGCCAGTTTGCTGTTAAAGTGGGCAAGGCAGGCTACACAAAGTTATTGCTGCTATTGGGAAGGTCTAGACTACACAGTAAGACTACTGATATACTATAGAAGGAGGCCCCGTCTACACAGCTAAACTGCTGTTACAGGGGGAGGGCCAAAATACATAGCCAGAGAGCCACCATTATAAGGGAGTGCCAGAATGCATAGGGAGACCACTATTACTGTTGTAACAGCAGCCAACAGTTTTCACCTGAACCCAGTTTATTACCTACTTTATTATTTTTATATTTACAGTAGATTATTCTACTGTAAAATAAACTTTAAAATAAAGTTTAAAAAAAAGTTAAAAAAGCGCCCTTTTTCCCCAAATGAAGTAAAAAAAAGTAAAAAAAGAAAAAAGAAAAAGTACACATATTAGGTATCGCTGCGTCCATATCGATGGGCTTTATAAAAGCATCACAGGGTCCACCCCGCCAGATGTACGCAAAAAATTTTTTTAAAAAAAGCTATAACAAAACAGCCATTTTCTGTCACCTTGCCACACAAAAAGTGTAATAGCAGGCGATCAAAAAGGCGTATTTACCCCAAAATGGTACCAATCAAACCGGCATCTCGTTCCGCAAAAAATGAGCCCCTACCTGAGACAATCGCCCAAAAAATAAAAAAACTACAGCTCTCTGACTATGGAGATACTAAAACATGATTTTTTTTGTTTCAAAAATGATATTATTGTGTAAAACTTAAATAAATAAAAATAAGTATACATGTTAGGTATCGCCACGTCCGTAACAACCTGCTCTACAAAAATATCACATGATCTCTCCCCTCAGGTGAACACCGTAAAAAATAAAAACTGTCTAAAAAAAAAGCCATTTTTTATCACATTTCATCACAAAAAAATTAATACCAAGCGATCAAAAAAGTGTATGCCCCCAAAAATCTAACCGTCATCTCTTCCCGCAAAATATGAGCCCCTACCTGAGACAATCGTCCAAAAAATAAAAAAACTACAGCTCTCTGACTATGGAGACATTAAAACATGATTTTTTTTTGTGCTTCAAAAATATTGTGTAAAACTTAAATAAATAAAAAAAGTATACATATTAGATATTGCCGCGTCCGTAACGACCTGCTCTATAAAAATATCACACGATCTAACCTGTCAGATGAATGTTGTAAATAACAAAAAATAAAAAGAATGCCAAAACTGCTAGTTTTTGTTACCTTGCCTCACAAAAAGTGTAATATAAAGCTACCAAAAAATCGTATGTACCCTAAAATAGTACTAACAAAACTGCCAACTTATCCCGTAGTTTCCAAAATGGGGTCAGTTTTTTGGAGTTTCCTACTCTAGGGGTGCATCAAATGTGACATGGCAACTTAAAATTTTTCCAGTGAAATCTGCCCTGGCGTTCCTTTCCTTCTGCGCCCTGCCATGTGCCTGTACAGCAGTTTATGATCACAAATGGGGCATTTCTGTAAACTACAGAATCAGGGTAATAATTATTGAGTTTTGTTTGGCAGTTAACCCTTGCTTTATTCTCGGAGTAAAATGATTTAAATGGAAAATCTGCCAAAAAAGTGAAATTCGGAAATTTTGGCTACATTTTCCTTTAATTCTTGTGGAACACCTAAAGGGTTAATAATGTTTGTAATATCAGTTTTGAATACCTTGAGGGGTGTAGTTTCTAAAATGGGGTCATTTTTGGGTGGTTTCTATGATGGAAGCCTCACAAAGTGACTTCAGACCTGAACTGGTCCTTAAAAAGTGGGTTTTGGAAATTTTGTGAAAAATGTCAAGATTTGCTTCTAAATTTCTAAGCCTTCTAACATCCCAAAAAAATAAAATGTAATTTTCAAAATGATCCAAACCTGAAGTAGACACATAGGGAATGTAAATTAATAACTATTTTTGGAGGTATTACTATGTATTTTAAAAGTAGAGAAATTGACATTTGAAAATTTGGAAATTTTTCTAAATTTTTGGTAAATTTGTTTTTTTTTTTTATAAATAAGAATGAAATATTTTGACTCAAATTTACCACTGTCATGAAGCACAATATGTGACGAGAAAACAATCTCAGAATGGCCTGGATAAGTAAAAGCGTTCCAAAGTTATTACCACATAAAGTGACACATGTCAGATTTGAAAAATGGGGCTCCGGCATTTGGTCCAAACTGGCGGTTTGAAGGGGTCGCTTGAAGGGGTTAAAGGGGTCTTGTCACCTCTTCTAACATATCTGTTTTAGTAACTTCCCATGTAAAAACAATTCTGCAGCATCTATTCTTATGACTCTACAATGTGGCATTACTTTATTATTCCTGCTAGAAGTTACAGTATAAACAAATTACTAACAGTCTGCACTGAAGGTCCAGTTGGGTGTTTCCAGTTGGGGGAATGTCCCTGCAGACTGACTGGATAGTGTCAAACTTTACAGTGACCCCCCCGCCCAAATGGTAACACCTATCTGGACATTTTTTGCAAACTGCTAAGAGTTTGTTCCTAAATTATAGAAGAACGACACATCATAGTTATAAGAATAGATGCTCCAGAATTATTACATGGGGAATGCAAGTAGTTACTAAAATAGACATGTCAGGAGAGGTGTCCTCTACTGGTATTCTTCATTATGTTCACAAGCTGATACATTCAGGATCTTCTGGAAGAGTGCTGCAATCCTCCGAAAATATTGCATATAAAACACAATATTCACCTTGTGCAATCTGCACCACAAGACTTAAACAATCTGATAACCTGGTTCTTATCATACCCGGAGGACTCATTGCCGTGTATACTAAATCTAATTATTTTATTTAGTGACATTAACACGGCTTTACCAGTCGCTGTGACAGGGAGCAGCGGAATGAATGATACTGTATGGACAGCTATATTTTAGTACTGTCACTTTGTGTTGGTCTTAGCTGTGCTGTCAGTTGTTGCCTGGCTGGTGCTCAGATAAATGTATGTTAATGAGGATGGTTCTTTCTCTGTCGCTCTACAGGTGGTCGCTTTGAACAGAAACAGGACACGGTAAAGACTATTGAAGAAAGCTTGAGCTTTCCTTGCTCTGTCCTTCAAGAGCGCTGCCATTCTTGAACCTTTTTATATGTAAAAACAGCCAATTACTCCATTTCATATAAAGGAGACAGGAAACATTGTAATAGATGGCCTGAGAGCACCAATAATTGTCACTATAATTAAAAAGCTTTATCCATAATGATATGTTTCTGTGTCAGATGCAGGAGATGCACTGCAATGTTAAATATGCTTTTCTTGGAATATTGACAAAAATATGAACAAAATCATATCTTAAATATCCTAAATGCGATGAACACCTGTGGTGGCAGTTTTTTATTATTGCATTGGACTTATTTTGACCTAAAATCATTTTTTCAATTGGTCTTTATTAACAATATGGAATCCTTCTTTCTGTACAGAGCTGAGAAGCTCTACTAGCTGCCTGTGAATTTTCTGTCCTTTCCGTCATCTGGGGAGCAAATGAACTCCTTATCTCTGCTCTCTGACACTTTAAACACTCATTAAGACTCAATCCTTATCTTACTGATAAGAATGTGGCTTAAATGTGGTTTATGACCACTTAGTAGTTTAGAGATAAGGGTCATTAGATGACCGGCACAAAGTGAAAGTGAGTCACACAGAAAAACAGTTAACCCTTTGTGACAGAATGACTCAAAATTTTTAATAACAGGCAATAGAATTATGATTTTTAGCTAAAAGTTAGTAAAACGCAATCATAAAGAAAAATTGCCTCCAAAGGTGTACATAGCATTTAAAGAGTTTCTTTGTGGGACATCAATACTAATGGGTACCTTCAAAATAGGCCGTCAAAATGAGATTTCTGCCACCCCAATGACCAGTTTATTAAACGGGCAGCAGAACTTCACAAAGTGCTGTGTTCCCTTCTGGTTTACCTGGCACAGTTCTATATATTTCAAATTACTTGAATGAGACTGAGATGCAGTACCAGGCACAGCCACTACAAATTTTATGGAGCTGTGCTTGATTAACGATGAACTATGACATTAGCTCCCCCTAGCGGTGGTTGCATACAGCCTGAATAATATTATTTATCAAATCATTAACGGTTTTTGAAATTATACAGCACAGAAGAAAAAAAAATAATAATAGTGGAGCCATCAGTGCAGAGGTTGGACTATTCTGAGTTTGGGGCCCCATTAATTTCTGCCTATTACAACCCTGAGCACTTTGAAAACTGATCGGTTGCATTATGACTCTGTTAGCAACGGTTTGTCCTGAGAGAGGAAATGTAATGTGACAGGGTTTCAAGATTTAAAAAAAGCCTGTCTCATGTACCAATACAAAAAAATACAATAATCAGGGTCAGAAGTCACACTGAAAAACATATTAGATAAAGCTGGATTTGCTAGAAAATGTTCATTGCCCTGAATAAGGCTAAGGTAAATCTTTGAGAGCATTGATCATCATATACTGGAATGGAACATGATGGGTAAACATTCAGTCAGTGTCTTCTAAAGTGTGTTCAGAAATATAAACCTGAAGTAGATATCACATTTTGCATCTTATCTATAATCAAAGTGCTTCCTGAGAAATACAGGTTATGTTCTATACCTGAAAGTGACAGATGGGGCTTTATCCATTATATCCAGGAGTAAACATTAATAATCAACTGCAAATTGTTTCGATTCATGCAGTAGTAATGGTAAATTCACCTATTGTACTATATTAGAAGAGCTCAGTTACTGGACAGCTACCTATTATAAAGTTTCATTTTTCTTTACTTTCTTAGTGTTCCTTTTCCATAAGGCCCCATTCATACGACCATATTATTGTGGGTCCGCATTACTGCGGAGCCGCAATAATACGGGGGCCGGCCGGTGTGTGTTCCGCACTGTTCGGAACACACGCCGGGCGGCCCCATTCAAAATGCCTATACTTGTCCATGCATGCGGACAAGTATAGGACATGCTTCATATTTTTCAGTGGAGCCATGGCACGGAGCTAGCTCCATGCGGCGACTCCCCGCTCCAATAGAGGTGAATGGGGCCGCATCTATTCCGCAATATTGCGAAATAGCTACAGCCCCATTCACACGGTCATGTGAATGGGGCCTTAATCTACTGTAAATAGACACAGTGGTATAGTGTGGTGAGGCCAGGGGGGCTGTTGCCCCTGAAGACAAACTGCATGGGGGCGCTTGGCGGCACAGACCATGCACAGCATAATGCCTGCATCCCACCGTCAGTGGATGTTCTGGCCAGTCGCTCAAGGCCCAATGTCCGCATTGTGCTCTCTCACAGTAGTTACACCCACATGTATGTCCATCACAGTAGTTATGCCTACATGTAACCCCTCACAGTAGTTATGACCAGGTATGCCCCCTTCACAGTAGTTATGCCCAGATATGTGCCTCCTTCCCAGTAGTTATACCCAGATATGTGCTTCCTTCACAGGGAGAAAAAAAATACTCACCTAGTTCATCCGATGATCATCACAACTCACCCTACACTTCCCAGCAGCAGCAGGAAGGGTGCTGTCACACATTGTGCTGCTCAGCTGTGTAGTGTGGGGCTGCTATGGGAATTTGACAAGTTTTAGTGGGAGGGCAGGTGGGGGTCTGCATGCAGCCTAAAAGGGAACTGGGAATAGCTTAATAATGAGGATTATTACTCCACTAAGTGGAGTCTGAAAAGCAGGACATGGAAATTTTACTAGTACTAATAAGAGTAGTACTAGTAAATTGGGCAGAGTGTACTTAGACCTCCACAGTAAGAATCCTCCTTATTAAGCCATTCTCAGTGGGGCTAGCTGGGGGCCACATGGGGTCTTACTGGGGATTGGGAATGAATTAAAGGGGTTGCGCCAAGTTTGGATAACTAACTGATCAGTGGGGGTCTGACTGCTTGGACCCCCACTGATCCCAAAAACAGAGGTCCAGTTCTCCCGATGTAATGGAGTAGCACGTCGGGCATGTGCCCTGCCACTTCAGTCATTCTCTATGGGCCCTCCTACGGAATCTCCAGCAGTCCTACTATGTCCTACTTTGAATGGAGCAGATGCTTTGTCAGATTGGGGTAATGGGACATCAGTATCAGTCTAGTGTAATATTCAGTCACTATGAGGAGGGTAACAGGACAAGCCTTCTATATGAGTCCTGGCACTAACGGAAATACTGAATGCAATAATAAAAAAAACAATATATCCCTGATCTCAGCATCTCCTCCTTTATCACATACTGGGTATAGGCAAGAGACCAGATAGCTCAGAGTTTAATCCTTTCAGGACCTTACAATTTTCCCTTTTTGCTTTTTACACCTTGACTTCCTTGAGCCATAACTTTTTTATTTTTCTGTTCAGATAGTCGCATGTGGGATTGTTTTTTGTGGGACAAGTTGAACTTTTTAATGGCACCATTTACTACTGCATACAATGTAGTGGGAATCTGGAAACAACTGGAAATGGGAAATCTGGAAACATACCCCAAATGGGGTATTGGGAAATGGGAAAAAAGCCTGCCACAGTTTTATGGGTTTTGTTTTTACGGCATTCCTTATGTGGTAAAATTACCTGTGCCTTTGATTCTTAGTTTGATTACAACATTACCCTATTTATATAGTTTTTTTTTCTGTTACTTATAATACTGAAAAATATAAATAAATAAAAACTTTGGGAAAAAATATGTTTTTCTTTTCATTGCAATATTTTGATCCCAATAATCAGATCAGCCCACAGTGCCCCCGTGAGACCACTCTGTGCCCCCATCAGACCTCAGACCAGCCACAGTGCCCCCATGAGACCACTCTGTGCCCCCATCAGACCTCAGGTCAGCCCAGCGTGCCCCATAACAAAAAATAAAAAACTTCACTTAACTGTCCTGAGCCGCGCCTCCGCTCCGGGTCCAGCGCTCCTCAGGCTCCCCGGCCCGGCGCTGTCACCTGACTGCGTGCAGCGTCAGGTCATAGTGTGCGCACTACGTCCTGACGCTGTACGCAGTCAGGACACTGCAGCACCGTGGAGCGGAGCCGCGGCGCAGGACAGGTAAGTGAAGTTTTTTATTCTATTGTTATGGTGCACGCTGGGCTGATCTGAGGTCTGATGGGGGGGGTCCCGGCCCCCCGGCAGCTAAAACATACAAGTGAGCACTTCCATAATGGAAGCGCTCACTTGTATTCGTTTTATAAGACGCACTGCAATTTTCCCCCTACTTTTGGGGGGAAAAAAGTGCGTCTTATAAAGCGAAAAATATGGTAATATTTTTATATTGTAATAGTAGGGGCATTTTCAGACATGGTGTAGTAGGGGCATTTTCAGACATGGTGATGTCCATGATGTTTATTTTTTTTATTTGTTTATTATTCTAGGGAATGCGAACTGATTTCAACTTTTAATTTGTTTTATGTTTAAAAAAAGTTTTACTTTTTTAAGTCAACCTAGGTCACTATGACATGCATTAATTAGATCGCCACTTGTTTTTTTTAATGGATTTCAAATTCAGGATCCTGGATTTAACCTGGGCTGTCTATGCAATCCTTAGTTAACCTGGATAAATATTGCAGATAACATATACAGCACACAACAGGTGCCTCTACGGATCTCCCACAATATCCCAACAAAGTAACTGTATTGCACAAGCAGTGGTGTTTGAAATTTACAAAGGCCTCTGCCAAGACAGCATCCTGAGGGATATTAATCCACTGTACTTATTCCAATGAAATGATTGTAAAATGTAATGGAAATTAAAGCAAGAGCACACAAGCTATTCTTCCCTAGCAGTACAACTCCTGTGACCATATGAACTGAGACGTGATCATAAGTAGATGTAAATGTCATTCTCCATCCATAGACACATGACCTTGCCATGGATGACATTAGAAACTGGAATGAAGAGAACAGAGAATGACTTAAAGCTCTTAAGCAAGGTTTTCCACTACCAGACCATTATAAAAATGAAAGAGCCTTAAGGGTATTGCTGAGCAAGTGGTATGAATGGGAAAGACGTCTGTTGTACGCCTATACTCCGTACAAGCTAAAGACAGAAGATAGTAGAAATCTTTTACTGCCCAGTGTTCTATTTTTCACTTTGTTTAGGTCCTACAAGAATATATAGGCCTACTTAACAGATGGTGTCACCTAAGGCACATAGTGTAAATTCTTTCTGAATAAGTACAGTATGTGTGCCATCAAACATAGAAAGTATAAAATTCACAATAAACCACTGATCTTCTCCATCAGGACCAAGTACAATTTCACTGTGCATACAAACACCTATCTCCAAACGTCAGTACTAGAGATGAGCGAGTAGTGAAATATTCGAAAGTTGGAAATTCGATTCGAATAGACCGCGAAATTCGACTATTCGACCGGATATCGAATCCCATTAAAGTCTATGGGAAAAAAATGCTCGCCACTTGGAAATCTCAATTCGACCACTTGGAGGTCACCAAGTCCACCCTGGAACCTCAGAAAAGGATGCCAACACTGCTGGAATGCAACTGGGACAGCAGGGGAAGCATGTCTGGGTGCATATAACGCGCCCAAGTCGCACTATTACGCCACTATCACAGCCTCTCAACAATACACTCCAAACACAATCTAACCTCTCTGTAAAGTGAGACCATACAAGGAAACCTTCTTTCCTCTACATTGCCATGGACCCCAAGCCAAACTAGACAAAAAAGAAGATGAAATTCTGCACCCCTTAAAATCACGTTGCCTATGACAACCACAGATGGCATAGGCAAGGGGGAAAGCAAATAGACCCCACCCCTAATTGTCATTGTGTGTGTGTGTGAAATGTGGTCAGACATGTCTTCTTTAAAATGTAAAAACAACTCAAACACATGCAGAAGCCTTAAAATGCCCAAATTGTTGGCGCTAGAGATGTCAGTGACCCGACCTGGCCCAGTGTCATGTCTAGCAGGTAAAGCAGTGGGGATGTTGAGGGATGCGTAGGACCGCAAAAGGCAGGAAGAGGCCGTGGGCTGGCCAGAGGCTCATGGAAAATTTTGTGGAGGCCCAAGAGGTGAGACGTCTTAAAAATTGTGTGGAGGCTAAAGAGGTGAGACCTCTTAAAAATTATGTGGAGGCCCAAGAGGTGAGACGGGTTAAAAATTATGTGGAGGCCCAAGAGGTGAGACCTCTTAAACATTTTGTGGAGGCCCAAGAGGTGAGACCTCTTAAAAATTATGTGGAGGCCCAAGAGGTGAGACCTCTTAAAGATTTTGTGGAGGCCCAAGAGGTGAGACCTCTTAAAGATTTTGTGCAGGCCCAAGAGGTGAGACGGGTTAAAAATTATGTGGAGGCCCAAGAGGTGAGACCTCTTAAAGATTTTGTGGAGGCCCAAGAGGTGAGACCTCTTAAAAATTATGTGGAGGCCCAAGAGGTGAGACCTGTTAAAAATTATGTGGAGGCCCAAGAGGTGAGACCTCTTAAAGATTTTGTGGAGGCCCAAGAGGTGAGACCTCTTAAAGATTTTGTGGAGGCCCAAGAGGTGAGACCTCTTAAAGATTTTGTGGAGGCCCAAGAGGTGAGACCTCTTAAAGATTTTGTGGAGGCCCAAGAGGTGAGACCTCTTAAAGATTTTGTGGAGGCCCAAGAGGTGAGACCTCTTAAAGATTTTGTGGAGGCCCAAGAGGTGAGACCTCTTTAAAATTATGTGGAGGCCCAAGAGGTGAGACCTCTTAAAAATTATGTGGAGGCCCAAGAGGTGACACCTCTTAAAAATTATGTGGAGGCCCAAGAGGTGACACCTCTTAAAAATTATGTGGAGGCCCAAGAGGTGACACCTCTTAAAAATTATGTGGAGGCCCAAGAGGTGACACCTTTTAAAGGCTGCAGTTATCCACAGATTTGCATGCAATGTAAAATGGTTACACTCATTTTATAAAGGCAACTATCATGAAAAATCAGTTTAAATGTATTGAGGGCAGCACAGAGTATTTCTACAGAGGAAGGAGTATTCTTTTTATTTTTTTTCCTTTTTTTTATATGTATATGCTGTTGCCTTCAGTATATGAGAGTTGATTTCATGATGCTACTGCAGCCACTTAAAACGTTTTAAGTCTTGTTTTGTTTTTTTGAATACTGAGAATGCTATTTTGTACCAGATTTTGTATGTAAAGACTGAACACATTAAAATGAGAATGTTACCAAAATTATAATTTATAATTTATTTACCTTTTGTGGAGGCCCAAGAGGTGAGACCTCTTAAAAATTATGTGGTGGCCCAAGAGGTGAGACCTCTTAAAAATTATGTGGTGGCCCAAGAGGGGAGACCCGTTAAAAATTATGTGGAGGCCCAAGAGGTGAGACCTGTTAAACATTTTGTGGAGGCCCAAGAGGTGAGACGTGTTAAACATTTTGTGGAGGCCCAAGAGGTGAGACCTCTTAAAAATTATGTGGAGGCCCAAGAGGGGAGACCCGTTAAAAATTATGTGGAGGCCCAAGAGGTGAGACCTCTTAAACATTTAGCGCAGGCCCAAGAGGTGAGCCATAAATATATAAATTGTTCTTATTTACGGAGCAATTCTACGGCGGTTAAGGAGGAGGAGGAGGAGGAAATGGCACTTCATACATATGGCACTTTACTTTTGGCTGCTTTCCACGGTTGGAGAAGCAAAGTCCGGGTCAATCCACTTGCTGTTCATTTTGATTAGCGTCAGCCTGTCGGCACTGTCGGTTGACAGGCGGCTGCGCTTATCGGTGATAATGCCCCCGGCAGCGCTGAACACCCTTTCTGATAGCACGCTGGCGGCAGGGCAGGCAAGCACCTCCAAGGCGTACAGGGACAGTTCCAGCCACGTGTCCAACTTGGAGACCCAGTAAGTGTAGGACGCCGAGGGATCGGGGAGGACAGGGTTACGGTCTGCCAGGTACTCCCGCAACATCCGCCGATACTTGTCCCTCCTGCTGATAGCGGGCCCCGCAGTGATGGAAGTTGCACGAGGGGGTGCCATGAACGTGTCCCACACCTTGGAGAGTGTTCCCCTGGTGGCTGTGGGCCTGATCGATGTTGAGGGACTCTGGGAGACCCTCTCCTCTCTGCCGCCAGCGATGCTGGGTGGGAAAATCTCCATCATGTTCTGCACGAGTTCCCTCTGGTATTCCAGCAATCGATTCGTCCTCTCCTCTACCGGAATAAAAGAGGAGACGTTATCTTTATACCGGGGGTCCAGGATTGCGAAGACCCAGTACAGTTTGTTCTCCACTATCCGGACAACACGTGTGTCCCGGGAAAAGCAGCCCAGCATGAAGTCAGCCATGTGTGCCAGACTCTGAATAGGCATGACGTCACTGCCCCCACCAGAAGGATCACTTGCCATTTCCTCCTCTTCCTCTTCCGCCTCCTCTCCGCCCCATCCGCGCTGAACCAATGGGACGCGCACAGCCTGACTGCTACCCTCGCCGCCAGCATCCTCCTCCTCTTCCACAGCCACCTCCACGTCGTCCTCCTCCTCCTCATCCTCCTCCTCCTGCAACTGCCACCGTGAAGCAGACAAAAGTGTGGTCTGACTGTGTAGCTCCGTTGCGTCTCCTCCTACCCCCGTCTCCTCTGCGTGCAATGCGTTCTCCCTTATTGCGATGAGGGATTCTTTAAGGACGCATAGGAGCGGGATGGTTACGCTCACTATAGCGTCCTCGCTGCTGACCTTCTTGGTGGACTCCTCAAAGATACGCAGTACATCGCATACGTCTGCCATCCATGGCCACTCGTGGTTGGCAAACTGAGGGAGCTGAGTTGGAGGCACGCGTGGATTATTAATCTGGTACTCCATCAATGCTCTCTGCTGCTCACACACCCTGGCCAACATGGAATAGGTGGAATTCCAGCGAGTCGGCAGGTCGCACAACAGCCGATGTTCAGGCAAATGGAGGCGTTGCTGGAGTTTTTTTAAGCTAGCAGCAGCTACAGTTGACTTCCGAAAGTGTGCGCACAAGCGCCGCACTTTCACCAGTAGCTCTGCCAGGTTGGGGTAAGTCTTTAGAAATTTTTGGACTACCAGATTAAAAACGTGGGCCAGGCATGGTACGTGATTGAGTTCGGCAAGCTCCAGAGCCGCCACCAGGTTACGGCCGTTATCGCACACGACCATGCCTGGTCCTAGCTGCAGCGGCGACAGCCACATCTCCGTCTGCTGCAGTATGGCGTCCCTCACCTCTGGGGCGCTGTGCTTCCTGTCGCCCAAGCTGATGAGCTTAAGCACCGCCTGCTGACGTCTCCCCGCGCCAGTGCTGCAACGCTTCCAGCTAGCGGCTGAGGGCGATGTTAAGGCACAGGAGGAGGAGGAGGAGGAGGAGGGGGGGTTTATCAGAACCCATGCTGGCAATCTTGGGCGGGGGTGGTAGGTAGGCCGTCTCTGTTTGCGACCCCGTCCCCGCCTCCACTACATTCACCCAGTGTGCCGTCAAAGAAATGTATCGTCCCTGGCCACAAGCGCTTGTCCACGCGTCGGTGGTCAAGTGGACCTTTGCGCTGACTGCGTACCTCAGGGCCCGCCTGATGTTACGCGACACGTGCTGGTGCAGGGCGGGGACGGCACTCCGGGAAAAGTAGTGGCGGCTGGGGACGGAATAGCGAGGTGCGGCAGCCGCCATCAGGTCGCGGAAGGCCTGCGTCTCCACAAGCCTAAACGGCAACATCTCCAGGGCCAGCAGTTTGGAGATGTGGCAGTTTAAGGCTTGGGCTTGGGGGTGACTCGAGGCGTACTTCCGCCTGCGGTCGAACGCCTGCGAGATGGACAGTTGTTGGGACGAGGAGTGTGAAGGTGCAGGCGAAGAGGCGGGGGAAGGGGAGGCTGAAGGAGAAGGCCCCAAAGTAGCCGAGGCAGAGGCAGATGTGGAGGTGTCCTGGCTGGAGGTCTGGACCGCAGTGGCAGCACACAACAAAGGGGAAGAGGCAGTGGCAGCAGGACCGGGCGCAGGTTGTATTGCGTTTGCTCTCTCCCACTCAGCCCAGTGCTTGAATTCCAAGTGACGCCGCATGCCTGAGGTGGTCAGATTGCTCTTCTCAGAGCCCCTACTCAGTTTTGAGTGGCAGAGTGTGCAAACCGCGCTCAGTTTGTCATCCGCACAAACATTAAAAAATCTCCACACCACAGAAGTACGAGGCCTCGATGGGGGAGCTTCGCGCGACTGCCCGCTGCCGGGAACAGCTTCGGCCGTGCTGGCTGTGGCCTCACTACTCTGTCTGGACTGTCCTCTGCCTGTGGACATCCCTCTGCCTCTGGACATCCCTCTGCCTGTGGACATCCCTCTGCCTGTGGACATCCCTCTGCCTCTTGCTGCCTTTTTCGGTGCTGCGCAGACCACCACCTCTCCACTGCTTTCCCCGCTGGACATCACCCCTGGCCAAGTGGGGTCGGTCATTTCGTCATCCACCACCTCCTCTTCCTCACTCTGCTCCTCCTCCTGCCCACTGGACATTCCAACAGCCTCCCTTGATGGCAACTGCGTCTCATCATCATCATCGCTCATGATAACAGATGCTGGTTCAGGGTCCACATCAGCAGGAGATGGCGAATACTCAAGTGTTTGGGCATCACTACAAACAAATTCCTCTGCTAGCTCCTGGGATTCTTCCGGCACTTCTGAAAAAGAACCCGAAAAGAGCTCCTGGGAGGGGTCAAGGGTGGGATGACTCTGTTGGCCAGGTGTGGAGGAAGGAGGGTCAGAGTGAGACTGTGTGGATGACTGGCTGGTGGACAACTGTGTGGAAGCGCTATCGGCTATCCATTGCACCACCTGTTCAACCTGCTCAGGCCTCAAGAGCGGTGTAACTCGCCCCCTGCTTAACTGTCCCATAAAGGCAGGGATTCTGGATGAGTGGGATCCTGGCTGACCCTCACCAGCACGCATTGTATCCCCACTGGCTTCAACAAGGCCACCAACAGCATTTCCGCGCCCCCGTCCTCGTCCACGTCCGATTCCGCTAGCCCCCCTCCGCATTTTATTTTTTTTTGGTTGCAAATACAATATTTGGGTATATAATTAGGTATGTGAAATAATTTCGCAAGAGAACGCACAGTACAGTGGCCAATTAAAAGGCCTAGATATTGTATATTTCAAGGTACACAGCCGTGTACTAACTGTACAGACGGTGGGTATTTACACCAGGTTTTTAAAATAATTTAGCAAGAGAACGCACAGTATAGTGGCCAATTAAAAGCCTAGATATTGTATATTTCAAGGTACACAGCCGTGTACTAACTGCACAGACGGTGGGTATTTACACCAGGTTTTTAAACTAATTTAGCAAGAGAACGCACAGTACAGTGGCCAATTAAAAGGCCTAGATATTGTATATTTCAAGGTACACTGCCGTGTACTAACTGTACAGACGGTGGGTATTTACACCAGGTATGTGAAATAATTTAGCAAGAGAACACACAGTACAGTGGCCAATTAAAAGGCCTAGATATTGTATATTTCAAGGTACACTGCCGTGTACTAACTGTACAGACGGTGGGTATTTACACCAGGTTTTTAAACTAATTTAGCAAGAGAACGCACAGTATAGTGGCCAATTAAAAGGCCTAGATATTGTATATTTCAAGGTACACAGCCGTGTACTAACTGCTCAGACGGTGGGTATTTACACCAGGTTTTTAAACTAATTTAGCAAGAGAACGCACAGTATAGTGGCCAATTAAAAGGCCTAGATATTGTATATTTCAAGGTACACAGCCGTGTACTAACTGTACAGACGGTGGGTATTTACACCAGGTTTTTAAATAATTTAGCAAGAGAACGCACAGTACAGTGGCCAATTAAAAGGCCTAGATATTGTATATTTCAAGGTACACTGCCGTGTACTAACTGTACAGACGGTGGGTATTTACACCAGGTATGTGAAATAATTTAGCAAGAGAACACACAGTACAGTGGCCAATTAAAAGGCCTAGATATTGTATATTTCAAGGTACACAGCCGTGTACTAACTGTACAGACGGTGGGTATTTACACCAGGTATGTGAAATAATTTAGCAAGAGAACGCACAGTATAGTGGCCAATTAAAAGGCCTAGATATTGTATATTTCAAGGTACACAGCCGTGTACTAACTGCACAGACGGTGGGTATTTACACCAGGTATGTGAAATAATTTAGCAAGAGAACACACAGTACAGTGGCCAATTAAAAGGCCTAGATATTGTATATTTCAAGGTACACTGCCGTGTACTAACTGTACAGACGGTGGGTATTTACACCAGGTTTTTAAACTAATTTAGCAAGAGAACGCACAGTATAGTGGCCAATTAAAAGGCCTAGATATTGTATATTTCAAGGTACACAGCCGTGTACTAACTGCACAGACGGTGGGTATTTACACCAGGTATGTGAAATAATTTAGCAAGAGAACACACAGTACAGTGGCCAATTAAAAGGCCTAGATATTGTATATTTCAAGGTACACTGCCGTGTACTAACTGTACAGACGGTGGGTATTTACACCAGGTATGTGAAATAATTTAGCAAGAGAACGCACAGTACAGTGGCCAATTAAAAGGCCTAGATATTGTATATTTCAAGGTACACAGCCGTGTACTAACTGCTCAGACGGTGGGTATTTACACCAGGTTTTTAAAATAATTTAGCAAGAGAACGCACAGTATAGTGGCCAATTAAAAGGCCTAGATATTGTATATTTCAAGGTACACAGCCGTGTACTAACTGCACAGACGGTGGGTATTTACACCAGGTTTTTAAACTAATTTAGCAAGAGAACGCACAGTACAGTGGCCAATTAAAAGGCCTAGATATTGTATATTTCAAGGTACACTGCCGTGTACTAACTGTACAGACGGTGGGTATTTACACCAGGTATGTGAAATAATTTAGCAAGAGAACACACAGTACAGTGGCCAATTAAAAGGCCTAGATATTGTATATTTCAAGGTACACTGCCGTGTACTAACTGTACAGACGGTGGGTATTTACACCAGGTATGTGAAATAATTTAGCAAGAGAACGCACAGTATAGTGGCCAATTAAAAGGCCTAGATATTGTATATTTCAAGGTACACAGCCGTGTACTAACTGCACAGACGGTGGGTATTTACACTAGGTATGTGAAATAATTTAGCAAGAGAACACACAGTACAGTGGCCAATTAAAAGGCCTAGATATTGTATATTTCAAGGTACACTGCCGTGTACTAACTGTACAGACGGTGGGTATTTACACCAGGTTTTTAAACTAATTTAGCAAGAGAACGCACAGTATAGTGGCCAATTAAAAGGCCTAGATATTGTATATTTCAAGGTACACAGCCGTGTACTAACTGCACAGACGGTGGGTATTTACACCAGGTATGTGAAATAATTTAGCAAGAGAACACACAGTACAGTGGCCAATTAAAAGGCCTAGATATTGTATATTTCAAGGTACACTGCCGTGTACTAACTGTACAGACGGTGGGTATTTACACCAGCTTTTTAAACTAATTTAGCAAGAGAACGCACAGTATAGTGGCCAATTAAAAGGCCTAGATATTGTATATTTCAAGGTACACAGCCGTGTACTAACTGCTCAGACGGTGGGTATTTACACCAGGTTTTTAAACTAATTTAGCAAGAGAACGCACAGTATAGTGGCCAATTAAAAGGCCTAGATATTGTATATTTCAAGGTACACAGCCGTGTACTAACTGTACAGACGGTGGGTATTTACACCAGGTTTTTAAAATAATTTAGCAAGAGAACGCACAGTACAGTGGCCAATTAAAAGGCCTAGATATTGTATATTTCAAGGTACACAGCCGTGTACTAACTGTACAGACGGTGGGTATTTACACCAGGTTTTTAAACTAATTTAGCAAGAGAACGCACAGTATAGTGGCCAATTAAAAGGCCTAGATATTGTATATTTCAAGGTACACAGCCGTGTACTAACTGCACAGACGGTGGGTATTTACACCTGGTATACAAAAAGGGTATTGCAGGCACACAGAACCCAGAACACTAGAGCCAAAGAAACTGTATTTAAAAAAAAAAAAAAAAAAAAAAAAACAGCCGTATACTGCCAGATCAGATGGTGCATATACACACTAGGCATATAACAGGGTTTTGCAGCCAAAAAGAACGCAGAACAGTAGTGCCAAATATAGTTTGCTATGTAGCAGAGCACCTAATACACCACTAATGCCTCTCTCTGTCCCTACTCCAGCAGCTATCCCTGAATACGGCAGCCGTTCTCTGTAAAGTGTATCTTGTAGTAAAGCTATCACTGTACTGCACTATAGTAGCCCTGATAAGGGCTTTTAATCACGCTCCTGCCTGTCCAACTGCTAAAACCTGTCTGTCCCTTCTCCAGCCTCTGTCCCTGACTAAGTTCACGCAGCATATGCGTACGAGCAGGAAGAGCTGAGTTTTTAATATTCGAGGTCACATGGTTTTTCCAGCCAATCCATGTAGACGCTTTTTTCGCGCTGCCAGCGTGCTCAGCGTGCCTGTCATACCCCCCCTGCATGTTGATTGGTGGAAAAAGAGCGCCAGGGAAGGTGGGAGGGGAAACGAATTCTAAGTGCGCCATCGCCGTTATACTCGATTGAAATCGAGTATGCCGAATAGCGTAGTATTCGATCGAATACCGGCTCGATCGAACACTACTCGCTCATCTCTAGTCAGTACATATATGCCCCCATGCCTCTGAGACCTGTGACCACCTTCCACAACCCCAGTGGAGTTGCACCGGAGGCACTAAAACCATTAATGGAGAGGTTACAGGTCCACTTTAAAAAGTCCCTGCCCCACAATTTCCTTATTGGACCGTGTTTACATTGGTTCTTCTTTTTATAGCAAGCCTCCAAGAACTTCACCATTTAATGAAGCTCTCTCATAGATTTTCAGTTCATATGCTGCCAAATACTGTATCTTTTCTGCTTTCTCACTATATCTTTGAAATCCACTTTAATCCCTTCTATAATAGAGGGAAGATCTGAAATCTCAAATTTCAATATATTTTTCTGAGTTGCCAAGTCACTCAAGCAAATAAAGACACATTCCTCATCCTTACTGGTTGACAGCATAGCTTTTTTAATAACTGGAAAATCCCCAATCAGTTGAAACATTTCAACCTTATGGGTTGTACATTTGAGGCACACTTGATTATTTTCTTTCTTTGATACTGTTTTGTCCCCCAGTGTGTTCCAAAGAGTCTGTTGTGTACCAAAAGTGTTCTAATTTGTGTACCAAAAGACATCCATTTCATCTTCCTTCCTTTCACCTCCACCTGTGCTTGTACTCCACTCACACAGGGAATTCAAGGACCCTCATTCTCGTGATCAGTGGGGATCCTAGCATTGGGACTCCACCAATCAGACACTTATCACCTTTCTTATATGTAGGTGATACGTTCTAATTATGAGAAAGCCCCATTAACCTGTAACTTTCTTAACTTGTGCCACTCTATTAACACCACTGTTACTAAGTCATCAGAGATAGTTCATGGAGAACATGTAATGAGAAATGATGGAGTCACCTAATCCTCACCATAACCTTTGTGTAGGAAGAAGGGATTAAGAAGCACATGATAGAATGAATTATATTCAGACAGACAGAAGGAAGATCAAACAGAGGAAACAGAACACATCAAATAAGAAAGTTCAAAGGAACTAAGGGCGATGTAGACATATAAAAAGGAATAAATCTACTTTGGGTTCATAAAGAGTTAAATGTTGGGGCACACAAATCCTTGAAATTGAGTTTTGCTCCTGGGGCATTACTTTTATAGTTTAATATCTCATAAGATTTTTATATACTGTTTATACTGACCTTCATACAATTGCAGGAGATTGTGTTTTTCTTGTACAGTTCAAACGCTAAATAATTAGTTGCTTATTAAATCTGCTTTAGAAATATTCTTCATAAAAGGTGATCAAGTTAATCTTTTATTTTCCAATCTGCACTTAACTCATTAATCACCAGAGTGTTTATGGTCCTAAGAGACCAGGCAAATTGTAGCTATTTTGGCGACATGGTGGTTTAAAGGGAATCTGTCAATCTGACTCACTGCATCGCCACTGCCTGGCCCTGTAAATCAAAGCAGTAAAGGAGGATCTGGCCACAGAAAGGAGAGGAACTTGGGTTCCATCAGGGCAATGGTGACGCCCTTATTGCACAGCAGCTATGTGTCTATGCAAACTATTGGATAGGGAGATTGTGGTTGACAGACCCTCTTTAAGACACTTAGGGGGTCATTTACTATTCTGAAATCTGCTTAAAGTAGGCATATTTCAGGCACAGATGGCAGCGCAACAGTTAGTTGCGCCACTATCTGCGACTTATCCCCACTCACGGCAGGTCTAAAATTGCGGGTGTCTACATACAAAAATGCCATAGTAATAGAAAGTATTCTGGTGCTAATGCTACGCTTATTGTGTAAATTTTAGATTCTTGGCAAATATATTTTGTGCAAAATTATTTGGGCCCGTCTGCCAAACGTCAAGGCAAAGAATCTCAAATTTACAAAATAAGCGTAGCATAAGCACCAGAACACTTTCTATCACTATGGCATTTTTGTACTTTATTTGGTTTGCAGAGTGCTGTTGCATTGTGTTTTTTTTCTTCATGTTTCTAGCCATGGTAGTGTGCACCTGCACATTGGGATGTTCTGGCTAACCCCCTTTTTCTTGCAGTTGTACTGAGCTGGAGATGTGACTCCTCCATTTAGTTGTGCACCCCTGACCTGCCTGTCTGCCCCATAGTCTGATTTTATTTAGTGTAAGCATAAGGCTACCTTCACACAACAGTTTTCATGGCCTCTGAGCCACATATTTTGCAGTTCAGATCCGGACCCATTCATTTCTATGGGGCCTCAAAAGATGTGGACAGCACACCGTGTGCTGTCCGCATCCGTTGCTCCGTACCGCGGCCCCGTAAAAAAAATAAAACATGTCCTATTCTTGTCCGCAACTGTGGACAAGAATAGGCATTTCTATGATTGCCGCGGCATGTGCGGTCCACAAATAGCGGAACGCACATGGGCCAGTTTCAGTGTTTTGTAGATCCGCAATATGTGGATCCGCAAAACACAACGGTCGTGTGAATATAGCCTAAAGCTGTAGCCTGCTCTCCCTGCACTTACTGGAAGCCTTTTGGCACCAGGAGAGTTATAGAGTGGGCTCAGCATGCATGTTGGTACCTGCATTCCCTGGATTTAATGGAGGCCATTTTGGTATATAACAGGTAGTATTAAAGGGGTTATCCAAGTTATATTTATTGATGACCTATCCTCAGGATAGACTCCTCTTCAATGTTTACCTGCTCGCCGTAACATCAGTAGCGGTGAGCAGGTGTAATTACACCCAAGCTGTCCCATTCATTTCAATCGGAGGGCTCGTTCCCATACACTTGTATAGGAGCGATACGTCCCATTGAAATAAATGGGATGGTTAGGTGTAATTACACCTGCTCACCGCTACTGATGTTACGGCGAGCATGTAAACAATGAAGAGGAGGCAGCGCTGGTATGGCACGTGTCTCCTCTTCAAACAGCTGATCGGCGGGGGTGCCGGGTGTCGGATCCCCTCCGATCTGATATTGATGACCTACCCTGAGGATGGGTCATCAATAAATATAACTCGGATAACCCCTTTAAGTGTTAGGTTCTCGTTTAATAGAGATTTGCCTTGATGCCGGTAGACTGCAGCTGAATTAGGGACATTTCTGTGAATATCCTTCAGTGGCCCAGCCAGAGACCTGACTTGAACACCATCCAACATTTATGGAGAAACCTGAAAATGTCTATCCACTGACAGTCCCCATACAACCCGACAGAGCTTGAGAGGATCTGCATACAAGAATGTTAGAAAATCCCCACATCCAGGTGTGCAAACCTTGTGGCCTCATACCCAACAAGACTTGATTGCTACCAAAGGTGCTTCAACTAGGTACTGATAGAATGGTCTGAATGCTTAAGTCAATGCAATATTTTTGCTTCATTTCAATAATTTAGCAAAGAATTCTAACCTTCTGTTTTCACGTTGTCAATAGAATGGTGGGGGAAAACTTGATTTCTTTTAATTTTAGCACAAGGCTGCAACATACGGTAACAAAATATGAAATAAAGGAAAGGGTCTGAAGACATTCTATACGGATTGCATCACACTCTGATAAAAGTGGCAGGGAGAGTGTAGACTATGACAATGAATGTTCGATAGGATCTGGGAGCTAGATCGCGGTGCTGAGGAGCAGGTGACATCTGAGGAAGAGGACTGTGGCTGAGGCAGCACTAATAAAGAACATAGGCAACATATGGACAAAAACGCCAAAACAACTTCCAAGGCCAGATCTGCTATTATAGTCAGCTTGGGAACTGGTGATGTCTCTGATATTGTGAGTGCAGACTCAAAACATGCCACACTTAAATCAAGCTCAACTGCTGCTAACTCTGTGTGAATGGCCCCTGACAGTTTTTATCCACAATGCTAGCAGGCAAAAGCTCTGCCGTGCACAAGAACTGCAGGGTGAAAATAAGCAAAATTAGTCACCACGGATCTGCTGTAGCACATAACGTGGCATAACCATATCCAGTAGGAAAATAGAACGGGCTACAAGCAATAGGAACAAGACTTACAACTGTGGCTGCGCAACAAGGTGCATGCCACCGAGGACACACGGAGCAGCTGTTATGGGCAGGTACATCTTTCATGGCCCACTGGGTCAATGTTTTTTGCAGCCGTGGTGATGCAGCACCTACCATCTGAACAGCAGCAATCAGCAAATGGAGACCTACTGCATGAACAAAGAGGTTCAATCCTACCTGGTCTGTGGCTTTTCTCAATAACATAAAATGTTCCCTGACCACGTGGTTTTCTGGGCAGGCAGATTGGAACAGTGACTGGCACTGGCCCAGTTTACTCTCTCTGTACTGTCTTGTCCAGCCTCTAGTGTAATTTCAGAGAGGGGTTGTAGCTCGGCCGATGGCGTAGTCACAAAAAAAGCAGGCAAACTTGTCCTCTGAGAGTGCACACATTATCACTTTTGTAAAAATGAAGGATGCATGGATCCATGAAGATATTTATGCACTTTCATCTGGGGCCAACGAATAGATCTGCTATTACAGACAGTGGCTATTCATTGCTAGCCTGATCATGTCACTGGTGCTGTTTGCCTGCCAACCCCATATTCCATACTGTATGACTGCAGCTGCTGCCTTAGCTGCTACTTACCTTACTGTCACTACAATTACCCACACAGCCTCAACTACGACTACCCTTACACAGCCCCACGTACAGTTTTATTGCCTTGTCTGTTCCATGCTGTTCTGCTACTGCCACATGCCACAATTATCACTACACACATTATCCCTTCCATAACCACACTCAGTGATCTCCATCGCAGACCCACCCCTTCCAACCCTACTTATGGGGTAGATGGAAATAGCCTAGCCAGCACTAAGCAATTTTCGGCAGCCCCACTAAAATGGATAGAGGGTGGCTGCGCATGCGCAGTGCACCCTCCATTTATTTCCCCGCTCCGTTCTTGTTGTAGGTATGGGTCCCCGAGGTGGGACCCTCACTTATCAGACAATCCTAGCGATATGCCCCCATTATATGTGATGGTAAAACCACTTTATAAAAAGGCACTGACTAATGTATTGTACTTGTCCGTATTGCTTCCTTTGCTGGTTGGATTCATTTTTCCACCACATTATACACTGCTTGTAACCATGGTTACGACCACCCTGCAATCCAGCAGTGTGGCCATGTTTGCACGCTATAGGAAAAAGCGCTGGCCTATACATTAGTAAGTGCCTTATAGTCATGAGGTTTTCTGGGATTTTGCTACTGATGAACTATCCTCATAATAGATTATGACTATCTTATCGATGCGAGTCCAACACTCGGGACCCCCGTCAATCAGCTGTTTGAGAAGGCACAGGCGCAGTGAGCGCCGCTGCCTTTTCCGTGCTTACGAAGCATAGCGCTTTACATAGCTGTTCTTGTCCTCATAGAAGGGAATGGGGTTGAGCGCAATACCAAGCACAGCTGCTATACAATGTACTTTGATGAGATTGGTAAGCACAGAGATCGCTGTGGCGCACATAGGAGCGCTGGTGCCTTCTCAAACAGCTGATCGGCAGGGGTCCCAGGTGTTGGACCACCAGTGATCAGATACTGATGACCTATCCTGAGGATAGGTCCATAAAATCATGGAAAACCCCTTTAACTTTCTCTACATTATACATGTCATTTGCTGAAGTGAGAAAACCCTTTAACACAAATCTGATTTACATTTTACACTTAACTGAATTCAATAATTCTTTTTTGTCGTCACTTTTCATACTTGAAAAGTGCATTCTTCACACTAGGTGTAGTTTTCATTTTATCACTTTTTTTCTAATACATACATTATTTGTCACTATTGATATTTATTTAATATCAACTGAACTTATATTTAATAGTATTTTTGCAATTAGTATTTATGAAGTGGTATGTTAATATCATATTTTACAATACTACCCATATGGCAATTAATAATATATAGGATAGCCTAATATGGAGGTTATTTATCTATGCCTATTCATTTTATTACGTGGGCCCTAAGCTATATGAATATATAACATTGCTTAATTTGGCTCTTATTATTTTGCCGATTGTGAGGTGATGTCATGTGACAAGTCCAGCATCCTTTGCTATGGTGGTAATATTTTCAACTAAAATGAACCCGACAATGTATACTTGTATACCCACAAAAAATATTCTACAGTTTTCAAACCTGCACCTGGGTCTGAATACTTTTGTAATTTTATGTAATTAAAAATTTAGCATAGCCACAAAGTTATTCAATAAATGCATTTGTATAGCGCCACCTGCTGTTTTTTTCTTATTTTTTGTCCGGCTCACTGAGAAGGCCGCACATGCTCAGTTTCATCCTTCAGCTGCCTCCTGAGCTGTGATAGCGAGAGAATGGACACGCCCCTTTACCTGCAGCAGAAAAGACACTCCCCTTGAGCTATCAGCTTGATATAAATATATCAGAGCAATGAATGGGGAGATCTCGGGATCCATGTGAGGTACAGGTCTGGTTCTAGCTTTGTTAGAAAGAGATTGTCATGTATTATATGTCTGATTTTCATTTTTTACATTATTCATGGGATAACCCCTTTAAGAGCTATTGGTCACAGGTATGATAAGGGTTTATAGGAGCCAGATGTCAGTTCAAGTCAGTACCCCCTGACAAAATGTGAGACAGGGTCTGTTACCAGGTGAGGTTTGTGCTAGGCATTACATTATACGAACTACGGGGGTCACTTATCAAACCGGTGTAAAGTAGAACTGGCTTAGTTGCCCAGCAACCAATCAGATTCCACCTTTCATTTTTCAAAGCAGCTGTCCAAAATGAAAGTTGGAATCTGATTGGTTGCTATGGGCAACTAAGCCAGTTCTACTTTACACCAGTTTGAGGAAAGAACATGGCAGCTGTCATTGGCCACCCCAGAGGGACAGCTTCTGGGGAGGTATTTTGTACTGCCGGGGCAATATTTTATGCTGCATGGTGATTTTTAATGCTGCTGGGGCAATTTACTGTGTTGCACTGACATATTACTTTGCCTTGCTGGAGTGCTTTTTTGTGCCGTATATATGGTATTTGTGGACCCCATATTTGTGTTTCCCTGCCTTCTGTCAATTTGGACCTCACGACAACATGGGGCAATGTAGATTTTTTTTTTATCAGAGCCACTTTAAGTGGCCCCTGGCTGCCATTTTTCCCTGTGTTGTGTTGTGTGCGTTTGGTCACTGCTTTTTCATGTGTTTTAACCATAATGTTCAATAAAAATGATATTTTTTTATTGCATCAGTTCAGGTTTGCTATTTGGTTTGTGTCTGACTCAGGTACATATTGTGACAAAATTGCTTTTCTTTTGTTAGCTGTCAATCAAAGCAGAAATAGGTGAAATAAAAGTACATGTTCACACTGCTACTGCCCCTCCCACCTACTGTAATGATCTTAGCACTACCATAGATGGGAGAAGCAGTAGCAGTGTGAACATGTACTTTTGCGTACTTTTATTTTGCAATTCAACATGGTCAAAACTGCTGACAGATTTCTTTTAACTGGATTTGAAAAGTCTAAAAACTGTACTAAAAAATTTAAAGGGTCAGAAAAATTACAAAAACATGATGCAGTAAGGCAAAAAAAAAAGATAAAAAAGCAGAAAAAGAAAAAAAATGCATCATTAAAGTGGTTATCCAATATCAATAACCCATGTCCCCCCATGTGCCGGGCCCCCTTGTCGAATATAGTTACCTGGGTCCCCGCTCTGTGCACCGCTCTTGGTCCCCACACCACCGCAGCTGCTTCTCCCCGTGCACAGATGAAAACATCCGGTGTCAGGGGGGAGCAGCCAATGGCAGGTGAGGACGGGTACAAGCCTCCCTAGCGTCACCCACGATGCTAGGGAGACTCGTCCCCGTCCCTGCCTGCCATTGGCTGCTCCCCCCGACACTGGATGTTTTCATCGGTGCACGGAGAGAAGCAGCAGCGGCGGTGTGGGGACCAAGAGCGGTGCACCAAGCGGGGACTCAGGCCGGCACATGAGAGGGCAGATATTGATATTGGATAACCTCTGTAAGGCCAAAATAGGCATATTCTTATTATTAAGGGGTAAAGATCGACATACACTGTTTATGCTAACCCATATTTGTTAATTGTGTTCCTCTGTGATGTGTGGAGTTCAGTAGGTCTGAAGCTAAGTAAATAAGCTGCTAAAGCAACAGATTATTAGAAGTATTCTTCAAAGCACCTCATCAGGAGACTGTATTTTCTAACCTGCTACTTAAAATGTGAATAATTATAATTTTGTTCTCATGAATACAAATATGCGTCAGTGAGTGCCCAAGGCAGTTTCTGTTCATTTACAATTAAATGCCTTTTATCATTTGCTTTTTGTATTTTAATAAACTCCGATTGTAAAATGAAATAGTCTAGAGATACTTCACCGCTGGGGGCCTGCATCTTTCTAGGAATCCAGGTCATGCCGGATATGGTACTTTTACAGCTGCAATTAACAAGGGACATACTTGAGTAGCCACATGTTCATTGAAGTCAGATAATTTCATCTAGTCTGAAAGTACTTTATACATGAAGGTTCATGCCTGAGATTTTTACTGAACTCATTTGCTATATCTTCCATCTAAGAGTAACGAAACCTTTGTTGTGAAAATGTACGTTCAGAGTGATATGCCTGGCTTCTGCAGCATTTCGAGAATGAATCTCACAATATTTCAAAGGATCTGTACACCTCACGTTCCAAAATCAGAGCAAAGCTGATGAAAGGGAAGTGGAAGAGCACTCTACTAGTGAATTACTATACATAGGAAGGCTTTGTTTTCTCTACTCTCCCTGCCTTATCTGTTGCTTACCTGCATGCAGTGGTGCAGCTAGAACTGACTGGGTCCCACAGCAAATTTTTGAACAGGTCCCCCTGCCCCAGTAACTTTTTCGCAACCCTCTATTCACGTGCCAACCCCACTCCTGTGGCTAGTCAAGATCGCTCTCTCAGACTAGGCCCCTAACATGCTCTGTCCATTTCCTACAGTGTCACTGTATATAATGTCATTGTATAATAATGTGCAGGGGGTCCTGACAATCAAATCTTTTAGTTATCCTCTTGAGGGGGCCCTTGTGAGTTTGGTTCCCAATGCAGCCGCTTCCCCTGCTTCCCTTATAGCTACACCCCTGCCTGCATGTATAATATATCTTACTAAAAAATATGGCTTCACAGCCTATTTAATCTGCTATCAGTGGTGATCACTTGCAGCAGCTCTCCTCTATGTATTTCCACCATGTCCCTGGGTAACGTTGGAATGATAGAATCGAGTTCTGCTGCCAGTGAGCAGTACTGGCAGCAGGTAAAATATGCAGGGAAACAGTTTTTAAAAAGATAAATTACATATGTAGGCAGGCAGGCCTGGGGTTAGGAGAAATGGGCTGATCCAGGAAGATGAGAGGCAGGCTGATATTCCTACCACTGAACCTTACAGGTACCTATTCCTGAACTCTGCTGATAATGGATTTTCCTTAGCAACGTTCAAAGTGCTGCAAATGGGACACATATATAGTTCCCTAATAAAGTATAGTAGAAAAACACATTAAAAATGACCGTTACATTTTAAAGGGAACCTGTCATCTCCGAAACACCCCCTGAACTAGAGTAAGTGTTGTATAGTGTAAGTGATGCTGAATCCGAATATGAAAGTTTTATCTTCATACTCACTTCCATTCTGACGCTGTGCTCCCACAAACCGGCAGTAAAATGCATTGAGAGGACTCTTCTTTGAGTCCTCTCCATTATGTGAGTGAGCAACGGAGTCCATTGAGTGCATTTTACTGCTGGTTTGTGGGAGCACAGCGTCAGAATGGAAGTGAGTATGAAGATAAAAATTACATATTCGGATTTAGCATCACTTACATTATACAGCGCTTACTCTAGTTCAGGGGTGTTTCGGAGATCACAGGTTCCCTTTAAGGTATACTTTATATACTATAAACTCCATCACATATCTGTTTCTTCCTTAAGATATCACAGCAACAAGTGTCCTCTTGCCCAAATTAATTTAATGTTCTGTCATTTCTAAGTTACCAAAGGTGCCAAAGGTTTCCAAAGGCGACAACCACAAAAAATTTGAATTGCCTTGCTAAATTACATGTCCACTGCCTCCACTCTCCTCCTGCTTCGCGTGTTACAATAGAAATTCCCAAATCTATAGTCCTTGCATTCTGTTCATAAATTAGGATTTTTAAGATAACCAAAACTCCTCCAGATGCAGATGTAGCAACCACCATGCCACAAGAAACCCAATATGAAAGCCTCCAAAACTGCTGCATGGCGGCTATTTAGAGCCTGCAAGAGCAAGAACAACGGCTTAATAACAATTCTCTCTGCACCCTCTTTTCTCCACTCTGTGTGTTGCTATTACCACTTTTGGGCATCATAGATGACCTGATTTTTCAGTGAGTGCAGAGATTCTGAACACTCTCAAACAGCACTATAACCAGCTTTAGAAAAAGAGGTGCCTAATAAGTGGGAAAGACATAATTTTTATTAATATAACGATACCTTATATTTGTATATATATTTACCTTAATACTAAACTTACTTTAAATTATAATAGTTGATTGTTTTATTGAGGAACCGTTGTGTAATTGCTCAGTTCCCAAGAAAGCCCATCCAAATAAATGGCTTTTTCCAGGATCAAGCAAGAGCAGTTGGGGTGTTGGAGGGGCTAAAATAACTCCTGATCCTGATCAAAGGAAAGACTAATCCATAGCTAAGTGAGATTGATTATTTGTGTGTGAAGAAGGTCCAGCTATTGGACTGAAATATCCAAAAGTGTATGTTTACCACCTCTGTGGATTCTGCAATTGAATGGCGAGTCTCCTATTTACAACTGATCAAAGGAACTTGCTTCAAATTCTTAGCACTGTGCTGTATAATACGTAGGGAAAAGTTTATATAAAACATACAACATCCAAAAAGTGCCAAAAAAATAGCAAAAATTTTACATTTTGTGTTTTTACATCACACATTCCATATTTGAACACTGGGTGCCATGTTAATTATATGCATGCCAGATTTATTACTGCAATTAAAAAAAGATAAAGTCACAAAAAAATTCAAAACCTTACTCCAGTAGGGGGTATCGTAGAAAAAATGGAATAACGTTTTTGAACAAAAGTGTTTAGAAATGTGCCAAACAGCACATTCAGTGCAAAGGACAGCAACACAGACCCAAGCAAAACTGACTTCAAATATTACCTCCATTATAACCCCCCGTATTTTCCGCGACTGTTCAGTGATTGCTGGGAGTATGTGACTTGGTTCTCAAGTCTATAAATCCCACTGAACTATAAATGATAGAAATAGCAGCATCACAGTTTGGTCAGCGCTAGATTGAATATGAGCAACACATATTTACATCTGATTTGATCTCAAGCGTTCATTTTGCCATTTGTCAAAAACTCCCATCTATTAGCTCTGATGTATCAGATAGTGCTCAGCGGTGGCAGTTTACAGCATTTAAGAGCAGAAAATGGAGCTTGCTGAAGCAGCAGTAATAAAGTGCATGCTCTCTTCATGGACTTATTGCTGACAGACTAATGTGAGTTATGGCAGCAATAATCCTTGGAGAAATGACAATGTTCCTTCTTCCCTGAACCTAGTGGTGTTATAGGCATTATGACAGTACATTCCTCGGAAACTATGGCATCTCCGTGCTCCCAAATATAATGATGCCATATTCTGCACTAATAGGAGACAGACAGGTAGATAGATAGATAGATAGATAGATAGATAGATTGATAGATAGATAGATAGATAGATAGATAGATAGATAGATAGATAGATAGATAGATAGATATAGATATAGATGATATAGAGAGATGGTGGGTGGATAGATAGATAGATAGATAGATAGATAGATAGATAGATAGATAGATATAGAGAGATTATATAGATAATAGATATAGAGAGATTATAGAGATAGGTAGATAGATAGATAGATAGATAGATAGATAGATAGATAGATATAGAGAAATTATAGAGATATATAATAGATAGATAGATAGATAGATAGATAGATAGAGATGATAGATAGATATTTTGAAAAGTTTCACATAAAGGACTATATGATACAATAATCATACACTATCACCAAAACAAAAAGTTCATGGAGTTTTCTTTTGACAAGTTGCAGAATCCAGCTTTCCAGGAATTCTGGGTGACTGTGGTGAAGGTGACACTGGTTGATATGAATCTTTTGTAGCGATAGAAGTGGACAAATCAGTCACTTATTTTACTGTTAATTTGTGATCTAGTTCCCAATCCCTCTGACCACCTCATTTTTGACCTGCTGCTCCATTCATCTTGTGATCAATGGGGGCCCTAGGGGACCGGTAATAACTTGTTACTTGTACCCCTTTAAGATATCAGAGTTTTCCACTGGTCCTACCGAAGACACTGAACAACCAGACTGGGATTTCTTTGGGGAAAAAAATCTGTGATTACTATAAACCAACATTTTCACACTCCGTCTACAATCAGGTTAGGTAACTTAGGGGTTTCCCTTTACATTTTGGATATATATATATTTTTTTTTAAATAACATTTTAATACTGAAGTCAGAGACATTTCTAATATTACATCATGTATATAACCCACCACATACTGGTGTATGTTAAATGGCGTACAATACATTTTTTCAATTTAAAGGGATATTCCAGTTATATGAAGTTATCCCCTATCCACAGTATAGAGGATAACTATTTGATTGGTAGAGGTCCTACTGCTGATACCCCCATTGATTACGAGAACGGGGGCCTCATACCTTTTGGAGCCTTTTGAACTGAATGTAGTGGACGGTCGGGCATGCACGCAGTGGCACCGTTCATTTTTACAGGCATTCTAGAGATAACCAAGTACAGCGCTCTGCTATTTCCGGAACTCCCAAAGAAATTAATGGAGTGGCTGCACGCAGGCTCGTCCAGCTGCTATATTTATTTTGGAAGGCTCCACTGGAAATGAGATCCCCATTCTTGTAATTCATGTAGATCCCATCAGTCAGACTCCCACTGATCTAATAGTTATCCCCTAGGAGGATGGGGGATAACTTCATATAAATGGAATATCCCTTTAACTATCCTATTCCCATCCTCCACTTCTTAGGTCTTCATTAACAAACAGATGGGGGGTGTTAGTAGACATTCCAGATGGGGACCTTTTCGAATATCAGCAGCTGTATTAATTGCCTCATCTGCATCCATGACTTTAATCTCCTCTGAATATGCATGTGCCAGCTAGCAAAGCATTAGAAAGTGACCCGCAGGATGTGATCACCTAATCACTGAGCTCTAGAGAGATGTCTACAGGTAAGACTCTCTAGAACTGGAAAGCAGCTCAGCAAAGCAATGGTCATCCAAGGTCTTCCCCAGAATCCTGTCTCCAGCAAAGAAATCAAGAAGTCATCTCTTGGCACATCCAAGACACTCAGCTCTCTACATGGTCACCCTGGAGAAGTAAAAGCTTGACCTATTTATCTAAAGTCTATGTGCAAAGAAGGAACAGTTCCTGGAGTAAGAACTTTCTGCTCTAGAAGAAGGAGTCAGGTACCTACCTGCATTTCTCAGCTTCCTGTTCCTGAACACAGATAAGATGACCAGGAGGTTTCCCAAAATATCAATGACGATGGTGAAGATGAGTATGGCAGCAAGAGCAGTGGCCACCCAAGGAGGACGATCCAACAGCAGCTCCTTGGGAGCATTCAAAGAGCTGTTCCATGCACTTACATTTAATAGCATTTTCTTCTTATCTTCCTTTTTTCAGTTCTGGATAGAACTTGTCAAGACAGTTTGATGTTTGGCAGTCAGATGATTTTAGCTCATTTCATGTCTCCAGTGTTCTGGTGCCCAGTGCAAAGAGGATGCAGGAAAGGACACACAGGAGGCTGGTAAAGAAGCCATTCTTAGCCCGGCTACCAAGTTTTTAGTTTGCATGTGCATGTGTCATGGAAGATACTTTTATAGCATCCTATCGCCTCTCCTTCTCGGCTGTTCAATCAGCTGCAGGTGACATCTAGTGCTGTGCCAGATCAGCACATTGCTGGTCATAGTGAAGGTATGTGGGCGACACCTTGTGGTACAAATAGGAAATGCGTGCTGCTTCATTTCACATTGCCACTTCATTGAGAGAAAATCCTCGGTTTACTTGTACTGAGAGTTGTCAACCAGAATTTTTCTTTTTTTCTGGACAACTGATGACAAAATCACGGACAGCAAACATTTTGATGGACAAATTGGAAAACCATAATGAATGATAAAGATAATGAATAATACATTGATCAATATTCTGATGAGAACTCATTATTTACTGTGAGCTGTAAAATGATGATGATTACCACCAAATTAATCTAGTCAAGTACCTCCAGCCTTAAAAAAAAACATGGATGTGTCTATTTTTTTCTTTATGGACACAGGACAAAAATTGCCTATTTTTACGCACTGTCCAGAAATTTCTGGATGTAGACAACCATGCTACAAATACACATGTACTCTTTTTATTTTAAGCAAACTGGTTAAGATACATTTTTATTATCAAGTTTTGAACAGTAAAATTTCAAAATGGAACCTCAATCAATAAATACTGACTTATCCTAAATGATTAAACTAGGGAACTACAGGAATAGTGATAATTATTCATATTTTTAATCAAAATAGTCACTTTCAAAAAACAAGGTTTTGAGGGAATTTTAACTATCCAATGGTTTCCTGTTATAATTAATTAGCACAGTAAAAAAACAAACAAACAAACAAAAAAAAAAAGTGTTCAACCAGAGCCAAGGAGGGGATGTGGATCAAGGAAGGGAGTAAGAGGAAATAATAGAACTTAATTTCACACTAATGATCCAGTGTGAGAATTTGCACTGCATGCTCAATCAAGATGGTGGTGTCTGGCTCTTCACGTCAAACGGATGAGGTAAGTATGATTTTGTTTATTTTTATTTTATTCTTTAATATGTCAGATGTAGCCATCAGTTAAGAATGCAGCATCTGATGGGTGCATTGACTGGGTGCGGCGCAATTTCCATCCCCTGTCATTGCACCCACTACTTACAAAAAATGTGCTTTGTGATGAAATAATTAATAAAACACATGACCCAATCTACCCTAAAAATAAAAAAAAAAATCCCTCCTGAACCTAAGTGTGATCAGACTAGATCAGTATTCAAACAGGACGTCTGTCCAACAAGTTTGAGTGTAGGGCCAGATTTAGGATTAAAGGGAACATTTTTTTATATCAATGTTATTTTATGGAATTTTTATTTATGCAGCACCTCATATACACTACTGAAAATAGAAGACTTGGAAAACTCGATGCTATTATGCTGAGATTGACAAAGGATTAACTGCTAGTGGTGCTTGGTCAGTGATCACACAACCAAGGTGGTGCATCCTTTATTTTGGGTTCTGCAATAGGGTATAACTTGAGGCAGGGTCATCTTAATAAACTGGGTGGCATCTCCCCTTGCTGTGATACAGCCTCACTGGCATGGAAATGGTCATACAAATGCTGGATGTCCTCCTGTGGAATGTCATTCCAAGCTCTTTCAGCTTAGATCTATAGTTCAGCCAAGGTGATTGTTGGCTGCTGTTCATGGGACATCTGTCACCCCATCCAGTTCCAGACTTTCTTGAGGAAGGAGTAATCGGGCAGTCAAGCTGGCCATGGAGCTGCTCACTATCCTGAAGAGCACTCTATCTTGTGTGGGCAGTATGTGGGTGTGTGTTATCTTGTTGGAACACTATGTCTCCTGAGTCAAAAAAGACAGTACAACTGGTTCCAGTGTCATGGACATACATGAGACTGGCGAAGTTCACTCCACAAATACCGGACAGATAGCTAATGGTGTCCCACATCACACCTGGTGTTGCTCCTTTATCTTTCTCCACACTATGCATGATGATAGTAGGTGCTCTCCAGCCTCCTGGAAACTCTGATGCAGCCTTCATTAATACCAAGGCAGAACCTGCTTTCATCACAGAACATTATTGTTGCCATTCATGCCTTCAGTGGGCTCCTCTCGTGGCACCAGTGCAGACGCTCTTGATGATGATGACAGTGATACTAGTCGTGATGTCACTGGGCCTGCGGTAAACACAGAGAAGGCCGCGGCGCTCCTGCAGCGCCGCTGTCTTCTCAAACAGCTGATCGGCGGGGGTCCCGGGTGTTGGACCGCCGCTGATCAGATGCTGATGATCTATCCATGGGATAGATCATCAGTTTTACAGAACTACAGAACCCTTTTAATTACAAAAATGGTGCAGACCTTTCTCTAGCTGGCATACTGAACACTGCAACATCACTCAATCGCCAGTCATGTAAGAAGACGATAAACAGTGATGCCAGACAAAAAGTCAGTGAAGCATCTGTGAGTTAACTAAGTATCTTGGAACTTTGTTCATGTAGCACCATCCAGCATTGCCATATTGTAACATAATCTTTTTATTAGGCATGAACTAAGCGCACTTCGGATTATAGATGTGAAGTCGCTTTGTTCAAAACTTAGTTTGAATGGTGTATGGATACCTATCTCTGTACAGCATTCAAATGTATGGGCTTTGCGGAGGTGAAATCCGTGACTTCAGCATTCAATTATTCAACTTGAAAACCATTTTAAAACTGCAATCTGAAGTCGGTTTTAAAATGGTTTTCAAGTTGAATAATCAAAGTCCTAAGTTATTCTACGAAGTCTCGCAATACTTCGGACATAACGAATTTCACCTCCATACAGCATTCAAAGAAAGTTTTGAAGGAAGCAACTTCGGATCTATGATGGGTTCTTTTTTTATTTTCCTGTAGTTTATTTTCTAATTGATTTGATTGTAAAGCAAACTGTTCATATCCTACATTATGTCCAAGTTGTAAGTGGTACAGTTATTAGGGTGTTCATGTCCCAAAACATGGAACAACAATGGATACAATGTGGCACCAAATATGGGTTAAATTGTAGTAAAAAGTATCCGTATTGCACATTGAATTTATATTTTCATATTAAGGGAATGAAGAAAATGAAAATATGTAAATACCGTGTTTCCCCGAATATAAGACCCCCCCGAAAGTAAGGCAGGGTAGGGGGGTGCCCAGGGTTCTCCAATGTAAGGCACCCCCCGATTGTAAGGCCGCTATCGGGGGGGGGTCTGTGAGGAATGTAAGGCCGTCTATGGTGGGGGGTGGCTGGGGAATGTGTTCATACTCGCCTGCCTGCGGGCTTCTTGTGGCCGGCTCAGTGGCGTAGCTACCGGGGGGGCAGGGGGGGCGACGGCTCCGGGCCCAGTGACTCAAGGGGGCCCATAAAAATAAAAAAATCTTACTTACCTGTTCTGCGCTGCGGCTGCCCTCCGGTCCGCGCTCTGCTCTCTTCCCTGGCGGCGCGCACTATGACCTGACGCTGCACGCAGCGTCAGGTCATAGTGTGCGCGGGCCAGGGAAGAGAGCGGAGCGTGGACCGGAGGGCAGCCGCAGCGCAGAACAGGTAAGAGAGGTTTTTTATTTTTATCTTATGTGGCTGGGTGGGCTGATCTGAGGTCTGATGGGGGCACAATACGCTGATCTGAGGTCTGATGGGGGCACAATACGCTGATCTGAGGTCTGATGGGGGCACAGTATGCAGATCTGAGGTTTGATGGGGCACAATACGCTGATCTGAGGTCTGATGAGGGCACATTAAGCTGATCTGAGGTCTGATGGGGGCACAATACCATGATCTGAGGTTTGATGGGGCACAATACGCTGATCTGAGGTCTGATGGGGGCACAATACGCTGATCTGAGGTCTGATGAGGGCACATTAAGCTGATCTGAGGTCTGATGGGGGCACAATACCATGATCTGAGGTTTGATGGGGCACAATACGCTGATCTGAGGTCTGATGGGGGCACAATACGCTGATCTGAGGTCTGATGGGGGCACAATACGCTGATCTGAGGTCTGATGGGGGCACAGTAGGCTGATGTGAGGTCTGATGGGGGCACAGTACGCTGATCTGAGGTCTGATGGGGGCACAGTAGTTCTGTTCAGCCTGTAGTACTGTTCAGCCTGTTATTAAATGTCAATTTTATTGTTAAAAAAAGTGTCATTTTTTTTTGTCTAATGTAAGGCCTCCCCGAAAGTAAGGCAGGGTGGGACTTTTGGGGGTAAATTTAATGTAAGACAGGGCCTTACTTTCGGGGAAACACGGTATTACTTTATAATAAATATATTCCCAAATAACTTTCATTAGTTATAATGGCTCATTTTGTCTGGGGAGCATCCATAAGGAGAAATAAAATGGTCTCCGTCCTATTAGTACACACAAAACCTGTCCTAATCACACAGGAGGACAAGTTACTTCACAACACTGAGGTAAAGAGCTTCCTCATTCTCCTCCTCCTCGACTCTACTTGTCAGGGTTTATGATCCTGAATACAGTTTAATATGATATTGAGCCAAGTCTTTGTGGGAATGGAGTTCATGAGGAGACATGAAGTACAGAAAGGACGGACAGGACAGACTGTGGTAATGGAGACTGCATACAAGTGCTGCTGCTCATTAGCCACATCTGCTCATGGATTTAGCTAAAGATCTTATCATCTGTGTTTAGGATTATAATCCCTTAGAAGCAGATCAGAGAGGAGGATGAGGCAGCTTTTTACCTCAGTGTTGTGAAGTAACTTGTACTGCTGTGTGATCAGGATAGGTTTTGTGTGTACTAATAGGACAGCGGCCATTTTATTTCTCCTAATGATTGCTCCCTAGACAAAAGAGCCATTATAACTAATGAAAGGTATTTGAGAATATATTTATCATGAAGTAATATTTAAGTATTTTCATTTTCTTAATTCCCAGAGAACCCCTTTAATATTAAAATATAAATTCGATATGCAATATGGATACTTTTTACTACAATTTGACCCATATTTGGTGCCACATTGTATCCATTGTTGTTCCATGCTTTGGAGTGTTGAGGAGGTGGAAAGCGGGTATCGAGTGATTACAATACTCAATTTTACTGAACCAAGCTTAAAGCGGTTGTTCCAACATTGAATGTTATTTTCATACGCTGTAATTCAGCATGGAGAACAAATTACTTTTGTTACTTTCTGATACAAAAATGCTCCAGTTTCGAGACATTACCTTTACATCATGTTCAATCTGTGTGCTTGTTCACCTAATGAGCTGAACTGCCACTAGCTGGGTCTTTTGTTGGAAGCTCTGTCAGTCCGGGTGCTGCCACCCAGCACAGTTGTGATGCTATTATGGCATCAACAAACATACATTCATACCGTTCACAATGTAATGAAATAACTGAGATTATTTCTGCTATGCAGAACACAAGTGTTAGATCAGGCTGCTAAACCAGCTAAATTGTTTTGTGAATGTGTCAGGATTCGGGGGCGCTTCGGCCCTCCAGCGGATGTTTGGCGGGTGTGGGCGTTCCCGTGTCCTGACGCTATGCGGCTCTCATCCCGAGTGCAAGCCAGAAAATCCTCTTGTAACACTTAGGTTCCTTAAGGGTTAAAGGTTTGGCTAGTTTTGCTAGTTTTACTGGCAGGCGTCCCTGCCATTAATTTTGGTCCATTCAGGGTGTGGCTGGGATCCATGCTCCTATCACGCCTTGGGGCTGGGACTCTAGCCACTATTTAGTTTCTCACTTGCCATTTATCTGTGCCTGCTATAGAGCCTTGTGCCTAAGCTAGCTACTCTGTGTTTATCCGGTATTCCAGTGACTCTGTACCTTTTTCCCTGGTTTCTGTTACTCTTACCTACCTTTTGTGTTATCCTCTGTTTATTCCTTGCTTGGTTCCTTTACCTTTTACCCCTTCAGTTCCTTACCTGTTTAGGGTTGTTCCTGCTTGTGTTTTGTTTTGGTTGTTTGTCTCGTGTTCCACTGTCTTCAGTGTAATTGCAGTCTTCGGTTGGGACCGGCCTGTTAAGGAGCCGGGTTCCCCCAAAAGGCAGGGACAGTGGTTTGGACAGTGTCAGGGCCTCACTTTGTCTGTGTCATTTGTGTCTACCTGACTTACTCCTCACATTATAGCAGGCCCATACCCTAGTCTGCTCTCCTGGTGGTTTAATATGAGTACCAATCTATCGGTCACCGACCGTCTGGGTGAGCTGACGAATCAGTTTCAGGGCATGGCTGGGTTAATTGCGCAAATGTCGCAGCGTCTGGACGCCATGACTATTCCTGCATCTGGCGCTGCAAACCCACCTGTGTCGCTGCCAGCCCCTGTTTTTCCTATGCACAGTGTCCAGCAGAGACCTAAAATGCTTCTGCCGGATCGCTTTGATGGGAACCTGGACAGATACCGTACTTTCCGGGAGTCCTGTCGTTTGTATTTTCGTTTTAATTTTTTCCCCTCTGAAGCAGAAAAAGTGGCTGTCGTGGTTTCCCTTCTCCAGGGTCCCCCTCAGGATTGGGCATTGGCCCTCCCCTCATATGCTACTGAGTGGAGTTCCCTGGATAGATTTTTTCTGGCCTTGGGCCAAGTTTATGATGATCCTGACCGTGCTTCATTGGCAGAAACTCATTTGTTATCTATTCAGCAGGGTCGCCGCTCTGCTGAAGACTACTGTTCTGAGTTCCGCCAGTGGTGCTCGGCGACTGGATGGCCTGATCAACCCTTGAAAACCCTTTTCAGACAAGGGCTGTCAGACGCTGTTAAGGATGCTATGGTCAGCCATCCTATTTCTATGGTTGCTAAACTCCTTACTGATTTAACTAAAAAGGGGGCTGATCCTACCTCTTGGACACATGAAAAGGAAACAAGCCTTCTCTAACTTAAAAAGGTGTTTTACCACTGCTCCAGTCTTGGTTCATCCTGACCCTGAACAGCCTTTTGTCGTGGAGGTTGACGCCTCTGAGACAGGAGTAGGGGCTGTCCTGTCTCAGGGAGTGGAACCCTTTACCAACCTCCAACCTGTAGCCTTTTTCTCCAGAAAGTTCTCCACTGCTGAAGTTAATTATGATATAGGAAACAGGGAGTTACTGGCTATTAAATGGGCCTTTAAAGAGTGAAGACACTTTCTGGAGGGCGCCAGACGTAAGGTGACAGTGTTAACTGACCATAAGAACCTGCTGTATCTGGACAATGCCTAGAGATTGAACCCCCGTCAAGCGCGATGGGCTTTGTTTTTTTACCAGGTTTAATTTTGTGGTAACTTATCGTCCAGACTCTAAAAAATGCCCAACTCAAGCAGATCAAATATGCGAATAAGAAATGCCGTCCCGGTCCTGAATACGTAGTTGGTGACAAAGTGTGGCTCTCAACTAAAAATCTACATCTTCGAGTACTATCAGCAAAGTTTGCTCCACGCTTTATTGGTCCCTACATCATCACAGAAATCATAAATCCTGTATCGTTCAGATTGCGACTTCCTGGTTCTCTTCGTGTACATCCGGTTTTTCATAAGTCTTTGTTGAAAAAATATATTCCCGCTGTGGTCGCTCGTTCTCCACCTCTACCCGTGGTTGTTCAGGGAGAGTCCGTATTCAAACCAGGTTAAGACAGCACTCCCTCCTTGTGAATACAAGGTAATTCCATTTGTGATGGTGCTCGCGGTGTTGAGCCCCAGCCTGTTGGGCTCCCTTAGTATATCCAGAAAGCAAGTGAAAACCGCAGCACTCAATGTCTTCAAACTGGGTGGTTTATTCACCAAATCGGCAACGTTTCGACCGGCAGTGGTCTTTATCAACCTTCAGTTCCTGACCTGTTTAGGGTTGTTCCTGCTTGTGTTTTGTTTTGGTTGTTTGTCTCGTGTTCCACTTTCTTCAGTGTAATTGCAGTCTTCGGTTGGCTCCAGCCTATGTGCTCCTTTGGGTGTGATGTAATCGCTGTTGCAGTCAATGTTCAAGCAACAGATCAATGCCTTTAATGAGTTAAAATGAGATGCCTAATGCAGACAAGGCTGTCATGGATTACGCTGCTGCCTGTGTGGACATACTGCTCTGCAGCCTAATATCACAGCTGCTAGAAAGCGATGCGGAGGAGGCATTGTCTGTATCTCCAGGTAACTAACATCCACAAGTGGAGCACTTCACCGCAGCAAATATATGCTTTTTATTCTTCCCAGTAAGGGAAACATCTTCAGCTTTTGTATGATCAATACATTTCTAAGCTAAACTTTGATCATATTCTTTTCACAGGATTTATGTACAACTGAAGGCTATGTAGACCCGCATACTAGGGCATAATTATAGCAGGTGTTGTGGTTGCAGTCACACATGGACAACAGTGGTCCACAATCAAAAACCAGTACATTAAATGTTCACTAACTTTTCACAGAACCTTGCATAAATCAATAGTACGGCAAGTACAGCAAGCCCCTGAGGTGCCGGGGCAGAGGATGAGAGTGGTAGTGGCCCTGATGAGATGTTGTGTCAAGCGGTCCATTGCTCTCTGGGGATCGGTGCAGTGGAAAGGTGGTTTGAATAATCAGGCTAAAAGTAAAAGTATAAAAATCTCTCTTTACTCTCTTTATTGTTAACTTGCAGTATTCGGTAGGAAGTGCAATCTCTATTCCCAGACGATGAGATATGTTGGCTGGATAAGTGGAAATTAATGCACCTCTGATACGCTATCTTGCTGATAGCAAGTACTTCTGACTAACAGCTGTAAACTGGCACTTGTTGATTTAGGTGTCCACTGTATAATGTAGGCTTTGAATTCATCTGGCCTGGATGTTGATTAGATTATGGGTGTCTAAACTGTATTCCCTCACCTGCAGCAGGGTCTGTAAAACTGTGACTTGCTGGTCACTATATAGACTAAAGAGGCTGTAGCTTTCCAGTTATACTGATACTTTTCCAGTCTCTCTGGAGTAGTCCCACAAGAGAATGGGTTCTCTTGATGGTCCCTAAGAACCTAGGAGTAGGAGCTCTTAACTGTGCTTCCTTCTTCCACACTTAAAACTCCTCCT
>ONZH01006667.1:0-15658 GCA_900303285.1 Rhinella marina
CTAAAAATGCTCGGGTGCTCGTTATTCGAGTCGAACTTTTCCCGATGCTCGGTGCTCGTTTCAAATAACGAACCCATTGAAGTCAATGGGAGACTCGAGCATTTTTGCGGGGGACCAAGGCTCTGCCTAGGGAAGGCTGGGTGAAAACCTGGAAACCTCAGAAAATGATGGAAACACAACAGAAATGGACAGGAAACAGCAGGGGCAGCATGCATGGATGCCTCTGAGGCTGCCTAATCCCACCATTACCCCAAATTCTCAGGCAACAGCCTGGTGGTTACCCTCCATGGCAATTGTGCTCACCCAGACCAAGAAAGGCGATGCAAATACCCATCACATGTTAGGGAGCACCCAACTAGGTGCAACGAAGGTCCATCACCGCCTGCAGGTGACACCACTGCTCATGCTGGCACTGCAGCTAAAATCAAGTTTAGTATCTGTTCTTATCAGTTGCTGTGCCTGCTGGTGGTATAGTGGTGAGCATAGCTACTTCCCAAGCAGTTGATCGGTGCAAGGATTTTTCGACCATTGCTGTCTTTCCCATGGTCAGGAGGCAATTAAAAGAAGAACAAAAAAAAACATCAGTACAACATTAATACGTCCCCTATCCGGGTAAATGTTTGTAGAGTGGGCCTGTAGGTGGGGGGGCAGGCTGGGCAAGAGGTTTCGCTGGAAGAGCCAGAGGAGTGCCCCCTGGGCTAGCGTGTGTGGTGGTGACGCAGCCGATGGATTTGGGAAACTGTTGCTTTACCCGTATGGTATCGATTCTTCTCAGTTTAATACCGTATCGTCCCTATTTGGGACCCTATATTTAATGGATTTGAACACGGAAAACGGAAAAAAGAGCTTGCTCTGGCCAGGCGAGTGTCTTTCCCACTGCAGCTAAGGGGATGTGTCCATGCTCTGCCTATCACAGTCAGGAGGCAATAAAAGAAGAAACAAAAAAATCAGTACAATTCTAATACGTCCCCTATCCGGGAAATAGTAGGAGAGAGGGCTGTAGGTGGGGGAAGGAGGTTTCGCTGGAAGAGCCAGAGGAGTGCCCCCTGGGCTAGCGTGTGTGGTGGTGACAACAGCCGGAAGGATTTAGAATGACGACGCAGGACCCCAACTTAAAAATTTAAGCATCAACCGGTACAGTCGTAAATTATGAGATTGATCAACTGTGGTATGTATTACTACTCAGTTTAAAACCGTATATGGCAGCTATCCGGAAAAAATGGTTTGGAGAGAGAGAAAGATAGGACAAAGACGTAAATTGTTTGGAGAGAGGGCCTGTAGGTGGGGGGGGCAAGGCTGGGGGGAAGGAGGTTTCACTGGAAGAGCCAGAGGAGTGCCCCCTGGGATAGCGTGTGTGGTGGTGACAACAGCCGGATGGAGTTAGAATGACGACACAGGACCCCAACATAAAATTTAGCATCAACCGGTTACAGTCGTAAATTATGAGATTGATCAAGTGTTGGCATGACTTTTAGATGGAGATTGCATGTGGTCACGTACTCCCTGGAACCCCATAGTCACCCCTTCCCTGATGTGCTATCCAGAACATTCTCTGCCCCAATTCGCAAGACCTTTTGCTGTTTCCGTGTGCTGACAGTGGTGATTTACCAGTGTTGTCTGAGGAGGTGGTGGACAATGGCGAGACACAGGTGTCGGGGGGTGAGGTAGTTGTATGGGAAGCAAGTTACAGTGGGGACTCCTTGGGGGGGACTTTCTCATGATGGGACAGATTCAACTTGGGTGGATCAGGCACAGGAACAGATGAATTTTTTGGGGGGTTTATTTAACTTTTATTTAGCAAAAATAACCAAATAACCAAGATATTTATTCGTTATCTTCTCTGCGCAGTCTGGCGTTGGGGTTCCTCACTTTGATGGCGAGCTGTGCCGCTCTCTCCACAATGGTCTGTGTGTTCTTAGATGGAGACTTTGTCGGCGATTTCAGTACAGAAGGACTTGTTGCTCATCCACAGAACCTCGTCCTCCTTGACATTGTGGACAAGGAATTTGCGGGTGGACCAGGAATTTGCGGAACCCTGTGAGCAGCATGTGTTTGGTCTTCTACTTGCTACCGTATCCAATGTTGGGCAATATAGATTCGCAAGTAATATGATTTTTCACACCTATCCCAAAAATAAAAATGTATGCAGTATGCGCAAATAAAACTTGGAACTGGAATTGGAGAGAGGGCCTGTAGGTGGACCTCCGGAAAAATTGTTTGAATAGAGGGCCTGTAGGGGGCCCTCCCGAAAAATTGTTTGAAGAGAGGGCCTGTAGGTGGACCTCTGGAAAAATTGTTTGAATAGAGGGCCTGTAGGGGGACCTATGGAAAAATTGTTTGAATAAAGGGCCTGTAGGGGGCCCTCCTGAAAAATTGTTTGAAGAGAGGGCCTGTAGGTGGACCTCTGGAAAAATTGTTTGAATAGAGGGTCTGTAGGTGGACCTCTGGAAAAATTGTTTGAATAGAAGGCCTGTAGGGGGCCCTCCTGAAAAATAGTTTGAAGAGAGGGCCTGTAGGTGGACCTCTGGAAAAATTGTTTGAATAGAGGGCCTTTAGGTGGACCTCTGGAAAAATTGTTTGAATAGAGGGCCTGTAGGTGGACCTCTGGAAAAATTGTTTGAAGAGAGAGCCTGTAGGGGGCCCTCCTGAAAAATTGTGCTAAAAGAGTGCCAGTTGGACCTCTAAAAATTGGCATTTTTTGGGTCAGCGTTAGGCAAAGACGATATGGAGGAGGAGGAGGAGTAGAGAAGAGGAGTAGAGAAGAGGAATCGGATACATAAGTTATTTAAATCTTTAGCTGCTTTCCCCCGGAGGAGATTTGAATTCCGGTGAAATCCAGGCTTTGTTCATTTTAATAAGTGTCAGCCTGTCAGCGCTGTCAGTTGACAGGCGTGTACGCTTATCGGTGATGATGCCACCAGCTGCACTGAATACCCGCTCTGACAGCACGCTAGCGGCAGGGCAGGCCAGCACCTCCAAGGCGTACAGCGCCAGTTCAGGCCACGTGTCCAGCTTTGAAACCCAGTAGTTGTATGGAGCAGAGTGATCGCTACGGACGTTGGTATGGTCAGCTAGGTACTCCCTCACCATCTTTCTGTACAGCTCCCCCCTACTCTGCCTAGACTGGGGACAGGTGACAGTGTCTTGCTGGGGTGACATAAAACTGGCAAAGGCCTTGGAGAGCGTTCCCCTGCCAGTGCTGGACAAGCTGCCTGCTCGCCTCCTCTCCCCCGCTACTTGGCCCACAGAACCATGCCCTCTGCCGCTAGCGGCGTCAGAAGGGAAGGATTGTTTCAGCTTGTGCACCAGGGCCTGTTGATATCTATTCACTATCATACTCCTTTCCTCTGCAGGGATGAGAGTGGAAAGGTTCTGCTTGTACCATGGGTCCAAAAGAGTGAACACCCAGTAATCGGTGTTTGAAAAAATGCTTCTAACGCGAGGGTCACGGGATAGGCAGCCTAACATGAAGTCTGCCATGTGCGCCAGAGTCCCAACAGGTAAGAATTCCCTCTCCTCACTGGCCTGACTCTCCATTTCATCCTCCTCCTCCTCCTCCTCCTCCAAGTCCTCCTCTTCAGCCCATACACGCTCAAGAGTTAAGGACTGAGCACTGGTACCCTCTACTGTCTCGCCGACATTCTCCTCCTCTTCCTCCTCATCCTCATCCCCCTCCTCCGATACGCGCTGAGAAACAGACCGGAGGGTGCTTTGGCTATCAAGCGACGTATCTTCCTCCACCGTCTCTTGTGAAAAGCGCAAAGCATCCGACTTCATGCTGAGCAGTGAGTTTTTCAACAGGCAAAGCAGCGGGATGGTGAGGCTGATAATGGCGGCATCGCCGCTAACCATCTGTGTTGACTCCTCAAAGTTGCTCAACACCTGGCAGATATCAGACATCCACGTCCACTCCTCATTGTAGACTTGAGGAATCTGAGTGACCTGACTACCAGTTCTGGTGGAAGATGACATCTGGCAGTCTACAATTGCTATGCGCTAATAATATGAGATTACCCATATACACAATCAAAGAGGAAAGGGCAAAAAATACCCCGGCTATAATACCCCTATATATACTGAGCAAGACTCAGAAAACACTAGAAGACCTACAAAGAACAACAGAGTCCATATAGCTCAAAAAGTATAAACTTTATTGAAAAATACATAAAATTAAATATGTATAAAAATGAGGCTAAATAGAGACAAGGAGCACAAAAAGGTGCGACAACCCCAGGTCACCAGCAACACTGTATAGTCATAAGGCAGTCACAGAAATACAGTTATTGTACTATGTTTAAACAAATATACCCAATATTGCTACACCTACACCATGTAAATACACTATCATAGAGGAAATAAGTAAATTGATTGTAATCTTTATACTACACCCATGTCAAATGGCATAAACCTCCATATGGAGCCTCTATATACAATGTAACAAATATATTGACAGAGGTTAAAGGTTGTAGGTTAGTAACACATAGTATAAGTATAACAAGACATACCCATATACAGAGCGCTGTGACCTGGAAAGCCGCACACCCCAACGTACGTTTCGGACCACGCCTTCTTCTGGGGGGCACAACTCTCCCTAGCAATGAGCAAATATATATAGTCATAGTCCACCAATGAATGCGTCCCATAATCAGAGCCTAAGTCCCTACCGGTGTGATGAGTCAGAGCAGCGCCAAACCACCAACACAGGCGTCATATGTATCCCGGAAATACGTCGCGATCACGTGATGGCCAGTCACGTGACCGCGAACGCAACCAGGCAACAGAAGTAACAGCAAACTATCTAGAAATGTCGCGGTCACGTGATGGCCAATCACGTGACCGCAGGCATAATGACAGCTAATATGGAGACGCACTTGAACATTGGGAAAAGAGGCGTATGCATAAGATCACATCGATAGGGATAACGGACCTCATCCACATGGTATAGATAAGAAAAATATATAGAAAGAAGGACTCAGTAAAGGAATACCAAATACAATTGAAGGGAAGATGAGGAGTAAAAAATAAAAAAAATGCATAATATAAAGTGCATAGTGCATACTATCAAAAGATGTTAACCTAAATAGCACGAATGTGAATAGTGCATCATAAATAACAACAAAAATAATAAACCCGAATACAAAAAATACATGTTACAGTGAATAATCACAAAAAAATACAAAAATTATATATAGATATAATTCATATTATATACAAAGTGAATGCAAATAAAAACACAAATGAAAAGTGAACAAAATACAAATAAATACGTGTAAAAATATGTATATCCAATTATCATTATATCCAAAATGAATACAAATCAAACAACACACAGTGAATAAAAAGAAATAAAATTAAATACATCTCATCAATATCCCTTCATAGTAACAATTTAGTTCATATATCCAAATAACCAGTCCACAGCTATTCCACTTCCCATCACCACCATCATTTTGCCAATAAAGTGGTTTAGTGAGAAGAAACGCCATGTTTCCGAGTCCGGACAACAAATAATGCATTGGTGGGTATTCTAAAAATAGAAAACACTGTTAAAACAAGGAAAAACAAACACAAAAACTATGGATAGATGTTAAAAATAAATCTGTTAAAAATTAAGGTATGAATATAATATAAACATACTCAGAGGAACGGAGCAAAACTCAGAGCATCATTAAGGCCTTTGGGATGCATAGTTCCCAGAGTCCAAATCCATTTAACTTCTCTTTGTGCAAGAATTTTCATGATATCTCCACCTCTCATACCTAAGTCTACGCAATCTATCCCTCTGACCATAATCAACGATGGATCACAACCATGGTGCATTTTGAAATGTCTTGGAATTGATTTTAAACTAGACAAATCTTCATTTTCACGTGCTTTAATGATATCCCTGACATGTTCCCTAACTCGCACCTTCAGTTCCCTTGTGGTGAGCCCGACATAAATTTTCGGGCACGGACAGGTCGCATAATACACAACTGCTTTAGTATTGCAAGTAATAGCATGTGTAATTTTGAATGTTTTCACCAAGTCAGAATCTTGGAACTCAGTGGTGCGCATAATGTTGGGACAAGCCACACATCTGCCACATGGGGCACATCCCCATTTAGGTCCACTGGAACCAAAAATTTGTCCCACTTTTTTTGGAGAATAATAAGACTGCACCAAATAGTCCTTAAGACTTTTAGAGCGTCTTGCCACCAAAGCTGGATAGGGGGTTAGGTACTTCTCCAAAATTGGATCTGCTCTCAAAATAGGCCAGAATTTTTCAAGTATCGAACGCATTTCTGTCCACCTTGTATGATAGTTGGTAATATACCTTACCACACTATCAGATTTCTTTTTAGGTCTTGGGTGGACTAACGTGGTACGGTTAAGATTCTTAGCCCTATTATAGGTTCTCTTGATTAATCTTCTACTATACCCACGTTCAAGAAAACGTTCCGTCAGAGCATGTGCCTGCTTCTCAAAATCATCATCATTCGAGCAAATACGTCTCACTCTAATGAATTGGCCAATAGGGATTCCCCTTATTATTTGTAGTGGATGGGAGGATGAAGCATGTAATAGAGAATTCACTGAAGTGTCTTTACGGTATACATCCGTCTGTAAAAAGCCAGCACCATCACGCCTGATGGTTACATCCAAAAAATCGATCTTCTTTAGATCATAATTACATGTAAGATGGATATTGTAATTGTTCGTATTTAAATCATCAATAAATGAACACAAAGATTCCGGGGTGCCATGCCAGATGAGGAAAATGTCATCGATGTACCGGGCCCAAAATATGACCCGGTCCATCGATGACTCCCGATCTGACATAAAAAGCTCCCTCTCCCACAGCCCCCCCCAATTGCTATGCGCTGCTGGTAAACTCTGGATAACATGTTTAATGTGGAATTCCATCTCGTGGGCACGTCGCACAACAGTCGGTGAGCGGGCACTTGTAGGCGGCGCTGCGCTGCCCTGAGAGTGGCAGCATCTGTGCTCGACTTGCGGAAATGCGCACAGATGCGGCGCACCTTGGTGAGCAAATCAGACAGATTGGGGTATGTCTTGAGGAACCGCTGAACTATTAGCCTGAAAACATGGGCCAGGCATGGCACATGTGTCAGTCTGCCGAGTTGCAGAGCCGCCACCAGGTTACGCCCGTTGTCACACACAACCATGCCTGGCTTGAGGTTCAGCGGTGCCAGCCACACATCGGTCTGCGCCGTGATGCCCTGTAACAGCTCTTGGGCGGTGTGCCTTTTGTCACCTAAGCTCAGCAGTTTGAGCACCGCCTGCTGGCGCTTACCCACGGCACTGCTGCTGCGCCTAGAGCTACCGACTGAAGGCGCCGTGCCCACAGATGGTAATTCGGTGGAGGAGGAGGGGTCGGAGGAGGAGGAGGAGGCATGGTACGTCTGAGAGACCGTGACCGAGGTAGGCCCCGCAATCCTCGGTGTGGGCAGTACATGAGCGGCCCAAGGGTAATTCTCGGTCCCAGCCTCCACCAAGTTAACCCAATGTGCCGTCAGTGAGATATAGTGTCCCTGCCCAGCAGCACTTGTCCACGTGTCCGTGGTTAGGTGGACCTTCTCAGAAACAGCGTTGGTCAGGGCACGGATGATGTTCTGTGACACGTGCTGGTGTAGGGCTGGGACGTCACATCGGGAAAAATAGTGGAGGCTGGGGACAGAATACCGAGGGGCAGCCACCGCCATGAGATTTCGAAAGGCCTCGGTCTCTACCAGCCTATAGGGAAGCATCTCCAGGCTAAGCAATTTGGAGATGTGGACGTTGAGGGCTTGGGCATGTGGGTGGGTGGAACTGTATTTCCTTTTGCGCTCCAGCGTCTGCTGTAAAGACAGCTGAACGCTGCGCTGGGACACATTGGTGGAAGCTGTGGAGGATCGTGGAGGCGAAGGTGTGGTTTTCCGGCGGGAGGCGCTCATGCCGGGGTCCTGGGCAGGGGGTTGACTAGCAGAGGCAGCGAGTGACGTGGGGGGTTGACTAGCAGAAGCAGCGAGTGACACAGGGGATGGAGCAGTGGTGTGACCCGCAGGAGGTGGTGAACGGCCTTGGTTCCATTGACTGGGGTGTTTAGCACTCATATGCCTGCGCATGCTGGTGGTGGTTAGGCTAGTAGTGGTGGCACCCCTGCTGATCCTGGTGTGGCACAGGTTGCACACCACAGTCCGTCGGTCATCCTCACTTTCTTTAAAGAACCTCCAGACTTGCGAACATCTAGGCCTCGCCACGGGAGCTTCACTATGTGAAACAGTTGCTGATGATGCACCAGCTCTGGCCCTGCTTCTCCCTCTGGCCACACCACTGCCTCTTACAACCTGTTCTGGTGCAGCACTCGCCTCCGCCTCAGAAGCACTGTCTTCACTCGGCATATCAACCCAGCTTGGGTCAGTCACCTCGTCATCCTCCGATTCCTCAGTCTGCTCCCTCCTCGGAATTCCTCCCCTAACAACAACTTCACCACTGTCTGACAACCGTGTCTCCTCATCGTCCAACACCTCTTTACAAACTTCTTCCACTAAGTCAACATTGTCATCATCATCATCATCACCCACAGACTGCGACAGTTGGAAAACTTGGGCATCGGGAACGAGGTCAGCAGCAACTTGAGAAGTGGTTTGTGACTCTGGGAAGGGTCCAGAAAACAGTTCCTGAGAGTATGCCGGATCGCATTCCAAATTTTCCTGGGAGGGGGCAGACTGGGGGGAAGGAGGTTGAGGTGGAGGAGCCATAGGAGTGCTCCCTTGGGTAACGTGGGTGGACTGCGTGGAAGACTGACTGGTTGACAAATTACTAGAAGCATTGTCCGCAATCCACGAGATCAGCTGTTCGCACTGTTGTGGATTCAACAGTCCTCTACCACGTGTCCCTGTAAGTTGAGACATGAAGCTAGGGAGTGTAGCTCTGCGGAATTCCCCTGCTCCCTCATCAGCGGGTACTGTCTCACCCTGCCCCAGGACCACGGCCTCTGCCCCCTGCAGTAATTGAATGCCCACGCCCACTCCCTCGCCCTCGACCCTTAGCCCTGGGGTTCAACATTTTTTGTATATAGGTGTATGATTAAAAAAAAAAAAAATTACACGGGCCTGGTATACTGAAACCCACAAACTTGTTAAGTCCGGTAGAATTAAGTGACGTACAGAAAGTGTCACCTGGACAGATTATACGGATTGGAGCGAGTGTGCTGAACTGTGACACACAGAAAGGTTACACACAGCTGAGTAAAAAGGATTTGTATCACTGAGCTAAAACAACTGAAAAAATATATATTTTTTTTATTTTGTTTTTTTGGGAACGTGACGTGCAAGAACTATGGTAGAACTGACTGACACCCTGTTAACAGTGGCTTTTTAGTCTGCGACCCAGACAAATGTCGCACAGAGAGTTTTCTGGATCAAGCTGTAGATGATATTGGTAGCAAATGACTTGGTTGTATTCTGTGACGTACAGAAAGTGTCACCTGGACAGTACATACGGATGGGAGCTAGTGTAATGAACTGTGACACACAGAAAGGTTACACGCAGCTGAGTAAAAAGGATTTGTTTCACTGAGCTAAAACAACTGAAAAAATATTTTTTATTTTTTATTTTGTTTTTTTGGGAACGTGACGTGCAAGAACTATGGTAGAACTGACTGACACCCTGTTAACGGTGGCTATTTAGTCTGCGACCCAGACAAATGTCGCACAGAGAGTTTTCTGGATCAAGCTGTAGATGATATTGGTAGCAAATGACTTGGTTGTATTGTGTGACGTACAGAAAGTGTCACCTGGACAGTATATACGGATGGGAGCTAGTGTAATGAACTGTGACACACAGAAAGGTTACACGCAGCTGAGTAAAATGGATTTGTATCACTGAGCTAAAACAACTGAAAAAATAATTTTTTTATTTTTATTTTGTTTTTTTGGGAACGTGACGTGCAAGAACTATGGTAGAACTGACTGACACCCTGTTAACGGTGGCTATTTAGTCTGCGACCCAGACAAATGTCGCACAGAGAGTTTTCTGGATCAATCTGTAGATGATATTGGTAGCAAATGACTTGGTTGTATTCTGTGACGTACAGAAAGTGTCACCTGGACAATATATACGGATGGGAGCTAGTGTGCTGAACTGTGACACACAGAAAGGTTACACGCAGCTGACTAAAATGGATTTGTATCACTGAGCTAAAACAACTGAAAAAATAATTTTTTTTAATGTTTGTTTTTTTATATTTTTTATAAAATTTTGTTTTTTTGGGAACGTGACCTGCAAGAACTATGGTAGAACTGACTGACACCCTGTTAACGGTGGCTATTTAGTCTGCGACCCAGACAAATGTCGCACAGAGAGTTTTCTGGATAAAGCTGTAGATGATATTGGTAGCAAATGACTTGGTTGTATTGTGTGACGTACAGAAAGTGTCACCTGGACAGTATATACAGATGGGAGCTAGTGTGATGAACTGTGACACACAGAAAGGTTACACGCAGCTGAGTAAAATGGATTTGTATCACTGAGCTAAAACAACTGAAAAAATAATTTTTTTTTAATATTTGCCTTTTTATATTTTTTATAAAATTTTGTTTTTTTTGGGAACGTGACGTGCAGGAACTATGGTAGAACTGACTGACACCCTGTTAACGGTGGCTATTTAGTCTGCGACCCAGACAAATGTCGCACAGAGAGTTTTCTGGATCAAGCTGTAGATGATATTGGTAGCAAATGACTTGGTTGTATTGTGTGACGTACAGAAAGTGTCACCTGGACAGTATATACGGATGGGAGCTAGTGTACTGAACTGTGACACACAGAAAGGTTACACGCAGCTGAGTAAAATGGATTTGTATCACTGAGCTAAAACAACTGAAAAATAATTTTTTTTTTATATTTTGTTTTTTTGGGAACGTGACGTGCAGGAACTATGGTAGGACTGACTGACACCCTGTTAACGGTTGCTATTTAGTCTGCGACCCAGAAAAATGTCGCACAGAGAGTTTTCTGGATCAAGCTGTAGATGATATTGGTAGCAAATGACTTGGTTGTATTGTGTGACGTACAGAGAGTGTCACCTGGACAGTATATACGTATGGGAGCTAGTGTGCTGAACTGTGACACACAGAAAGGTTACACGCAGCTGAGTAAAATGGATTTGTATCACTGAGCTAAAACAACTGAAAAAATATTTTTTTTTTAATATTTGCCTTTTTATATTTTTTATAAAATTTTGTTTTTTTGGGAACGTGACGTGCAGGAACTATGGTAGAACTGACTGACACCCTGTTAACGGTGGCTATTTAGTCTGCGACCCAGACAAATGTCGCACAGAGAGTTTTCTGGATCAAGCTGTAGATGATATTGGTAGGAAATGACTTGGTTGTATTCTGTGACGTACAGAAAGTGTCACCTGGACAGTATATACGGATGGGAGCTAGTGTACTGAACTGTGACACACAGAAAGGTTACACGCAGCTGAGTAAAATGGATTTGTATCACTGAGCTAAAACAACTGAAAAAATATTTTTTTTTTTTATATTTTGTTTTTTTGGGAACGTGACGTGCAGGAACTATGGTAGGACTGACTGACACCCTGTTAACGGTGGCTATTTAGTCTGCGACCCAGACAAATGTCGCACAGAGAGTTTTCTGGATCAAGCTGTAGATGATATTGGTAGCAAATGACTTGGTTGTATTCTGTGACGTACAGAAAGTGTCACCTGGACAGTATATATGGATTGGAGTGAGTCAGTGCTGAACTGTGACACACAGAATGGTTCCACACTGCTGTGTGCAATGGATTTGTATCACTGAGATAGAACAATAAAAAAAAAACAGGGTTAGATATGGCGATAGCTGCACTACTAGTGCCAGCCAGCCAGCCAAGCCAGGAGACAAAAAAAAAAATTCTTCTAGCCCTTAGAAGGGCTGTTGGGTTCTTTGTGGGTGATTCCTGCCTAACAGAGAACTAAATGAAGGCCCTAACACTGTCCCTGAAAGGCAGCAGCTCTATCCCTAATGACATCCAGACGGCATCTGAGCCGAGCGCCGCGGCCTGTCACTAGTATATTCCAGGGTCACCTGATCAGGCCAGCCAACCCCTGCTATCGACATGTAAGGGCCCCACGTGATGCTGGGTGTACTGTAGAGTCTCCTGGCTTGTGATTGGCTGTGTTTATAGGCGCCAAAAAAGCACGATGCGGAAGTTGCCATTTCCTCGAGTATGGCGAGATACTCGTCCGAGCTGCGAGTACTTACGAGTACCCTAATACTCTAACGAGCACCAAGCTCGGACGAGTATGCTCGCTCATCTCTATTCATAATCAATCTACGAAGCGGCGAATAAATTCGCTTATCTCTAGTGAAAAGCATCCCAAGACGAATGAAAGCTGGATTATTCCACAAAATACTGATTTCTGGACTCCACCTAAGTCAAAATATTAGTACTGTGTTGTTTTAAAATAAATCTGACAATAACTTGTTTTCTAAGCATTATTTCAAGTCTGATATTACTGTAACTGTTTTGTTATGTTGACCAGTTGTCATTTTATAAGAAAAATGCTCTAAAATACAACATTTTTATCTCGAATTTGGGAGAAAATATGTCAGTACGTTATAGAATAAAACAAAACTGCTCATCTTAGTCAAACACACTCAAATTGTAAAACTAGAGAAACCAATAAACAATGAATATATGAATTATTTAGAATTTTATTACTGACATATAGAATGTATAATTGCAATTTCTTTTCTATTATCCACCAAAGCTACTTGCAAGAAGATCATATATGACCATTGTAGCCAGGGTCGGATCCAGGTTCATGTGAGCCCTTGGGAGATAAATCTTAGTGGACCCCCTTGAGGCATTGTTTTACATTTACATGTCCCCCTGTGGCTCCCACACCATATAATGACCCACAAAGCTCTACAGAAAGTATGGTGACCCCCAGTGGTCCCCATACAGTATAATGACCCCCCAATGCCCCACACACAATATAATGACCTCCCAGTCATTCTCCACAGTATAATGACCCCCAGTGGCCCTCCATTCAGAATGATGTCCTTCAGTGGCCCCTCATTCAGAATAATGTCCATCAATGGCCCCCACACAATATAAGGACCTCCTGTTCTCCCCATACAGTATAATGTCCCCCAGCAGCCCCTTCACTGGAGGTCAAACTGTATGAAGGGTGCACTGGGGCTCATTATAATGTATGGGGTCACTGAGGTTATTATACTGAATGGGGGCTCTGGGGGTCATTATACTGGTGGGTCATTGGGAATCATAATAATAAATGGGGGCACTGGGGGTCATTATACTGTGTAAGGGGCCCTCACACAGTATAATGACCTCCCAGTGACCCCTTCACATTCCTATTGCTGGAGCGCAGGGGAGCCGGCAGTCCTTTCATTTGCCAAACACAGCTCATCTCCCTGCACTCCTTCTCTCCTCTGGCCCACTGCAGCAGTGAGACACACGTCATGACGTCACCGCTAGGCCAGACCTGGAGGAGAGAAGGAGCTGCGGTTAGTGAATGAAAGGACCATGGACTCCCCTACGCTGTATTGATAGAAGCGCTCATAGCAGGTGGCTCAGCCCCCCCCATCCCTCTCAAGGATGGACTGACCCCTTTGGCATGCCACTATGCAGTGGGCCCCCCAGGAGCAGCGGGCCCCAGCACTTGCCCGGGTATGTCGGGTGCTGTCGCTGGCCCTGATTGTACCTAAAGTATAGGTGAACATTCAGGTTGTATTGTGGTAATGCTGTGAACATCTACCAACTTGCAGATGACCAAGTCACCATGCAGTCCTAGCCTCCAATCTTCATTCTGTAATATTTCTATTCTAAGTACGGTATGGTATCTCTGTGCATGTTTGCCCCTACTTATTCCATTATTCTTTCCAAAAAAAATTATCCTGAGCTTTTGCAGATTTCAATGTAATTCATAAGATTATTGTTTTGCTCCTATTGAATTAACATGATGAGAAGACATATTGATTATGATTAAAGTACAATACCATGGATGCATTCTTTTCAAAATAACTATCATCTTTCTATAAATAATTAAAGCGAAGGCTACACCACGGGATGCAGTCGTTCCGTGATTGCAAAGTAGTTTGAGCCATTATTACATTGTATCTCATACTTAAGCTGATTGAAAGATTTTATTACTTTATATTTTGGGGGCTGGTTCATTTTTTTCATACTTATGCATTATGGAATAATTGCAATCAGTACTTAGTGTCCTGATTTGCAAAGTGTAAAAAAATTTGATCATTTTCCAGATAACCTTCTTCAAACAAATGTTTGTGTCTAGACCTGTTGAGAACTGATATTACATATATTAGTCAAAATCCCCAGGCAACTTAATTGACCAGATGAAAATATGATCTGCAGTATGTGATAGCAACTGCTTTAAGATCCTCAGCAGAACTATGGAGTGCATTTTTCCTACCATGTTGTTTAATGAGCCGTTCAATTAAAACAGCAAGCACAACTAAGCATGTAAATTTATAACAGTTGGATGGATTGCAAGAAAATGAAATCTACTTCACCTTTGAATCACTAATTGTCTTTTTATACAGCTTTTTGCTAATAGAGTACAGGCTTGGATATATTGCTTGAAATGAATCCCTGGAAAAATATACTTGATAACAAATGGCAAATTTGTTAAAACCTTTATTTATGTATATTCATATATTTTATTAGGATGCATGCACAAAAGGGCATGCTAACTTCTAATAACCTTCATAGTATAGCATAATATGGCATCCCTAGCCTTCTATAGAGTCATAATGTATATAGGCAAAAATATTTTTTTCTCTGTTAGATGACATATTAAATGCAGTAAAAAACAAAACAAAACAAAAAACAGTGACTCTAATAGAAGCACTGCTATTAGAAGAACATGGACCTGTAATTCTGTGCTGTATGGAGCACCTTCTGTAAGCCGATAGCGTGCCTATGACAGTATAGAGTCAAAGGAACTCTGTGGGCCTCCATAAAACCATCTGCATCTGATATACTATAAGCACCTTATACCTACACTCATGGAGACATATTTTACATATCAATAACTACCGTAATTCACAACTAATAATTCACAGATTCTGAATACGTAATGTTAGCAGTCAGCAAAATGTCCAGGCTCTACAGTATATGCTATAGATAAGTACCATAGCTGAACTATTCAGCCACTTTCTATACAAGGAATTGTTGTTTTTTTGCATTTTTTTTCTTGTGGGGGGACTAGGAATGTGTTTAAAATAAAGGGGAAAACAAAAACAAAACAGTACTCACAAAAATAAACATTACTTAAATGTTGCTGTTGCTCCAGTACTCATTGATCTAGTTCCCGCTGGTTCCCACTGGTCTTGTAGGTCCTGCTGGTCCTGCCTAAAAATCAGTTTTTCACTAACAGGCAATAATACATTGTAATACAGAGCTATTATGGCTGTGAGAACACAGTGAAGCAAAATGTAACAATTCTCTGCATCCTTGATGCCAAAATTAGCGACCTCCTTGAAGGGTTAATGGAATTGCCTCAACAAAAGTAGCTAAATCACTATAAGCATAAAGTTAGTGAGATACAGAAGGCATGTTAAATAGGCACATTTACTGTATAAATAATGTACTGTACAATAAATATTCTCTGATTCTTTT